>OY101447.1:75208876-75289323 GCA_956483635.1 Panzeria rudis | reverse complement strand
ATATATATATATATATATATATATATATATATATATATATATATATATATATATATATATATATATATATATATATATATATATATATATATATATATATATATATATATATATATATATATATATATATATATATATATATATGTATATATATATATATATATATATATATATATATATATATATATATATATATATATATATATATATATATATATATGTATATATATATATATATATATATATATATATATATATATATATACATATATATATATATATATATATATATATATATATATATATATATATATATATATATATATATATATATATATATATATATATATATATATATATATATATATATATATATATATATATATATATATATATATATATATATATATGTATATATATATATATATATATATATATATATATATATATATATATATATATATATATATATATATATACAAATATATATATATATATATATATATATATATATATATATATATATATATATATATATATATATATATATATATATATATATATATATATATATTATATATATATATATATATATATATATATATATATATATATATATATATATATATATATATATATATATATATATATATATATATATATATATATATATATATATATATATATATATATATATATATATATATATATATATATATATATATATATATATATATATATATATATATATATATATATATATATATATATATATATATATATATATATATATATATATATATATATATATATATATATATATATATGTATATAAATGTGAGATCTATTTATACATATGTATTGTGTGTGCACACATAAAAAATAATTTCATTTCATTCAGTTCGCAGCTTACTCTCGAAGTAGAAAGAAGCATTAATTTGCCGTCGGTGAACAAAATAAACAATATAAAAATATACATACAATATTTATAAAAAAAAGAAAAATATTCGCAACAACAAAGTATTTACAAACACCGTTTTGTTTAATATTTTACGTACCTATACATTTTTTCATTTCTTTTGTAAAGTAAATTATAATTATAAGCAAGTAGGCACACAAACAACAAATATATTTGGTATTCGTACCAAATGAGTACGAATACAACAACAAACAACAGAAATGCCTACATTACTGTTGTTGCTGCAGAATGTGATAACCCAGTAAACAAAAATTTACACTTGCGTACACGGGTACGCTCAAATTCAATGTCTATGACGGACCATAATATAAAAGTAAATTTTTTGATACCAGCTTCACAGCAAAGCACAAGTGCCAACAATATGATCCAACATCAAGCTGAAAAAGAAAAAACGACAGAAAGTGTCCCCTTAGAAACTGGTTCAGAAAATCCAAATGGGTATTGATCGCTATTTTAAAGTGATAAATAATAAAAAAAGACAAAGAAGTCCAAGATCGAAAAACCTCGCTCCATTGGCGAAAATGGCCAAAGATGGTAAATCCGATGCGGCGCTCTCTGAAAACCGGTTTTCACTTCTACAAAACGACGAAGACGAAATCACCATTGTCAGGTCAAGCAAGCCGCCCCCAATATACTTAAGAGAGCAAAACTCAAATGAGCTAATTAAAAGGCTAGTACAATTAATCGGCGAAGAGGCGTTTTACGTGATCCCTATAAAACGTGGTGCGATTAATGAAACAAAAATTCAAGTAAATGAAGAAAATCATTACCGCTCAGTAGTTTCGGAGTTTGAAACACAAAATAAAAATTTTTACAGCTACCAATTGAAAAGTGCAAAAGGCCTCCAGGTAGTGATAAAAGGCATCGATTCATACGTGGATCCAGAAGAGGTAAAAGCGGGTCTAATAAATAATAATTTTAAAGTAAAAAATGTTACTAACATTAAAAATAGAGAGCGAGTTCCCCAACCACTATTTCGTGTGGAAATGGAACCAGGTGATATGAAATTAAAAAGGAATGAAGTACACCCCATTTACAGCTTAAAATATTTGCTGCGCCGACGAGTTACCGTAGAGGAACCACACAAGCGAGGAGGGCCCATTCAATGTCTAAATTGCCAAGAATATGGCCACACCAAAACATATTGCAAGTTGCGCACCGTTTGTGTCGTCTGTGGTGAACTACACAGCACTGCCAATTGTGATAAGCAAAAAGATGATTCCAAAATGAAAAAGTGTAGCAATTGCCATCAAAATCACACTGCAAACTACAGGGGCTGCCCTGTCTATGTACATGTTAAGCAGTCCTTGTCTAACAGACGTAATCACACCTATGCTCAACCTAATTTCGACAATACAAATTATACCCAGTTGCGCCAACCAGCTACCAGCCGGCCTTCATACGCCAACATTTTTAAGGCCAACCAGCCATAGCGCAAAACATACCAAACAGCCAGTTCTCGTACGCTAATGCTTTGAAGTCTAACCAGCCCCCAGCTCAAAAACGGCCTCTTGCCAACGAAAACAGTGGTTTCAATTTTGATCGACTTGAGGCTTCAATAGAAAATTTAATACAAACCGTAAATTTTTTTACAACCAACATAACCTGCATGATGCAGGAAGTGCTGAAAATGCAGTATACATTATTGCAGGCTGCATTAAACAAACCATGAACTTAAAAATCTGTTTCTGGAACGCAAACAGCATCCGCCAACATAAAAACGAACTAGAATACTTCATGATGGATAAACAAATTGATGTTATGCTTATCTCTGAGACGCACTTGACTGCTAGAAGTTTTTTTTAAAATCAACGGATATACTCTCTACGACACTAAGGACCCCCAAGGCAGAGCTTGTGGTGGCTCGGGTATACTAATAAAATCACGATTAAAACATTACTTATTGATTGATCATTGTGAAGACTATCTTCAAGCAACTAACATCTGCATTGAAGCTTTTCATCAAAACCTGGTGATTTCATCAATTTACTCTCCTCCCAGGTACTCTATTACAGAAAATCAGTATAGTAGATTTTTTAATTCACTAGGCGAACGCTTTTTGGCCGCCGGTGATTACAACGCTAAGCACACGTTCTGGGGATCTCGCCTCATCACGCCAAAGGGTCGCGTTTTGTTTGACACAATTTCAAAAATGCGGTTAAATGTTATATCAAGTGGGCACCCAAGTTACTGGCCAACAGATCGCCGAAAAATACCTGATGTTATTGATTTTGGAGTAGTAAAGGGTGTGCCCAGCGAAATGATCCAAGTTGAAGCATCTTTAAATTTGTCTTCAGATCACTCACCAACTATTGTCACTATATATTCACATACAACATATTCACCCACTTGTGATTTAACGATGACAACCACACGTATAAATTGGTTGAAATACAAAAAATATTTGAGTGCTCATTGCCCAGAAAATATTCCATTAAAAACGCCTGCTGACATAGATGACTCTATTAGAATGTTTGAGGCAAACCTTAAGCAAGCTGCTCTAAATGCTACTACTACAAATCGTCAGGTGAGATATAATAAAATTTTTTCAGCAGATGTAGAACATATTTATCCGAAAAAAGAAGAGTTCGTAGAGAATGGCAACGCTACAGATCCCCTCAGCTAAAATCTAGGCTGAAGGAATGTACTAAACATCTGAAAACTCTACTAGAATATCAAAAAACCGCTTCTCTTCAAAACTTTCTAAATGGGCTCGACGCAACACCTCAAACAGACTATTCGCTATGGAGAGCAGCCCGAGGCCTCAAAAGACCAGTGATATATAAGCCTCCATTGCGAGCTTCGAATGGAGACTGCGCAAGAACTCACGCTGAAAAATGTACTCTGTTTGTAAACCACTTGCAGAAAGTATTTACTCCAAATACGTCTGATACTATAGTTGAGCTGCCACCAGTCCTCGCTATACCAGATGTTACTTTCAGGTTCAACATTCGTGAGATTGAACACTATATTGCCGGCTTAAACTCGAAAAAAGCACCAGGCGCTGATAAAATAAGGAATAAAATGCTCTTAGAGCTACCCTATACTGCAAAACGAATAATTCTAATTATTTTTAACAGTATTTTGCGCCTCAAGTGCTATCCCGCAGAATGGAAGGTTTCGCTGATTACCATGATACCTAAGCCAGGCAAAGATCATACGAAGGTGGAGTCCTATAGGCCTATAAGCCTGTTGTCTAACATGTCAAAACTATTTGAAAAGCTACTTATGAGTAAGCTAACACCCATACTGAATCATACTGGATGCATTCCAGACCACCAATTCGGTTTTAGGAGACAACATAGTACGATTGAACAAACACATAGACTCGTGAACGTGGTTAGAAAAACCTTCGAAGAAAAGAAATATTGTTCTGCGCTCTTCATCGATGTTTCTCAGGCATTTGATAAAGTATGGCACGCAGGTTTAATACAGAAACTAAAGCAAAACCTACCCGAAAACATCCTTAAACTTTTAGAAAGCTACTTAACTGAGCGAAAATTTATTGTTAAAGAAGGTAATTTTCAAAGCCCTCCGCAACCCATTGAAGCCGGAGTTCCTCAAGGCAGCATCATCGGTCCTGTATTATATCTGATATATGCCTCTGACTTGCCGGTAAGCAGTAACATACACATATCAACATTCGCTGATGATACAGCTTTTCTAAGTGTTCACAAAAGCCATCAAGAAGCCACCCGCAATTTGCTAGATTATATACCCCAGTTGGAACAATGGCTAAAACAAGGGCGGATAAAAATTAACGAACAAAAATGTCTACACATTACTTTTACATTGTGCAAAGAAACCTGTCCACCTATACAAATAAATAACCAAACTATACCTCAACACACTGAAGTAAAATATCTCGGTGTTCATCTTGATCGTCGTCTAACATGGAAGTCACACATAAATGCAAAGGTGACCCAAATGAAACTAAAAGCAGCTCAAATGAATTGGCTCATTGGAAGGAACTCTACTCTAAGCCTATATTGTAAACTTCTTCTATACAACTCTATTCTAAAACCAATATGGTCCTACGGAATCCAGTAGAAAAAATTCAAAGGCAACAAAATAAAATACTCCGTACGATTACAGCAGCCCCATTGTATGTCAGAAACAAGCGAATTCATAAAGACCTAGATGAGCCGCCGGTTAAGACAGTGTTTTCTAAACACGTGACAAGCTACATAAAAAGACTTGAGTTGCACCCAAATCCCCTAGCCCGAAACATCATTAACTTTAGAGGCCACACTCGGCTGAGAAGAAGGGACACTCTTGCTCTCAGCCGAACACGAGAGACGTAAATAACCAAACAGCCAACCGCTGAAACAAATATTTTTGTCTGGCACTGGCTGGACTTAAAAATTAAATTTTTAGAATTAAGATTTGATTACTTATTGTTAGTTCAATTTTTATTGAAGATACTATAAATAAATACATATAACCGAAAAAAATGAAAAAAATAAAAAAATTTGCTATATACATCCATACATAGATATTATATATGTATGTACAATGTACATTGTACATATATATATATATATATATATATATATATATATATATATATATATATATATATATATATATATATATATATATATATATATATATATATATATATATATATATATATATATATATATATATATATATATATATATATATATATATATATATATATATATATATATATATATATATATATATATATATATATATATATATATATATATATATATATATATATATATATATACATATTTATTAATTATAAATGTATTTTAATATACATACATATACCTGTTCATCGAATATAGTTTCAATACCACTAACATCTTTTTTGTACTTTTTCTTCGCATCAGTCACCATTTGAACATTTTTAATTCCCATCACTGTTTTGTGAACAGCTGTTTGCTTTTCATATTAAAACAACAAAATAAAGTAAAACATACGTACGTTTTTAAATGTTCTATGAGTGCACTAGCATGCTAACAGTACGGTACGGTACAGTACGGGTACAGCAACGATCGGCTAACGGGGCCTTAAGGCTTTGCTTTTTTTAACGGTTTCGATATTTTTTTTAAAACAAGTATGTATATGGGTATACACATAATTTGCTAAAAATAAATCTGAAATTTTTCCGTTTTCAACGGTTTTTGAATTGTGTATTTTAAGCAATTTTAACATTCTTCACAAGGCCTACTTAGGCCTGTCGGCTTCTGTCTGTCGCCTTCGGCTGGTCACCTGCCGATCGTATACGGCGAATCACATTCAGTCGGCCAACTTCGGACGGTCATGTTCTGCCGGCCATATATTATGTTATGTTATTTATTATAAATCGTCAAACAACAGAAACAAAATTAGCTGATTATGCCAGCTAAACCGGCTAAAACAGCTAAGCTTATTATTCCAGCTAAGCTGGTTAAGCCGGCTAAACTAGCTAAGCCGGCTAAATCAGCTAAGCCGGCTAAAGCAGCTAATTCGGCTAAGCCGGATAACCGGCTAATTTTTTTTAGCTAGCCTTTTGACCCGCCTTGGCCTACTAAATTGTCCGCCCTAATTTTAACCTTTTTTCATTTCGGTCTTACCAGCGTAGAATATCATCGATATTTTCAATGCTGAGATTTTTGAATGTTTATTTTTGCCAAGTTTTTTGGAACAGTACACATTCGTGTTTTAGCTAAGTGCCTTTAGAGTTTTATTAATTGAGTTATGAATTTTTAGTCGAACTGTATGGTTTTTATCCAAAGTTATTTAATTAGTTTGGCTTAAGTGCGCTTTCAATTTAATCTTTCGATCAAATTATTTTTTTATTTAAGAAAGAAATTCTAAAGCATGCAAATATTGAACATTCAAAGAAAAATTTGGATGTACGGAAGCAAAACGAAAAAGTTGCCAAAGTGAAAAAAAGGCATACATGAAAAGGGATATACATATGTGTATTTGCACGGAACCCTTCTTAATTTATTATTCTTCGACCATAAATCCACATATGTATATGTATGTACTAGAAATAAAATAAGCTTTATTTTATGAAAATGTATGGATAAATATTGATTTTATTCACAATAAAGTGAAATTACCAGATTTTTGCAAAAAAAAAACGAGTTTTGAAGAGGCTGCTCCACCCATAACTCCATAACTTAGGAAAAAAGCCTTGTCAAATTTTATTACGAAAACCACTAAAAAACGTTAAACAAAACTAACTTTAAGATGCTTGAATTTGTTAATGCAATAAATGTGGAATTTTTGAGAGAGCAATGAAATATATTTTTTATGCAAAATTTAACATTTTTAATTTTTTTTAATTTATAAAAAATTTAAAATGGCAAGAACTTACCATTTTTATTAACTAATCATAAAGCCACGGCTTATATTCAAAAGCCTCTATATTAAAAATCATAACTTTTCAAGAGAGCATAAAAACTGTTTACTTCGTTTATTAATAGGTTATTTTAAAATCTTTGTTCTACTATTTTAATACCCTGGACGTAATCTTGTGTGTAATTTATTTTTAAAATTTTTCATTATTGGCAATTTTATGAAAGATGGAGGGTTTTGTTATTCGAAAATACTGAAAAAGTTGTGAAGAAATGAATTCAGTAAATTGTTAACAAATAACACTACACAACAAATTTTAAACTTTTGAATGTACCTGACTTAGATTGTTAAATTCTTACTGCATAAATAAAATTTTTTCATCTCATCACATTTGCTATTAAAATGCCTTTATTGTTTTTGCGTGGTTTACCCCAGGTATGCAAAAGTTGGTACAATTGTACTTTTTTCAACACTATTTGAAAGTCAAAAGTACAATAGCACCCCAATGACTAATTTAGCACCATCTAAAATATTTGGAAAGTGACGGGGTTTGTTGGAACTTGGAACGATTTTTTGTCATCCCAAATTTAATTGATAAACTGATTGGTTTCGGTTATGTGCCATTTTCAGTGTTCTCTTGAACATTCAAGAAGGAAAATCGTTCCGAATTATTAAGTCTTTAAAAAACGACAACATATTATGTCTGTTCGTTTACTTACTACAATTTACTATTTTTACTACAGCTGAAAGTTTTAAATACAAAGAGTAAAAAAATTTTTCCAATTGTAGGAAAAGTAGTAAGAATTTCGAGTTAACGAACACAGCTATTATGTCGAAGGTATAAATGAAAGACGAACTGACAACAAAGTATTTTCTAAAGCCACCTAATTCGTGCTGCTACAATTTAGAAATTACTAAGTTTGTTAGCAAGAAGTATCTTCTAAATTTTGAAATAAAATATTATCTTCCCAACAGGAACTTTCAGTAGAGCCAAAACAACTATTGGAGTAAATTTTGACGTTTTTGAGATTATGGTTGGTATCACTACTTAGGCATGTTCCCCCAATTCAAAAGTAAAATTGGCCGTAAATTGACCACCGCCAAAAATTACTTGAAAAGAGATTTTTTCCAAAATCTACATTAGGGAGACAAAATTACTTAAAAAGAGATTTTTTTCCAAAATCTACATTAGGGAGAAAGGAGCCTTAACTTCCTTTATATGAAATGCATTGAGCAAGTTAGGATCTTCTTTTCGAAATGCTATTTTTATACACAAGATTTTATGCTTTACTTCAGTTTGCACTCGTAAACAAAACGAAAAACGGCATTGCTTGCAAAATTTTGATCTAGTTTTAAGAAATTTACCTAACTCAATTTCGGCCTCCGGATGATAAGGTCCCTTTTCATCCGTATCGTCGCGTATAATTAGTGAAAATTTACTTCAATGTGCCTTTTTGTAAATTGTTAAGTTTTGCACACATCTACATGTAATTTTGAGTAAAAAATATTTTAAAATAAGAGAACAAGAATTAAGTACAACCGGACTGAAAAAAGTACAATTTTTCTTGGAAAATAGTACAAGTTTTAATTCTTTCCTATATTTTTCAAATCACGACCTTAAATTAATGAAATCTGTTTAAAGAATCATAATCTACACAAATGTACCTTTCTTTTGCATATAATTTGGTTGGAAAATGTTTTTGCATAACTAACTAACATTGTAAGTAAGTGCAAAAAGTACTGTGTTGGTTTTTATTCCTATGAATTGTAGTTATATGAACAATTTTGCACGCCTCATAAGCGAAGCGTTGAGGTCAAATATGCATAATAATGCATAAAAAACGTTTTTAATTTGAAAAAAACGTTCATAAAAAGTTTACAAATATTTTCAATAATAAAATACATGGAAATTAATTTTTAACCACAATTTTTTTATGAACAAAATTTGCATTGCAGTTATCGACTACTTTTACGTACTGTGTCTCATCTCTGTTATGTTTATTAATTTTTATCAATAGGTATAAGACAGAAATTTCATTTTTAGTTAAAAATTTTAATTAATGTAAATTCAAATCATTTTTATTAAGAGTGGATATTCATTAATGTTTACTACTCGCTTGACGATCTGGAACTAAATACAGACAAAATAATTGAAACAGTTTATAAGCATGCATAAAAAACTAACACACAAACAGTCTTGATTGTAGATAAGCGATTCCAGAATAAAGATTTTACCTTAATTTTGAAGATTTTTTAGTCAAAATAAGATTTGAGGATTTTTTCCCAAATTTATTAAATACATTTACTTATGTCAGCTAAATGTTAGCTCAATAAAAGAATAAAGTATTGTAGAGAATGGCCATTTGCTAATTTATACAGTATACTTATTGTTCGAATAGAATGGCAACGCTACAGATCCCCGTAGTTAAAAATTATGCTGAAGGAATGCACCAAGCAGCTTAGAAAATTATTAGAAAACTAATGCGCGAACTCGACGCAACACCACAAACTAAATTTTTCTTTAAAAACGTTTTTAATTTAAAAAAAAAAACGTTCATAAAAAGTTTACAAATATTTTCAATAATAAAATACATGGAAATTAATTTTTAACCACAATTTTTTTATGAACAAAATTTGCATTGCAGTTATCGACTACTTTTACGTACTGTGTCTCATCTCTGTTATGTTTATTAATTTTTATCAATTTATTAAGCAAGCGCAATTGATGCATAAACTCAGTGAATGCAATGGACGCATAACTCAATGCGTGCATGAATAAACTCAGTGGATTCCACAAATTATTTTTCAATATGAATTTCCCATTTCATTTTTTTAAAAATTATTCTTAATTTACAAAAAAACTTGCACTACAGCTGATCAAAACAAAAGAGCTTGGCGCACAAAACGCGTTGCATGTAACTGGAATTTCCAAACTCGTCGAAAGTATGAAACGAACAACGCACGAAACGTGTGGTATGGACTTGTAGCTTTAGATTTAACATTCGAAAAATTGAAAATGCTGCCGCTGATTTAAATTCGAAGAAAGCCCCCGGTTCTGATAAAATCAGTAACAAAATGCTTATAGAGCTACCACGTGTACCAAAAAGGATAATTCATTTTTAATGCTGTTTTAGGAACATAATACTATCCTTCGGAATAGAAGATGTCCTTGATCGCTATAATACCTAAGCCCGGAAAATACCATAGTAAAGTGGAAGCTTATAGCCCTATAAGCCTTTGCCAAATGTTAAAACTATTTGAGCAACTGCTTATGAATAAGTTGACCCCCATACTAAATGAGAGTGGATGCAGCCCAGATCATCAGTTTAGTTTCGAAGACAACATAGCACTATCGAACAAACGCATAGGCTTGTGAATGTGGCTAGAAAACCATTCGAACAGAATAAATATTGTTCTGCTCTCTTCATTGATGTTTCTCAGGCTTTTGATAAGGTATGGCACGAAGGATTAGTCCAGAAATTGAAAAACAATTTACCATCTAACACTCCAAGATATTACAAAGCTATTTAACTGGATGAAAATTCGTCATCAGGGAAGGCCATTTTCTAAGCACACCTCAGATGACTAAAGCCGGGGTTCCTCAAGGTAGCATTTTGGGTGCTGTATTATACGTGATATATAAATCCGACATGCCAACAGGCTATACTATTCACATATCAAGAATTGCTGATGATACAGCTTTCTCAGCGTAAACGGAAGCCCTCAGGAGCATCCACAAAATTGCAGAAATATGTATTGCATCTAAAAAATGGTTAGTTAAAGCAGTTGAGAATAATAATAAACGAACAAAAATGTGTGCATGTTACGTTTACATTGCGCAGGGAAACATGCTCGCCTATTTCTATCAATATTCATATGATCCGGCAGCACTTTTAGGTTGAATACCTAGCAATTCAACTTGGCATTACACATGAAATTACTTTCTTAAAATTTCTGTATACATACGTATTTGGAATAAAAATTTCATCGAAATTGTTAACTTTCGTGAAAATTGTTTATTCGTTTACACAGGAAAATTGAAAGTTCATTTTAAAAATATCATCGAAGAGAAGAGTTGCATAAATTTCAATACTTCCTTTTTTTGTTTAATACCTAATTAGAGTTATCAAGATTATCATATACACAAATTTTTGGGCAATAGTTAGAATTAATTAGTACTGTAAATTATTTAGTGAGATTATTGTTATAAAAAGGTATAAGTTATCTTGTATATGTATATTGAAGAAAAAATATAATTTGTGTGTATATCATCCAAAATAAGTTAAATTTACAATTATTATTTTTTCACAATCCTGCAAATTTATATAAATCTCTGTAGTGGGTAACACTTTTTACCTCTTTGTCATTTCACTTTCAGAAGTGTCAAAACATTGCTTTCTTCAAAAACTCGTTGAAAGATGAGTGGAAAGTAAAATAATTTTTCTTGCATTTACTTCCATGTGTAAATGCTAAGTTAACATGATCGTCGTCTAACAAGGAAGACCTACATAGATTCAAAGCTGACCCAAATGAAATTGAAAGTAGTTCAACTTAATTGGCTAATAGGAAGAAATTCCACACTTAGTCTAGACTGTAAACTTCTCATATACAACACGATAATAAAACCGATTTGGTGCTATGCTATTCAGTTATGGGGCACCGCCTCTGCATAAAATATAGAGAAAATTCAAAAGCGACAAAATAAAATTACAGTGGCACCTTGGTATGCCAGAAACCAGCGCATTCATAAAGATCTAGATTTTCCATTAGTAAAGACTGTGTTTTCAAACCATGTGACAACATATACATATGAAAAAGCTTGAATCGCATCCAAATCCCTAGCCCACAACATAATTAATTTTAGAGGGCACTCTCGTCTGAGAAGGAGAGACAGTCTTTTTCTCAGCCGAACCTAATATTTTGTCTAGCAGTGGCTGGACTAATTATTAACAATTTTAGTTTTAAGATTTGAATACTTATTGTTACTTCTATTTACAATTGAAGATTAAATAAAGAAATTTAAAAGTTAAAAAAAGTATATAATATTTCTAAGTCTTGATTTACTTACATTATGCCTCCACTCGATACGGAAAACTGTTGGGTGTGAAAAAACCATACAGTCAAAATAGACATCGGTACCTTCTCTTATAGATGTTTTATCCAACGATGTTCCTAACCGCACGTATGCTTCCGGAACATCTAAAAATTAAACAGATGTATAGTTATAATTAGTAATATTACCTACTGATACAAAAATGGCTAGATTGCGAAAAAAATAGATAGAAACACACAATAGCATATTTTGGAGTAGAGCATTAAAATTGTTTAAAATCTGAAACTATGATTCACACTTGCAACACCTGCCATCTTTCAAATATGTATATGAAAATTCAGTACATAATAGTAATAATGGTAGTCGTCATTGATTTTTAAGTCTTTTATGATGTAGGATTTTTGAAATCCCAACATTCCGGTATTTCGGTAATAGTACTTCAATAACTAATTTTTATTTTATTTATGCATTTCAAAATTTTATACAGATAATACTATCGGCTTATCGTACGATTTCCAAAAGTAATAATGGTCCTTTATTTTTAAAAGCATTTACGATAATTTTTTTCAGATATGATATTTAAGGCTCTATATAATAGAAAAGCTTTCTAAAATCGTACGATTTCAAATCGACGATTCAAATCGATTTACAGAACAGGGCCGTATATAGGGCTGTACAATTTGGCCGGCCAAAACAGTTAGCTCGATAAATTACCCTATTAAAACCGAGTTTATTCAAGTTTCAATTTATTTTTAGATTAAAAAAATACATCTTAATTTTTTAAATTTTTTACAAAAATTGACTCCAAATTTATTTTTAGACTACTGCTGAGTACACATTATGTCATTTCGTGACATCACAAGCAAACTCAACAGTCTCTACCATTGGCAATGTTTGCCATTTCCGATACTTTTCTGTGGGTGGCCATATGACACCAGAAAATGATAACAAAAGAAATGCCAAATGTGTAATCAGCATAAGGTTCGTAACGTTTAATTCAGAAAGAATTGGGTAAGGAACAAGGAAAAAATTAACATCAACTTAATTTTTCATAGTTCTTTTTAAATCGCGATAAGGACCATCATATGGTTGTTGAATGGTGTTATTTACTGCAGCACACGATAAATCCAAAACTAAAAATTGTGTTTAATGCTGAAAGAGCACTGGGGGTAAACGAGTTTTTCCATACAAATTGGCAGTAATCATACGCCGTAAAAAGCAGTCATGAGATAGTACCTATTTTATTTTGAGAACGTTTTTTCTCTCTCATTCTCTCAGTTTTAGCTACTCATTCTCTCAACAATATTGCCGTGTTTTAATAAAATTGCATAAATTTTTCTTACAAAATATAAGAACAAAAGAAAATAAACAATATAAGAGAATTTTGAAGCTACTGCCGTCGATTTAGTTTTGGGTCTGTTTAGTTGACAGCGTTTTTGCCTAAAGCTGCAGACTTAGTTCTGTTTCGTCATTTAAAAAGAAAACAATATATCATTTGAAAGAGAACACTTTTTCACATAACTTTTGTTCTAAACTTTGTCCTAAATCTCTTTCTGTAATCCCAGGCTAGAGATAAAGTCAAGTAAAAAATTTAATTTTCAAAGTGTTGAACAACTTTCTTTAAAATATAAAAGTTTGACATGTAAAAAAATGACGTTTCTCATTGAACAAATTTTATTTTGTTTTCACATTGTATTATTATGATTTTTAGAGAATGGATCTGTGCAAAAATATTTTTAAAATTATGGTCCATTCATGGTCAGATTTATGTTTATATGAAAAGTATAATTGTAGACTATATTTTCTACATTTTATTATTTCAAAAGCGTAACAGTTATAGAGATCCCCAATATTCCCCATATCTATTATATACACAATAAAGAACAGAATATCTATATTTGCATTCAAGTTTAACTTTTTTGCGATTTTTTGCGATATTGAATTTTATTTAAGTCTTGCAGTTTATACATTTTATATATTTTCCAATATTAATGGTGTTATATATAGGATGGGCGTTTCGAAAAGAGTTGCAGCAATGACCTCCTAGAATGAATGATACATAAATGACGTTTCTAAAAAAGAAAAAAAATTTTGCCGTTCCTTAAAATTCTGCAGCTTTTATTTTTTATATATAGCGACGCCATTTGAAGTCCGATTTCATCATATTGCATATCGTTGTTTATGGCTGAATGAAATAACGCCCAATGAATCTTCCAAGAAAATATTAAAAAAAATCCCAACAAATTTCCATACATTTTGGGAGTTATTTCATTGTGAAATAATAACCAAATTTTGGGATTTATTTCATTTTATTTTAGAAGTAATTTCACTTTTTTGGGAATTATTTCATTTTTTAGAGAAAACTGTAAATGAAATAAGACAACAAAAAAATTATGTTAGGGTCTTATTTCATTGAGAAAAAAATTTGAGACTTGTATCATTTTTTTCTCTAAAATATTTAGTTGAATACTTCCTAAATAATGGTGGTATTGAGTAATTAATATACATCATGAAGGAATAGTAAATGTGTTTTTGTTTTCAAAGACGAAAATTCTTGGGATTACTAAGGATATTCGGCATTGTCAGCCTTTGGCCGAACTTAAGGATTTTTTCCTTTGAGGTATTTCCTAAATCGGCTCCGCTTACAGAAGGTTTTCTGCATTGCTGGCCTTTGGCCGGCCTTAGGGATTTTTTTCTCTGAAGTATTTCCAAAGTCGGCTTCGCTTGCTGACGGTTTTGCATTGCTGGCCTTTGGCCGGGCTTAAGGAATTTTTTCTCCGAGGCATTTCCTAAACCGGCTTCGCTTACTGAAGGTTTTTTGCATTGCCGGCCCTTGGCCGGGCTTAAGATTATTTTCTTCAAAGGTATTTACAAAACCGGCTTTGTTTCTTTAAGATTTCCTGTGTTACTAGCACTCCAGTTGCAAAAATTTTCACATATCAGAGGACAGCATTGTTAAGGCCAGCCGAAGGCCGCTAATGCAGAAAACCGTCAGTAAGCTATGTTGGTCTTGCAAATACCTCAGAGAAAAAAGTCTTAAGGACCGGCCGAAAACTGGCAATGCAGAAAATCGTCAGTAGAATGCCGGTAATGCAGAAAACCTTCAGCAAGCGAAGTTGGTTTTGAAAATACCTCAGAGGAGAAAATAGACTTTTAGATCTGGCGAAGGCCGGCAATGCAGAAAATCATCAGTAAGCGAAGCCGCCTTTTGAAATACCTCAGAGGAGAAAACCCTTAAGCACGGCCGAAGGCCGGTAATGCCGAAAACCCTCAGCAAGTGAAGCAGATTTTGGAAATACATCAGAGCAGAAAATAGCTTTTAAGACCTGAAGAAGGCCGGCAATGCAGAGAATCATCAGTAAGCGAAGCCGCCTTTTGAAATACTTCAGAGGAGAAAATCCTTATGCCCGGCTATCCAGAAAGCCCTCACTAAGCGAAGTCGCCTTTAGAAATACCTTAGAAGAGAAAAGCCTTAAGCCTGGCCGAAGGCCAGTAATGTAGAAATCATTCAGTAAGTGAAGCAGGTTTTGGAAATACCTCAGAGGAGAAAATCCTCACTAAGTGAACACGGTTTGCTAAATACCTTAAAGCAGTAAATCCTTGCAATGGCCGGCAACACATTTATGATCAGGGAAGAAACATTTTCTCCTCTGAGGTATTTCCAAGTCCGGCTTCGCTTACTAAGGGCTGTGTGAATTGCCGGGGTTTGTCCGGGCTTAAAGATTTTCTCCTCTGAGGTATTTAGAAAACCGGCTTCGATTACTAAAGAT
Source organism: Panzeria rudis (assembly GCA_956483635.1). Lineage (NCBI taxonomy): Eukaryota > Metazoa > Arthropoda > Insecta > Diptera > Tachinidae > Panzeria > Panzeria rudis. The sequence continues at coordinate 75,273,197 of OY101447.1, read as the reverse complement.
ATTTTACATTACTGGCCTTCGTCTGAGCTCAGGGAGTTTGTCCTGAGGTATGTATTTAGAAAACCGGTTATGCTCACTAAAGAATTTCTGGAAAAATTTTGCTATATCTCACAAGCCCATAACAAATTTTGAAGTCGGGTTTCGAAATACCTCAGTTGAGAAAAGGCTTAAGGCCGGACAAAGGCCAGAAATGCAGGAAACTCTCAGTAATCGAAGCCGCCTTTGAAAATACATCAGAGAAAAAAATCCTTAAGCCCGGCCAAAGGCCGGCAATACAGAAAATCTTCAGTAAGCGAAGCCGGTTTTGGAAATACTTCAGAGGAGAAAATCTAAAAGCCCGGCCGAAGGCCGGCAATGCAATCAACCGTCAGCAAGCAAAGTGGGATTTTGAAATACCTTAAATGATAAAATTCTTAAGCTCGGCCGAAGGCTGGCAGCGCGAAAACCCCCAGTCAGCGAAGCAACCTTTGGAAATACCTGAGAGAAGAATATCCTAAAGCCCGACCAAAGGTGGGGAATACCGGGAATATATAAATCTCCAGTAAGCAAAGCAGGGTTTGGAAATAGCTCAGAGGAGAAAACTCTTAAGCCCGTCTTCGTTTACAAAGGGTTTTTGGAATGGCCCGCCTTTGGTTGGCCTTACGGAACTTGTTTTCTGAGGTATTTAGAAAACAGTCTACGGTCACTAAGGATCTGCTAAAAATATTTTTTATGTCATAAACCCATAAAGAATTCGGGACTTATTTCATATTTTTTGGGCTTTATTGCATTAGGACATTTAATTTTTTGTGAGAAAATTATTTCATTATGAAGCAAGTTCCACAAATTGGAACTTATTTCATTTGAGGTTTGGGAATAATTTCATTTTTCTTAGGATTTATTTCATGAAATTTTTTTGACTTAATTAATTTTTTTGGGTCCCATTTCATTGGAAGTTATTTTATTGGGACTTATTTCTTTGGGCGTTATTTATACAGCCGTTGTTTATGGCTTGACTGTGGCTTAGTTTTTGGTTCTGGTGGCTTTTCAATCTGACATCGAATTGTGGGTGGCACTTATGTCATCTCAGATCCTTCCCTCCTAATGCCCAATTTTTTGCACGTGGCAAGAAAGCCCTTCCATAACTTTGTATGTCTAGCTTTTAATATATTCAGTTTATGCCACGCCGCCAAAATTAATCCCATTTTTCCTTTTCACCTACGCATTATATCTTGTATACGCAAAACGATCTTGTATAGTAGCTATTTTGTAAAGTACCTAATGACTGTGTAAATAGCCAGCAGTTCTCTATCGTATGTGTTGTATTTAGTTTGCCATCCATCATCAATCTATTGCTGAAGAACTCCATCCATAGCTCTATCTGATGCATCCACCATCACACAAGTCAGTTTGTTATCCACTAAATGAACTGGAAGTGCTGCCTTAGCTAAATCTAATTTACATTTGTTTAAATTGTTCTCAGCTGCAGAAGTCCAAACTATGGGAGTCATTTGGGTTTGTTGTTATGGCGGTTTTTGGGATATCTTCCGGAGGCACGGAAATTTGATTGTATGCACGTACCAAATCAACTGTAGAAAGTAGTTTCTTACCATTCAATCCAAAACCAATGTCAAGAATATGTGGCAGCGGATATTTATCGGGAATGGTAATGGCATTTAGACGTCTGTAATCGCCACAAGGATACCACTGATCATTGCTTTTTCGAACCATATATAACGGGATGGCCAAATTACTTTTGGATGGGCAGCATATACCTTGTCTCATCACAAATTTAAATTCACGTTTAGCAATTTTTAATTGTTCAGGAGGAAGATGTCCCACTTTGGACATGTTGAACATTGCGTTGTTGAGAGATTTGTAATATCTAGAAAATGAGGAATTAAGTCCTAATACGGACCATCACCACTTATTGTTTTCATTTCCAAATGATTTGCCTTTTTACCGAAAAAAGAAGACTCAGTTGGTTGTCAATTAACTCATTTTTCTTCAGGTCTACGAGCAAACCATAATGCTGTAAAAAATCTGCACCTATTATTGCATGGTTATCACCAGCAACAATAAATTTCTAGGAAAAACTTCTTAAACCCAGGCATGGAGAAAGGACTTCTTCGCCATAAGTGTTAATTGCGGTTTCGTTTGCGGCGAAAATGTTGTAATTGTTGGGATGATTTCTAAAGATTTGGTTTGATAATGGTACAACTGAGATATCAGCACCAAAGTCTATGAAAACACTTTTTCGAAGAAGAGGGTCGTGAATAAATAAACGGTTAGTTGCTTGGCTTCGGTCACCAGCCATGCTTAGTGACCGCCTCGGGTTTTCTGTCGCCTTATTTGCGTAGGAGCAAGGTTGACGGCAACAATGAACGTTATTTCCAAACTTGGGTGATAATCTGTTTTGAACCACCATTAGATCTTTTTGAATAGTCCAGAAATTTGTTCCCGCAAATAAGCGCTTAAGGGGAGAAGAGTCCAGTTTAATTTAAATTTCTGTTTATTATTTTAGGAGAAAAATGGGTTATCAAAACAGTACCCAAAATACACTTTTACCCTTCTTCTTACCTAAAAGCGAAAGTTTCAAAAAAGTATCAAAATCCCATCCACTTTTTCCGATTTAATTTTAATGTTTTTCTAATTTTATGTGCACCTTAGTTGGATCTGAAGATATAAATAAAGTTGTCGAATTTACCCGTTTTTACCCCCTTTTTTCGCCTTAACATTTTAGTTTCCGAAATCCATTTTTTATGGATTTGTAGATCGTTGAAGGATTCTTTAGAGGAGAAGAATGCAATTTAAACTTCATTTCTAACTTTATTACTTTAGTTTAAATGAAGTCTATTTGCTGATAGTTAAGCATTGTCTATATGCATTTCATTGGCACTTTACCAAATCGTCAGTAGACTTCAACCACAACTTTTAAAAGTTACAAACCTCTTGTCTTATGCACAGACTTTCAAAAACCATTTGAGAATTTATAAATGATAACATTTTTGAAAATCACAAAAGAACAAGACAATCGTAGTAGACTTAGAAACTTATACAAAACCCAGCAAATAATTTGTGTTCGATTTGAATCTATTTTATTTTTCTACACCTTTATACAATTGGAAATCCATTGGATAACAGTAAAAGTATTTATAAGGCAAAAGGAAAAATAAAATCCAAATTTAACCTTTTAGAAATTTATTATTTGACATATTGACATAATATTACTTTAGAAGATAAATAAGATACAAAAAAGTACCAACACTTTATTTTTACCCTTTTTCCCGTCTAAATGTATTTGAGGGATTCTTAAGCAGAGAATAATCAAATTTAAATATAATTTCTATCTCTATTACTTTAGAAAATAAATGGTTTACCTAACAAATACCAAAACTATATTTTTACTCTTTGTCGCTCCCTAAATGCGAAAATTTCAAAAAGCAATAAAATTCCGTCTCCTTAATATTCTATATGATTGCAATCTTTTTCGAATTTTACGTCTACCTTAGTCAGATATGAAGACATAATGTACTCGAATTTGCCCACTTTTCCCCTTTTCACCCCCTTAAATTATAATTTCCAGAAATCTTTTCTTAGTGGATCTATGGCTCCATGAAAAATCGCCCAAAAATAGAAATGAAAAATCGCCCAAAATTTCAGAATGAAAAATCGCCCAAAAAAATGAAAAATCACCCAAAATTTAAAAATGAAAAATCACAAAAAAAATGAAAAATCGCCCCAAAAAAATCAAGTACCGCCCAAAATTAAAAAACACCAAAAAAAAATTTCAAATTATAGTAATTTAATTTTTATATTGAAAAAAAGAAAACTTACAAAAAATCATAAATAGTCTTCGTTTCTTACTGAATTGCAATAAAAGTATGAATAAAAGGCAATCTGCCTGGCTCACGATGTCGACAACTCGAGTTCGTTCTCATATCGATGTTGAAAACAAAAACAAATTTAATTTTTTTATTATTGTTCTCAATATAAATATGAGAACGAACTCGACTTGTCGACATCGTGAGCCAGACAGAATATTTTTCATCGGCCAAAAATTATAGTATGGCTATGGTAATTTAGATAATTATCATGGATACAACAAAACTTTATAAAAATATAATATATATAATATAATAGAGTAATGATCATTTATCGAAGGCCGGAAATTTAAGACGTCAAGGAAACTGCAGCTCAAAATTTTACATATCACATAGAGCCTAAAGTCCTTCGGTCCGCCAAAATCGGGTTTCAAATTAAATATTCCAAAGGCAAGTAATCTAAAAAATTGTCGTAAGTGAAGCCAAGATTTGATATACTATGGAGTTTAAAATCCTTCCGCCCGGCCGAAGGCCGGCTATGCGGAAAGTCGTCGAAAGCACGTACCAAATTAAGCATTCCGAAGGCTCCTAATACTGAAAATATTCGTAAGCGAAGCCGAGATTTGACATACCATAGAGTTTAAAGTCCTTCCGTCCGGCCGAAGGCTGGCTACACGGAAAGTCGTCGAAAGCGTATCGCAAGTTAAACATTCTAAGATTCACTAATATAGAAAATTATCGTAAACGAAGGCGAAGTTTGACATACCATAGACTTTAAAATCTTTCGTGCAGGTGGAATCAAAAATAGGCTTCGCTTACGACAATTTTTAATATTAGTAGACTTTCCGTGTAATTGTCGTAAGCGAAAACCAGACTTGATATACCATAGAGTTTAAAATTCTTCCACCCGGCCGAAGGCCGTCTACACGAACAGTCGTCGAAGCACGTACCAAATTAAGTATTCTGAAAGCTACTAATATTGAAAATAGTAGTAAGCGAAGCCGAGATTTAGCATACCATAGAGTTTAAAATCCCTCCGCCCGGCCAAAGGCCGTCTACACGAAAAGTCGTCGAAAGCACGTACCAAATTAAGCATTCCGAAGGCAACTTATATAGAAAATTGTCGTAAGCGAAGCAAAGACTTGATTCCACATGCACGAAGGATTTTAAACTCCATGGTATATCAAATATCCGCTTCGTTTTTGAAAATGTTTATTGCTATAGAAGCCAAATAATGATGGAGATGGAACACATTGGAGAAACTTTCAATTATTTAATATAATGTAATATTTTAAATTCTGTATTCGATTTTGATGATTACCAGAATTTTTGGGTGTAAAATTTTGGGCGATTTTTCATATGAAAAATAACTTGAAATTTGCATGAAAAATTTTTTGGCCGATTTTTCATTTTTAATTTTGGGCGATTTATTTTTGGGCAATTTTTCATGGAAACATTTTTAATATGAAAAATCGACGGAAATTTCAAAATGAAAAATAACCCAAAAAAATGAAAAATCACCCAAAATTTCGTTTATTTTTTTGAGAGTTTTTAAATATTTTCGTTCCAGGCTTTTTTTTCGTATTTTTGGGATTTTTTTTAGTTTCGGCGATTTTTTTCGTTTTAGTGATTTTTTTCGGTTTTTAAAGATATTTTTAGTTTTGGCGATTTAAGCCTGGTACTGTGTTCAAATTTGTGAAAAATGTTGGGCAGCATTGATTATTTCATGAGAAAAATTTTACATGTACGTTTCTTAAGGTGGGTCCACATCTAAAAATATTTGCGCCGAACGTGTTCGCCGAAAATATTTGCGGCACAAATTTTAGCTTGTAGATGTGGACGAGCTTTTAAATATTTATCACACAAATATTTATTCACGAAAATTTGTACGTCTACCCGCTCAAGAAAATGATAAAACAATAAATGCGTTCACACCAGAACAGCATGCGGCGCAAATTTTTGCGTTGTTCGTCAGAAACCAACAAGCCATGGTTCGTGTGCGTTGAATGTGACGAAAATTCTTCCGTCATATCTGTGCGCCACACACGTTCCGCGCAAATATTTACAGATGTGGACCCTCTTTTATAGGCCCCTATGCTATGTTCACATGGGAACGCCAATTCGTGCTTCGCTCTCTCGTTCGTGCTTCGCACCCTAATCATGATAAAAACAACGTGCTTCGTAATACAAATTTTTGAGAGCGAAGCATTTTGAATCTACTTGCGAAGCACGAAAAATTGCTATCATACATTGTATATTCAAATGCACACTTCTCTGTTGTATTTCAGTAACATTTTGTGCCAAAAAAGTATTTTTTCCTGCGCTTTTTTTTTTCAATATAGGAAATAATTATTTTATTCACTTTTTTCAGCATAACTTACAGGTACTCCAAAATTTTCACTAACAATATTTGGCAAAACAACAAACCCTAAAACATAGTAAATACTAAAATCGGGAAAATAAGAAATCGAACAATAACAAAGAAAGCACTAAACTGCAATAAAAAGATAACATAACTGGTGAAAAACCTTCATAATTAAGGTACAAAGTCATGGGCTATTTATGGTCCTAGATACGTTCAGATTGCATTGATATGTTCACAGGAGTTGGTTAGCTTTACCGTAGCTCATCCGCTTGAGCCTTTGGGGGAAACTAAGAGCTCTCCGATCGGAATATGTGTGTGCGATAAAATCATTAAAACTTAAAAATATTTTTAAACAAGATGTTTTTCAAACTTGACTACCAGAATGCTTTAAAAATTTACTACCAGAATGCTTCAAAAAAACGAAATCAATAAATTTTAAGAATTTGGTAGGTTTTAAATGGTGTCGGTAGAATTTTGTGGAAAATTTTGTATGAAAAATTTTTTCCAGTGGCAACGCTGAACCATTAAAACGAAGCGAGAATGCATCGTATGAACAATGTGATTCGCAATCGTAATTGCGAGAGCGAAGCAAGTGCTTCACTTCGTCGAGTGAACATGGTATTATTATGAGTTGCATTCGATGTTCGATCTTCGCTGGCTATCGAACATCGAGTATCGAAGTGAAATTCGTATTATTCGTTGTACAACGAATTTTCAATCGAATACAATTTCGCTTTCGACTGTGTAGTGTATGTGAGAAATTGTTGAAAATTTATGTAGCTTGCAACTGTTTTTACTTTTGGGTGACGAAGCAGTCATTTTAAACTATTTTTGTAAATTTAGGCCCTTATTATGAGTTGCATTCGATGTTCGATCTTCGCTGGCTATCGAACATCGATTATCGAATGTCAAGTTCGTATTATGAGCTGGTAGAACTGTCGAAGTTTTCGTTGTACAACGAATTTCCAATCGAACACAATTTTGCTTTCTTTGCGGTATTGCAGTTATTGAAAGTAAAAGTTATTGAAAATGTAGGTATTTGTCAATTTACAAATGCCATTTGTAAATTATTTTATTTTAATTTCATAGGCATGTTAATTGATAATTAATAATATGTTTTCTTTTATAAATTTGTAAACAAACAATAAATATTTATGGTGCCAGGCAGGATTGTCAGATTTATTTTGACCTTTTTCACCAAATTCAATGTCAAAAATCGCCAAAATCGCCAAATTGGGTTTTCCTTAGTTTTTGCCAATAATATATAATTTTATTTAGTTTGAAAAATATTTTTTATAAATAAAACAAAATAAATTTAGCCCGAATCGCTGAAATTCGCCAAAAATAAAAAAAGTCGTCAAAATGTATATTTTTTAAAATTTTTATGCAAAAATGATTCGGGAACACAAAAAATGTGCAATATATACTATAAACTAGCTTTTAGTTTACTTAAAACAATAAACAATTGCCCGTGTCAGCTCCGACGCATGAATGTAATACTAAAAGAATGTACATGTACCCTTTTCAAGGGTTGGTGGGCGAAATTCCGATATCAGATGGGCAGATATTTAAGGGGAAAATTAGCGATAATTTGCACCACATTATAGGAGTATTGAAACGATCAGATTTCTTAATTTTTACGTATTTAGTGCGCAATTTTTATCCTATATACTGAATTTCAGAGATATGCTTATCTCTGAGACGAATTTGACGGCTAGAAGTCTTTTTTAACCTCAACGGATATACTCTCTGCGACATAAAGGACCTCCAAGGTAGAGCTCGTAGTGGCTCGTGTATACTAATAAAATCGCGATTAAAATACTACTTAATGAGTGATCACTGTGAAGACTATCTTCAAGCAACTAACATCTGCATTGAAGCTTTTTATCAAAACCAGATGATTTCATCAATTTACTCTCCTCCCAGGTACTACGAGTATATTACAGAAAATCAATATAGTAGATTTTTTAATTCACTAAGCCGCCGGTGATTACAACGCTAAGCACACGTTCTGGGGATCTCGCCTCATCACTCCAAAGGGTCGCGTTTTGTTTGACACAATTTCAAAAATGCGTTTGAATGTTATATCAAGTGGGCAGGCAACTGACTGGCCAACAGATCGCGGAAAAATACCTGATATCATTGATTTTGGAGTGGTAGAGGGAGTGCCCAGCGAAATTATCCAAGTTGAAGCATCTTTAGATTTGTCTTCAGATCACTCACCAACTATTGTCACTATATATTCACATACAACTTCTTTACCCACTTGTGATTTAACGATGACAAACACACGTATAAATTGGTTGAAATACAAAAAATATTTGAGTGTTCATTGCACAGAAAATACTCCCTTAAAAACGCCTGCTGACATAGGTGACTCTATTAGAATATTTGATGCAAAACCTGCTCTAAATGCTACTACTAAAAATCTTCAGGTGAGATATAATAAAATTGATTCAGCATATGTAGAACGGCTTTTATCCGAAAAAGGAAGAGTTCGTAGAGAATGGCAACGCTACAGATCCCCTCAGCTAAAATGTAGGCTGAAGGAATGTACTAAACAGCTGAAAACTCTACTAGAATATCAAAAAAAAAAACACTTCTCTTCAAAACTTTCTGAATGGGCTCGACGCAACACCCCAAACAGACTATTCGCTATGGAGAGCAGCCCGAGGCCTCAAAAGACCAGTGACATATAAGCCTCCATTGCGAGCTTCGAATGGAGACTGGGCAAGAGCTAATGCTGAAAAAGGTACTCTGTTTGTAAACTCCAAATACGTCTGATACTATACTTGAGCTGCCAGCAGTCCTCGCTATACCAGATGTTACTTTGAGGTTCAATATTCGTGAGATTGAACACTGTACTGCGGGCTCGAAAAAAGCTCCAAGCGCTGATAAAATAAGCAATAAAATGCTCTTAGAGCTACCCTATACCGCAAAACGGATAATTCTATTTATTTTTAAGAGTATTTTGCGCCTCAAATGCTATCCCGCAGAATGGAAGGTTTCGCTGATTACCATGATACTTAAGCCATGCAAAGATCATACGAAGGTGGAATCCTACAGACCTATAAGCCTATTGTCAAAAGCTACTTATGAGTAAGCTTACACCCATACTGATTCGTATTGGATGCATTCCAGACCACCAATTCGGTTTTAGGAGACAACATAGTACGATTGAACAAACACATATGTTTAATTCACAAGCTCCGTCGTATGTCTTATCGTTTAAAAAAAGACGACACTTGTTTATGTGCTTGTGAACAGACAGATTTGTTGTATTGTTATTTTGTCGTATCTTAAATGTCAATTTAATTAATGCCAACACAAGGAGAATTAATACCAGGTAGCCTCGAGAGATCAGGTGACTAAGAAAATGTTTCTATATTTGAACTGTCAACAGTGTTAATATATCAGCTTTTTGACATTCCAAATATAAATTCGCCGTGCAGAATTTATATTTGGACTATCAAAAAAGCCGATACATTAACACAGTTGGCAGTTAAAATATGGTAAACAATTCGTAGTCACCTGATCTCTCGAGGCCACCTGGTATTAATTCACCTTGATTTGATACCATGAAATGAAACCAGGCATGGGAGTGTTAATTTGACGCCAAATAGAATAACTTTTTTCGCGACAAGCAATTTTGATTAAAATAGTTTGACAATTAAATTGAAATGAATTAATTATATATTTATCATTAAGAAGAATGTATTTTCTAGTGTTACAGATCACATATATAAAAGATTTTTACAAATTAATCTAAGAAATAGAATATTCCCAGACCTGGCCTCTATACAACTGTTTGAAGAACATATAAAATTCAATCGTATAATTATAACTCACTTTTGTATGAAAATTACCAACAACAAAAATACAATATTGAATAATTAGACGATTACACAACACATACGACGTTAATACGAGCTTGTAAATTGAACAATAGACTCGTGCACGTGGTTACAATAACCTTCGAAGAAAAGATATGCGCTCTTTGTCGATGTTTCTCACGCATTTTATAAAGTATGGCACGAAGGTTTAATACATAAACTAAAGCAAAACCTACCCGAAAACATCATTAAACTTTTCGAAAGCTACTTAACTGAGCGACAATTTTTTGTTACAGAAGGTAATTTTCTAAGCCCTCCGCAGCCCATTAAAACCGGAGTTCCTCAAGGCAGCATCCTCGGTCCAGTATTATATCTGATATATGCCTCTGACTTGCCGGTAAGCAGTAACATACACATATCAACATTCGCTGATGGTACAGCTTTTCTAAGTGTTCACAAAAGCCATCAAGAAGCCACCCGCAAACTGCAAGATTATATACCCCAGTTGGAACAATGGCTAAAACAATGGCGGATAAAAATCAACGAACAAAAATGTCTACACATTACTTTTACATTGTGCAAAGAAACCTGCCCACCTATACAAATAAATAACCAAACTATACATCAACACACTGAAGTAAAATATCTCGGTGTTCATCTTGATCGTCGTCTAACATGGAAGTCACACATAAATGCAAAGGTGACCCAAATGAAATTAAAAGCGGCCTGTAACAGTTTGTGGTATTGCTATGGTGAAATTAGCTCAGTTGAGAAGAGTTGTCAAAGAGTAAACATCGGGATAAAACACATTTACTTGAATAAATTACTCATAAATTAAGAAAAAAGAACAAAATATATATTGTAAAGTGTTTCTGACATAAAACAAATCATTCCTTACAATTTTCTAATAAAAAAACACGCGTTTTCCTTCATTTTTATTTTCAAAATAATATCAAAATAAATGCGGTGCGCAATAGGTGCAACAACTCATCCGTACAGAATATTTAAAGAAATGAATATTGCACCAGTATGATTCTATGGTATATGTTTCGAGCACGATTCAACATCACTTGTCTGTGCCAGTATACTGGAGTAATGTATGCTTTGCTTAATCTGAATCTATTTTAAATTCTAAATAGTCAAATCATGCGAAATAAAGTACTTTCGCGTACTTTATTGTTCTCATAAAGTATAGTGTATAACTACGCGAAATAACGTACAATACTTTATTATAAAGTACGGGTGGTAAGCCTAATTATAAATGCAACTTTGGGCCATCCATTTACTGTGATTGACAAATGCGAAAAAAGTGACACTGTTCTGCGGCCACATATGGAAAGAAATATGGCGCGCATTTTATTTTCGAAGAATGTAAACAAAACAATGAAAATGTCAAACTTATTACGAAATTTCGAGCTTAAAAACACTTACAGCATAATGGAAACGTTTCGACATATTTTACTCAAAACGGCCTGTTTTGCGACTTTTTTTATTTAAACCATTTCTAGTTTTCTCGAATATTTTGTTTACCGTTGCGTTTTCTGTTGTAACTCCTCCCCTCCTTTTTCAGCTAATTCATACGCCTTCGCCATGTTTAATACCTCCTCTACTTTTAAGGATTTTCGTTCCAATAATCGATGCTGTATTTTCTTGTCTAAAGCATGGTACTGTGTTCATCATTTCGTGCGAACTGCTGTCAAAAGTTCATATAAAAAAATTTTCACGAATTTCTCATGAAAAATTATTGCAGAAATAGTACTCTGTCTATTTTGTGAAAAACATACGAAATGTATCTACAACATTTTGAGTCTTCATGCGAAATAATATAAGCACCACTTTTTTCGTGTGGAATTTACAACAAACACATTGGATTTTTTAAAACGTACACAATTGCAGCATACTTTCAAGGGCTATTATAATTGGTTAATTGTCATCTTTTTCGTATGAAATGAATAATGTTGATCAAAATTTTCGCAAATTTTAACAGAGTACTTAGCTTAAAAGTAGGGATGTAACGAATACCGATACCGATACCGATATATCGGCGATACTTTAGATTTTCCGATACATCGGTATCGGCGATATTTTACTGCCGATACGACGATACTTTTAAAAATTTTTTCAGAGTTTTTTTAACAAATAATTTATTTTTGTTCGATTTTACCATGAATTAAATACACTTCGTTATTTTTTAAATCTTATTAATATCAATTTTAAAAATTAATAATATTTTATGCTGTTATTTTGTAAAAAAATTATTTATTTTTTGTTAATTTTACCATGAATTCAAATTCAAGCCGTTGTTTTTTAAATCTTATTCCAGCAAAAAAGAGATACTCCAAAGAAGTCATGAAAATGTAGAATTCGCGATCTGGAAATATTGCAAATTTGGATAATTTCTAATTAGTTTTACATATCCTTGCCCTTGCAAGAAGTTCTGTTTTTCGATTACCAATCACCGAATTGGAAGCGATGCTAGGACAAATTTCTTTTTCGGTATTCTATAATGATTTTTCCTTAAGGAAAAAGGATAAAAAAGTACCCATTTTCACAATTTTTTTATGCGAATTTAAACTCAGAACTGTATTTTCATGTAAATTTAAGTGAATAAATATAAACTTAGAAGTCTTTTAATAATTAAGCTATTAAGTTATTTAGATGAATATTAGTTGATAAATGTCCTTTAAAAATCGATTTTTTAAAAAGCATGCGAGTATTTTTTTAAATTATAAAGGAATTAAACAATTTTTCTTGCTTTTCTACTAATTATCTGCATATTTTTAATATAGATTTGTTGGAAGCAAAGAAAATGTAGCTCCTTAAAAATTACTTCCAATGTTTTATCAATTTTAAATATTCTCTCTTATAATGTAATTTTGTATAATAAAAAATTGCAGTTGAGTTTTGTTAACCTAAGCTTGAACTCAATTTCAATATTCGTATCGGTATCGGAATCGGTATCGGCGATATTTATTTTTAAATATCGGTATCGGTATCGGATCGGCAAAACGGCGTATCGTTACATCCCTACTTAAAAGGCCAAAAACGAATTGATTTCTTAAAACTGCCTTTAAATGAGCACCAAAATTACACCCCACTGCTAGTTTCCGTAAAGCCACTGAAAATTCAGCGCATGTTTCATCAGGTTTTTGCTTCCGCAAATTGAACCTGAAATTTTCTAACAATTCTTTAGGCCTCGGGTCATAATGCTCTTGTTGTTGCTATAGCTGTCGTTTTTTGGTAGGATAACCTATTAATTAACTTTTTCTAAATGTTCGGAGCTTCACTAACTGTCTTTTCTTAGAACTGAAATGAAAAAGCTTAGAATAGTTGAACATTCTAAGAAAATACAGTTAGTAAAGTTCCGAACATTTAAAAAAAGTTAATTAATAGGTGCGACTTGCCACAAGATGGCGACAGTCTGTTAATTGAGCTTACTAAAATTAGTAGGATTTTCGCTACAGTGTTGTTGCCACTGTCAGTAGTAGTGTGGGTAAAGGACTCTGACGAGTAGGCCCAATATTTACATGCTTTAGAATTTCTTTCTTAAATAAAAATTATTTGATCGAAGGATTAAATTAAAAATGTACTTAAGCCAAACTAATTAAATAACTTTGGTTAAATTTATTTATTTAAATACATATCCCTGATATGAAACAATATTTACTTTGAACGTAATATCGAGTTGCATGTAACAACATAAAGATCATCAGATAACCAAACTTGATCACTTTGATTATTTCATTATCTTTCTAATAACTTTAAAATATTTTCTTGAAAAAAATTAAATTTAACTAAAAGCAGGCAGGCAGAACATTTGGGTGAAGGCAATACCTGGCGGTTCAATGGCCACCAGTCGAAGAGTTAGTGTCTTGATCACACAGGGCACTCCCTCCGTCATCCCGAATGTTCCAGACTGTTTGCGTTTGGCTCTAAAATCCAAATGCTTTTAAATTTTAGTTATTTAGTTCATTAAATTTCCGAAAGATTTAAATTAAAGCAACACATTATTTTCATTTTGGCGATTCTTCATGAAGATCAGCTAAGCTAAATTAATAAACGGTTATATGAATAATAGCCCACGTGAAAATCGGCCGAAAATCAAAAATGTAGAATCGCCTAAAAATTGTTGTAAAAAAATTGGGTGATTATTCATCGACTTTGGGCGACTCAACATTTTTAAATATTTGGGTATTTGTTAAAATGTTAAAAAAACCCCAAAAAACATTTTTTTGGCGATTATTCATTCCAAATTTGGGTGATTTTACATAATAAACAAACACCCAAAAACTTCGGGCGATTCTTCATTTCACACTTTTGGGTTATTCTTCACTTTTTTGGGCGATTGGTCACTGTTTTTGGGTGTTCCTTCACTATGACGAATCACCCTATTCCCCACACTATTTTGGGCGTTTCTTCATTTTGCTGTTTCGGTCGATTTTACTTGGGTGATTATTCATATATCATTTGCTGACAGTATGAATATTCGCCCAACTCAAATCATCTAAAACAGTCAAATGAATGAACGTCAAAGAAATTATTCATGACTGCAGTGTCGTAAGGACCATGGCCATTATGACACTTTTTTTAACGCGTTATAATGTCCACACTTAATTGGGAAGCAAAAATATTAAAATATTTAGAAATTTAACTAGTGAATGAAGCAATGTTGAAAATCTTTAGTATGAATTGATATTCATCGATTGTTGGGTCAATGGAAATAAGTTAAATTTACTTTATTTCCCACTATGGTGGTGCATAGCCAGTCTTCGGCCGGGTAAGGCTTTTTCCTCTCGATATATTGAAAATCGGCTTCGCTGGGTAAAGATGTTTGCATAGCCGGCCTTCGGCCGGACTTAAAAATTTTCTCCTGTCACTATTTCGAAAAGCGGCTTCGCTGACTAATGATGTCTGCATGGCCGGCCTTCGGCCGGACTTAAGGCTTTTGTTCTCCCAGTATATTGACAAGTGGCTTCGCTGAGTAAAAATACCTGCAAAGGGCTTCGGCCGCGCATAAGAATTGTTCGCTCTTGGTATATGGAATACCGGCTTTGCTGAGCTAAGATTTTCTGATTATCTAGGAGAAAATTCTTAACCTTGCTAAAGGCCAGGTATGCAAAAATCTTTACCCAGCGAAGCCGCTCTTCGATATGCCAAGAGGCGAAAACTCTTAATCCCGGTCAAAGGTCGGCTATATAAAAATATTTACTCAGCTATATAAAAATATTTACTCAGGAGAAAATCCTTAAGACCGGCTGAAGGCCGGCTATGCAAAAATCTGTAATCAACGAAGCCGCTTTTCGAAATACTGAGAGTAGAAAACCTGTAACCCCGGCCGAAGGCCGTCTTCGCACAAAACCTTTAATAATAAAAAAATTAAAATTTCTTTAAATTTTTAATTAACTTCCCATTACCCAAAAATATTTTTGTCATTATTTATTTAACCTTCATAAGGTCCTCAAAGTTACTGACGTTAATGTTCTTCGGGTCAAATTTGACCCATATAGAAAATTGTATATGAAGACAATAATTTACTTTACTTAAGTGTATTGTTAGTGTTTATATATTATTTCTAGCTATAATTAGAGTACGTAAGCTGCAGTTTTTGTAAACATTTATTGATTTTATATGTACATATGTGAATATATAAATATTTAATGTTACAACGATATTGTTCTTAATTATTACATTGGCTACATAAAATAATTGTTTTAGAGTGCTGTTTGCATATAAATTTTTTATACATACTAATGGCGTTTTATTATCGGTTTTGGGGCAAAATTGGCAACGACTTCTTTTTGTTGCAGTTTTGATTTGCTTGAGGTTGACGGCTGCTGATCCTGCTCAGCTACATCAAGTAGTTTTTGTGCAATTTTTCGTGAAAATGGTACTCTTGGCAAAATTTTTCTCTGCTTTATATAAGGCGTGGTAAGCTGCATACGAAAATTTTCTAAGAAGTGCCTACGTTTGACAAAACAGCAAGAAATACTCTGGCCTTCATTATTGGTATATTTCAAAATAATGTTCATACCAGGAGGTGGGAAAAATAATTGAAAACTGGAAATCTCTTCCTTTGTAATTCTTGAACAATAATAACCTGTCAAGTCTAGCGCCATACTGGTTACATTCTCCGTTCGGACTCTTCCATATCTATATGTAAGAGGTTCCTTGAAATATCTTATTTCACCATTTTTTGACGGCACTGTCTGAGTAGGCGCAACCCCACTTTCACTATCACTAGAACTACAAATCAGCAGTAATAATATATGCGCGGAACGAGCTATTAAAGTTGCACAAGATATTTTTCCATTATGGAAATCAAGTCGCACCTTAGACTTAAAATTTATTTCATTAAACCCAACAAATATCTTTACATTTTTATTATACAGCTACTTATTTAATATATTTAAAATATATAGCATATATGAGTAGTCCACTTGCAAACACCGCTAAGTTGAAAAAAAAAATAAAAATTCGCTAAAAGCCGCCATTTTATTTGTTATTTGAAGTTTTAATCGATTTTCTACAAATTTCGATATATTAACATAGCGGTGTTTGCAAGTGGACTTTTCATATAAACAATAAATGTACCATATATAATGTGTATGGAAATTAAAAAAAAAATTTTTTTGAGGAGCTTTAGAAATTGCATTTGGTGCGGAAACTTTTTTTTGGCAAAAATGGCCTAACAAAATTATTTTTAATATCAATACTAAATTGCCCATCGCGTGGCGGGATGAAAAATTTTTGTCCAAAAAAAGTTATCATCCTAATATACATATATAAGTATGGTAAATAGTCATAATACCATACTTTTATCAATGTAAAAACAAATTGGTGTTAAAGAACAATGTAAAAATATTGTTACCTATTTTAATTTTTAAAAATATTTATAAAAAAAGTAAAAATAGAACAAATTATCTATAAAAAGGGAGGTATAGTGCCATCCCTGCAAAATAATGGAACACCCTACCTTTCGTTTAGTTATTGGTACTACTTTTCTATTTAGTGTAAGAACAACCATTGTAATTAACAAACGAGTAAAATAATATATACAGCCTAATTCACGATGTCGATCGACAAAACGATCGATTGACGACAAGTCACTCATTATCTCCCAGTTTACACTATGCAAGTCTTATTGATCAGCTTCTTATTCAGCTGTGAGAAACACAGAGAAATGTGTATTCATTTCTCTGTCTTTCTCACAGCTGAATAAGAAGCTGATCAATATGACTTGCATCGTCTAAGCGTCGACTATGCAATCCACAGACGTTGCGACCGTTGGTGCAACGCCGATACTAATCAAGTTGTATGCTTGTCGCACAAACGATCCAATTTGGTTTGCGATCTCATGCACAACTTCATTTTTCAATCAACTTGTGAGCAAGTAAATATCTCTTATGTTGTCCGCAAACAATACTCACATTCAATGTTTACTGCAAGGTGGTAACAACAAGAATAAACACGTATAATACATAAAATAGTATACGACAGGCACACAAACGTTGCGACAGTGTTGTACAACATGGCAAAAAATCAAAACTTTCGTACAACCAAGACACAACTTAATACAAGGTGCCCACAAACGTTGCAATTTCGTGTACAACCTACTCAAGTTGTACCAACGGTCGCAACGTCTGTGGCCTCCTTTATAGTTCGTTTGAGCGACCCACTAACTATCGACTTGTCGGTCGTCAAGCTTTACGTTGTTCACGTAATGCATTTGCTCATTGTCAATGTTAATGTATAGGAAAAATGCGTCAAATATTAGTAATTAAAAACTTGAAAAATTTTTTCTCAAACTTAGTATCGTTCGTCTGCGATAGCTAATGTATTATATTATTTTATGCATGCTGCTGATAGTTTTCAGAAAAACATTTATAATACACACTATCCAATTAATTGTCGTGTTTTTTTTGCAAAATTGAAATTTATACTAGTATTCTAACCACTGTAACAAATGGAAAATATAACAAATTACAATTTTTGTATATTGAACAATATAAACATTGTCATTTGTTATTATTTTAATTTTGTTAGAATACGATGTTAAAATAAAATATACATATCAAAATAAGATATATAATATGAAAGAATACAAATTGTTGTGAAAAATAAAAAAAAACTCGAGCGACTTTTTAACTTCAAGTTTTCAGAAAATATACAAAGCTGTTCTAACAAATATCACTGGTCCAGAAAGAAATCTAATACAAACAATTTAATGCACTAAATTCAAATCCGTTTTCAGTTTTTTTCTATTACGCCTAGATTTTTTTAATGAGAATGACTAATATTTCACCCTAACTCGAAAACGGATTATACGATTTAAACAGTTAACTTTGGTCTAAGCGTAAAAGAATTTCGATGAGATTAACAGGAGCTATCGAAACATGTCAGTTCAACCCTCCGTGCAGTCAAGTACTTCTTTGTGTACATGCTTCACATTTATCTCTAAATAATAATATAATTTAATTGAAAAATTAAATTAAAACCGAACTCAAAACTCTAAATAATAATATAATTTAATTGAAAAATTAAATTAAAACCGAACTCAAGCCTAAATAATTAAATTTCTTTGGATAAAAACCCATACAGTTCGACTTAAACTCATACCTTAATTGTTAAACTCTAAAGGCACCTAGCAAAAAGGATGTATGTACCTGTTCAAATAAACTGAACGAACAAACATTCACACAGTAGTATTTGTAATTATCAATGGTAATTCATACTAGTGATGTTACGAATATTCGTATTCGGATCGCCGAATATTCGCCTCTTTTATGATATTCTTATTCGCCAAATTCAAGCGAATATTTCACGAATATTTTGTGAATACGTTCCAAAAAATAATACATAAAAAGTACTGAAAATCAAAAAATATAAATTTTTACTAAAAAAAAATTGTCTATACCGCAAAACAATAATCTTCTTTTAGTAAAGGAAAAAGAAACAAAATATCTTTCACAACGACATGGTATTTAAAAAGTAAAGTCCTGTTAAATTAATTTATTAATCACGTTAAAGTAATACTCAAAGCTTAGAAGAGGAATGTTGAACTTCAAAAATAATAGTTTTGAAGTCATTTCTCCATCAAGCCTATTGCGCGGTGTGTAAATAAGCTCCGCACCACTAAACATTCGCTCGCTCGGAACACTCGCCGCTGGTGTCACTAAATATTGCCTGGGTATAGGTAAAAGAAGCTCGTATTTTCCCTTATTTACTTTCCACCAAAAATTTAAAAAAGTGTCATTCAGGTGCTAAGTTAATAATTTCATATGCCGTCATCGGAATAGCATAATAATGTTAAATACCTATAGTAATGTGACAGTTTCTCTCAATTAATTGCTATTGACGCAGAGGGTAGATTTTTTTCAATTCAATTTGAAATATAAAGTGCTACTAACTATTTAGATTGAATATTCGTATTCGAATTCGGCGAATGTTTTTTCAGATATTCGTATTCGTATTCGCGAATATTAAAAATTGATATTCGTAACATCACTAATTCATACTATAATAGAGAAATAACAAGAAGCTTAACACAAGACAAAAATAAAAAAGTGAATATCAATAACTATCAAATAAAATACAGCTTTAAGAGTAACAGTATGAATTGATTAAAAGTAGATGATATTCAACTCTTCCCTGCAAATGACGAACATAAAACATTTTAGCAAAAATATGTATGCATGTATGTACATTAAAAAAAAAGTAAAATGTCTAGCTCGCTGCTTGTAAAAATGATCTCAGAAATCAACTTAAAATGTGTGCGTGAATGAATGTTTCCACCAGCATGATTTAGACAAATCATGGTGATTTGAGCAAATCATGTTGATTTATCCATAATTTACCATACATTTTGCATACGACCAAATCACCTCAAAGTACACTTTTGTTGAAAATTAGGTCGATTACGAACCTTAGCCTAATAATCAATTTGGATTCACAAAGCAAATACGTTCGAAATAATCATACTAATAAACAATTAGCTACTGGCTTCAGCTTTTCACATGTTTACATGTTCATATATACTTAAGTATAAAATCAAACCAAAAAAGTTTGTCTTGAGTAGAACAAAAATCAAAAAAATGGGAATGAAGAAAAACAAGCCGATGGCAACGCTGGGAAAGTGCACTTTAATATCAGCTTGAGAGTGATTTAATTCTCGTATTCAATTTTCACGAAAAAGTTGTATGTATATATAAGAATTAAAATCACATTCAACAGAGCCACCTGACAAGTGGTGATAAGCAAATACACGTGAGCACTGACGATGGGAGTGCAGCGGCTTCCGAAAGTGGCGCTACTCTGTTCTGCTGTGAAAGTTGAAAAATTAAGTTGATGTTAATTTTTCCCTTGTTCCTTGGAATATTAATCATGCCCAATTCTCTCTGAATATAACGTTACGAAGCTTAGCCTAATAATCAATTTGGATTCACAAAGCAAATACATTCGAAATAATCATACTAATAGATCGATAATGGTAGGCAACATTTTAAAGACAACTTTCGACCTAAAATTACACACGCATTTCTTTTGAACAAAATTTTTTACTTAAAAAAGCGATTGGCTGCGTGCAGGTTTGAACCGCGACCTCCTGACTGATAGTCTGACGTATCTACCATTCAGCCATAGCCGTATTATAATTTATGTTAAATTTTTTCCCCTTGGACTAAAGATGTTTAATTTGAAGCTTTTTTTCTTCAATAAAATAACTATAAAATCTATGTAATTTTACACAAGGAGAAATTTTCAACACAAATTTAGACAGTATATGATCGTAAATTTGAAACAATGCTTTAGAGTGTATGTGATTTATTTTAAATTATGTCGAAAATACTCTTTTTCGAAGTGGATTTATCTATGCAACCCTGTGTTGCTTTTAAAATTACAAACTGGATCCCTGGGTCATCCATCAATTGTGATTGACAATTTCGAAAAAAATGACATTAAAGAATATTTAATCGATTTTAAATACCAAACTATGTATGGAAAAAATCAATTATAGCTGCTGCGCACACCTTATAAAGTAAGTGCATCATTTGACTACGAAAGTTCGAACACCAAATCACTCACAAGCTCGGTGGAAACAGTTCGAAGTAATTTACTTAAATCTACGTAATTTAAAGTTGGTGGAAACATACTATAAGATGTAAACATGGTGTAGTAATTATATAGGTGGCAGCATAACGTCAGCTGATTATTTTTTGCTCTGCTAGTTTTGTGCATAAGCCACGTCCAGCACGTGTATTTTTTTGACAAGCATTATCTAGTTTTTTGTTGTATTTGTTGCCCTTATGTGGCCAACCATGGTAGAATATTATACAAGTAGCCCTGGAACGCCAGCTGACTATTTTTTATTTGGTTTTTTCATGGTACGAACTGTCAAATCTTGTGTATATGTGAAATAACTACGTCGCACACACAATACCACACGTATGTTTGCTGCTTATGTTCTACAAACACGCACATACCCTCTCTATTAATGTTTCACATTTCCTAGCACAAAATGTGCATTTGCATTAGTTATGCGGCTACCTGTTATATTCCTGTTAGCATTTTATGAAATTAATGTTCATATTCAAATCTTTTCCGACTCCTCTGTGCGATCAAAAATAAGAATATGCGGTCGTTTTCGAGTCGTATATAACTGTTCTTTCGAGAGAAAATGGTACCATAGCCGCGACTCTTCTGAGAGAGTCTCTTATGACTAGCGTTTCTGGTCAATTACGACTAATTTTTGAGCAAAAAAAAAATTCAGTCACATTTTGATCATCTGCATGATCAATTTATGATTGCGCACAAGTCGCTTTTTAAACATTTGCGGGAGTCATTTTCGATTGATCATTTTTGATCATCTAGGGAGTCACAAAAGACTCAGTTTTGTGATTTTTGCTAAAACAATCTTCCAAATGCTATAGGCCATTTCACATTGTAATACAAGCTTTGAGATTTTAATTAGATTTTGTAAGACGAAAATCATATCAAAAAATCTTAACCCTTTGACGACCAGAGGACATATGTGTCCCAAAAAGAAATATATGCGTTAAAAATAAACTAATACTAAAAGTATTGATATTTTTAGCTTAATGCAAAGTTAAATGATGGGTTTTTAAAATTTGTGTGAAAAAAAATTTTATAAATGTTTTTTTAAGAGCTAAAAAGCAAGTTTTGCACATACCGTAAACGGGATATTTAAACTGCTCTAAATCATAGACGAAATTTTCTCTTTCTTTCAAATTAAAAAATTTTGTTTAATTTAACAATATTCTACAAATTGAAATTCGGTTTTGAGATATTTCCAAGAAATAAACTAGATTTATTAAAAAAACGCAAATGGACACGGGTGTCCCTGTGGTCGTCAGTGGTAACTTTTCGTTTGATGAATTTGAATGTAATAGTCTTTTCACACTGACGACGAAATAAGTGTTCCTAACACAAATGTTGGAACATCTTGGAACATTTGTGTTGGCAACACTTATTTTGAAATAACTGCTAATAGTGGTGAGAGTTGGCATATTAAAAAAACTAAAATGGGACTTCCCCATTAAGTTTGTAAAATTTATCAGGTGACTGAGCAGTTGTATTCTATTTACTTACTTTACGCTGTGAGAAGTGGTCGTGTTTTCTAATTTGCTAAAAAAAAGTGATATTTGAGAGAAACATTTTTGTTCTTTGATTTGCTGATTCATTTTGGTAAGTTTGGTGAATGTGAATTCTATAGCACGTTGTAACAATATTTTTTAGAAGAATGGCTTTCCAGCGTCGTAGATTTTTTAACCTGAATCAAGAAGAAATATTGCAATTTCTTACTGCGGAAAATAGCGAAGATGAAGACGATTTGTGTCTAAATGAAGAAGACCAGATTTTTCTTGAAGGTGATGTTGATGCAGGTGCAGCATTTTGTGAAATCGATGATAATGCGGTAGAGACAACAGAACAAGTCGTTGAGATAACGGAACAAGCGCCTCGTATTCCAGAAAAATACAAGAAAAAAACGACAGAAAAAAGTGAACCAAATTTTATTTTTATTCCCTAACAGTGACTATGAGTTTGGAAAAGTGAAAATCTGCGATGTTGGGAACCCCAACTGTAATCTATCAGCATTTCAGATCTTTTTACTGACTACGAACTTTATTGTTTTGATAGAACTTATAGTTCATGAATCCTGTAGATATGCTGAACAAAATGGAAGAGTTTTTGATGTTACTGCTGACGAAATGAAAGCATTTCTTGGTATCAATCTGGTAATGACATATCACGTTTTACCATCCATTCGTGATTATTGGTCAACAGAACCTGATATGGTTGTACCCTTCATAAGTAATGTAATGACAAGAAAAAGATTTGAAGTTATCCGTCAAAATTTGCACTTCACCAATAACGATGAAGAAGGAAACAGGAATGATCGGGCTTTTAAGATCAGAGCTGTCATAAGTCATTTCAACAAAGCATTTCAAAATGCAATGAACAACACATACAAACAGGCTGTCGATGAACACATGATCAAATTCAAAGGTCATAATGCTACGAAACAGTATATCAAGAACAAACCAATAAAATGGGGATTTAAGATGTGGTGTAGATGTGACTCTGCTTCCGGATATCTTTTTGAATTTGATCTATACACTGGAAGAAAAGAGTATGGAACTGAATATGGACTTGGGGAATCAGTCGTGCTTCAGTTGACAGAAAAACTCACAGGTATGGGCTCCGAGGGCTACATTGACAACTTCTTCAACTCGCCTTTGTTACAATATGAGTTGAAAAAACGTCAAATAAAGTCCTGTGGAACAGTAAGAAGCAACCGAAAAAATATTCCAAAAAATTTGCCTCTCGATAAGAATATGAAGCGAGGAGACATTTACACATCAAGCTTTGAGGGCATATCCTTTTTGAAGTGGATGGACAACAGAGCTGTAACTCTTCTCACAAATTTTCTTTCGCCAGTGGAAGCAGACACTGTCAGACGTCGAATAGCTGGTAGTGCTCAGAAAATCAACGTAAAATGCCCGAAAGCTATTATGAATTACAACAAAAATATGGGTGGAGTAGATTTAATGGATCAGCGCAAGTCCTTTTATGAACTAGACCGCAAATCGAAAATAAAATATTACCTCCGGTTATTTTTTGACTTACTTGATATAAGCGTAAACAATGCCTACGTTATTTACACCGAATGTAAAGCAAAAAATCTTGTTGAAGGGACTCAACTTAACTCCCTTGATTTTAGACGATTGGTGGCCAGAAATTTAATCGCTGCCTATTCTTCGCGTCAGAGAGAATTTCCAATATTCCAGTCCTCAAAAATCACTGTCAGCAAGAGACAAGCTTCTTCGCACTCTATGCTCAAAGCCAACGTAAGAAAGAGATGTGTTCAATGCGCAAAAATTAATGTAGAAAATCGCACTAATAACTATTGTAATGAATGCAATGTGCATCTATGTTTTACTACTAACCGTAATTGTTTCGCAAAACATCATAATTAACCATAATTTATCGCAAAATTAAACATAAATTTTTATTCAATGCGTATTATAACATTAAAAATGTAACTTTTATTGAAAAAACTATATATAATAAAAAAGACATTTTGGGTCCCTTAAGGACCACAGGGACACATGTGTCCCATAACAAAACTCGTTTACGCAAAATTTATTTTTCACATTTTTGAATGGTTTTACTTTAGTTGGATTCTGACAAGCTTATTTCATATCAAAATGATAAACGGAAAGTCCCCAGAAGCTTATGGTCATGAAAGGGTTAAAGAAAATTTTTTCATTACATCTTGTTTCTACACTATCACATTCCAAAAACGTAACATAAATAATTTACAATAAAGCAATTTTTTTTCGTTCTTTTTCTTTATACATATGTAAGTATGTATATACCGCAAACAAATACACAACCGTTTTTTGTTATTCCTATGCTTGTTTGTGCAAAAGACAGCCCTGATAAAATGAAAAATTTGATTGTTAGAAAATTTCCTAAAAATGACGAATACCATAATACTGTCAAATTTCTTTACTGAGTGCAATACTTATTGCTTTTTGATATGCATACATACATACATATTATTTGATCCTACCAATATATTCAATGAGAATGTTTGGATATTTGATCCGCCATCACGCGAAACCCGCTTAATGGATTTCGATGACATTTGGTAGACGGATAGGTTATGGCCCAGATTAAAACAAAAGATATTTCTAAGGGATAAACATGGGGAAAATGTGTACTTTTGCCACTTTTTCTCTAAAGTAACTTTGTTTGTTTGTTGCGCTTTAACGGCTAAACGTCAGAAGTGATTTTGATGAAATTTAAAACATATGTAGATATATCTGAGTCTAGAAGGACACAGGCCATATATGTAATATGTTTTCAATTTTTTCAATTTTGTTTTATATTTTTCTCCGCTAGATTGGCTTTTTTCGCTGCGTTCAACGCCTTAACTGCTGAGCTAGCCGATTTTACATATAACATGCCGAGGCACGGGATAGATTTTTTATAACAAAGCGGAACTGCACTCGAAATACATATGCTTCTTTTGATGACTTCTTTTACTCCCTGTCCCACAATGTCGATAAGAAAATTTCTTTCATACAATTATATTGAAAACAAAAATTGTTTATTATTGTTTTCAATATAAATATACGAAACAAATTTTATTACAGACATTGCCTGTCCCAGTTAATATATTTTCGGATCGGTCTTATGGAATATGGCTTATATGTAAGTACATAAATATACTTATATTTTTTAATTAGCAATGTTTCAAAACCTTACACTGAATATCCAGTTTCCATCCATCTTCTAATGGTTCCGAAGGAACTGCATGGTTATATGCCTTACATGTCAATAACTTGCCGGCGTCTTTTTTGCTAAATGTTATAGACAAAGTACTTGTTGTTTGATTGCCGTCACTTGATGTCTGAAAAAAATACAATATATATTTTTGGATCATCAATAAGTTACAAAGTAATTGCAATTACAAAGAACATAACAAAATTAAGAAAAATATTATAGGTTTGCCTAGCTGCAAAAAATTCAAAATATTTTGTGTTATTTTGCTCATATGGTATACAAATATAAGTCGGCTAATGTCAACAAAATCTCCAATATTGAAAAAAGTGGGCACATATTTTTCCGCTCATTTTAAAAATTTGAGTTGTAGCGTATTTAAAAATGTTTGCTGGGTAATATATTTGAATAATCTCAAATGATATTTTTATTTAGAGAGTAAGATCACAAGATAAGCTCTCTGAGATATCGTAAAATAATTGTATTGTAAAAATATTTTATTTAGAGAAAAACGCATAAGATTGTCTTTATGAATTATTAATAAAACAGAAATAAAACGAGATTGGTTGTTCACACATTACATGGCGACCGTGACTTTTAAAAGAAAATTCTTTAGTAAACAAATTTTTAAAGAAATTAACAAAAAAAAAAATTAACCACACCAATTAATAAAAATAACAAAAAGAATGAAAAAAAACTGAAAAAACATACATAAATATATTTACATGTATCAAAATAAAAAATAAAATAAGAGTAAATAGAGTAAAGTGAACTTCAAAAATTTTAAACAAAAGCAACAACTACAATTGCTAAAAATTTAATTACAATAGAAACAACACATGACAAATAAAATATGAACTAAATAAATATCCTTCGTTTGACATTCACATGGTGTGATTTGTACTTGATCTTTCTAAAAATTTGATGACACAACAACAAAAGTAAATGGTTAAACTGTTCAAAATTAAAAAAAATAAAATAGTAAAAAACAATAATTACATAAAATTCTTCAAAAACGTTGGTTAAAATTATGTACATACATATATCCTTCATTTGATATTCATGGGATGTGATGATATACATACATGAGTACATACATGCATACATATGTACATACGAATATATTTCATCTTTCCAATTGTAAGCTTAAATCAGCAACAAACTGAATGGTTAAGCAGTTCGTATTTTCGATTTGTATTTCATCTTTCCAATTGTTGGCTTAATTCAGCAACAAATCTGAATGGTTAAGCAGTTCATTTTATCGACTGTTGCTACACTAGCAACATGTTTATATTGTATCAGAAATGCGAAATTGGCTCTCACATAGTTCTAGCCAACATTTCACTGTCAACATTCATTCAACAGGGATGAGACAGCGACAACATGTAATTATTAGCTATAGTTATTATTAATAATATACATATATATTCAAACGTTTATTATAGCACTAATGTAATTAAATATCATTAATAACATTAAATATCATTGTAAATTCAATTTTAATTTTATCCAATTTTTACGAATTTCGTATTCTTAGCTCGAATCATATTTTCAACCATTAATACAAAGAAATACTATTAAAATAACACCTGTTGAGCTATATATTTACATATATATTCATATGCATTTCCTTTATTTAAACATTTTTATTTAATTAAACAATATATTGATCATTTTGAAGTGACACTGAGTGAAGTGTGAAATGAAAAGAAATTGTTTTGTTTTTCAGTTCAGATAATGAGAAGAACCGCTTGTGCTTTTGAGTATGAATTTTATTGATTGAGATTAGTCGTACGTATTTGAAAAGTTAATATTTTTAACTATCGAGCAATAATTTACGTTCAGTTGTGTATATAAATATTATTTTTCTGTATGCGCTTCTAATGACAGAAAATACACATAAAAAACCTATATGGTCAGAAATACTGGCACAATTAGACGCTGATAAAGCGAGTTTCGATAAATCGTATAAGTGCTTAAACAAAAGCAACTTGCCCCATAAGCATACACAAATAAAACATTTAAATCTTTTGACTATTCATTACAATCATATAGTGACAACAGTTAAAAATTTACGACATATTTTAACAGAAGATCAAAAAATAGTTACTGAACAGTTAATAGGAAAAGTTAGAACAAAGCTTAGTGGCATTTTAGAGAAGTTAGGTGTCAATAACCCACTCCCAACATCGTTAGATGAATCAGTTGTTGTAAGTTTCGATATTTTAAGTGACGAAGAATTCGAGGAAGAGAACGGTATGGCGGACCAAGTTCAATTTATTACTTTAGCAAGCAAATTACTGCCTGAATTTGATGGCACTATTAATAATCTGCAACGTTTTATCGATGCACTTACACTCTTGGACACTTTGAAAGGTGCTCATGAATTATTAGCAGTCCAGTTAATTAAGACCAAATTGGTCGGACCTTCTAGAAATTTTGTCACAACGGAAAACACTATACACCAAATAATTACAAGATTGAAAGCAGTTGTAAAAGGGGAAAGTGTTGAAAACCTTTCCATTAAAATATTAAATAGTAAACAACTAAATAGAAGTGCCAGTGATTACACGCAAGAAATTGAAACTCTTTGTAAGCAATTAAATAACGCATATATGACAGATGGAGTTAGCCCAGAGTTAGCAAATAAATATGCTACTCAAATTGCCGTACAGGCACTTTCTAAAAATGCAAACAATGAAAAGGCCAAATTGGTAATGGAAGCTGGTCAATTCACTACAATTAATGAAGCAGTAGCAAAATTCAATAGTGTCTCTACAGACAACCCACCCGTCGATCAGGTTTTCCACTTTCGTCAAAATAATAGAAACAATACTGCTAGACGTGGAAGAAACTTCCAGATCAACCAAAATAGAGGAAGGAGAAATTATTATCAAGGCAGCCAAAATAGAATTAATAGCTATAGAAATAGTAGTAATGTTAGTTATCACCGAAATCCTCCTAGACAGCAGCACAATAGATCAGACCATCGAAATATTCGGCAAATGGAAACCACTCAGGGAAACTTGCAGAGTCCCCTAGAGCAAGGGGAAACGCAAAACTAAATACAAACTGTCAAAATTGTTCGCAAATTTATAGTTTAAATTTAAATTTAGCAAACTATGTAACATTAGCGTTAGACTTTGCAAATGAGCAAAAAACTTTTTTAGTCGATACAGGCGCGGATACGTCGCTTATAAAATTTCAATCTATTTCTTGTAATAATCGAATAAATTTCAATGAAATCGTCAGTTTAAAAGGCATCGGAGAAGGTTGTATTAAAAGCTCTGGTGCAATAAGTGGAAATTTGCGTATCGGTAATTTTGCGCTCAAGCATACTTTTCAAATAGTGGGAAATGAATTTCCTATTCCGTGTGAAGGATTGCTGGGTCTCGATTTTATTACAAAATACAACTGTCTTTTGGACTATAGATCATATAAATTACATATCAGACCAAAATACTTATCTCATGACATTACATTAGACATTTGTCAAGGTCCCACTGCTAACACAATTATTATTCCAGCAAGATCTGAAGTGTTTCGAAAAACAATGCCGACATTTTCGTGCCAAATCAAGAACTTGCTCCAAATGTTATCGTGCAAAACTGTTTAATTTCCAAGGAAAGCCCTTATATAAAGATTCTTAATGTAAATTTAGAAAATGTTACGCTTAGGAATATAGTTTTAAAAACAGAAAACGTTGATAATTATGAAATTATTAGCCCTCGAGATGATGTTGTTAATAGAAAAGAAATAGTCTTAGATAAATTATCAAAAAATTTTCCTTTATTTGTTAAATCACAATTAACTAGTTTATGCTCCGAATTTAGTGACATTTTTGCACTAGAAAGTGAAAAGATCACGTCAAATAATTTCTATAAACAGAAAC
This sequence comes from Panzeria rudis, assembly GCA_956483635.1. Classification (NCBI taxonomy): domain Eukaryota; kingdom Metazoa; phylum Arthropoda; class Insecta; order Diptera; family Tachinidae; genus Panzeria; species Panzeria rudis. The sequence continues at coordinate 75,243,500 of OY101447.1, read as the reverse complement.
TTCGAGTTGCCGATAACACACCAGTTTATATAAAGAATTATCGAATACCACATTCCCAAAAAGCAGAAATAGATACACAAGTCAATAAGTTACGTGCAGATGGAATTATTGAACCATCTTGTTCAGAATACAATAGTCCAGTCCTTTTAGTCCCTAAGAAAAGCTTGCCGGGAGAAGGTACGAAAAGATGGCGAATGGTGGTAGATTATAGGCAAATAAATAAAAAATTGTTGGCAGACAAGTACCCTTTACCTAGAATAGACGAAATATTGGATCAGTTAGGCAGAGCTAAGTATTTTTCATGTTTAGATTTGATGTCTGGTTTTCACCAAATTGAGTTAGATGATAATTCACGTGATATCACATTGTTTTCTACCGATCTAGGATCATTTCGATTCACTCGTTTGCCTTATGGGTTAAAAATCGCGCCTAACTCTTTCCAGCGCATGATGTCTTTAGCGTTTGCAGGACTAAAACCACAACAAGCTTTTCTCTATATGGATGATTTAATCATCGTAGGTTGCTCAGAGAAGCATATGCTTAAAAATCTTAGAGATGTATTCGAAACCTGCCGCAAATGTAATTTAAAACTACATCCCGATAAATGTGTATTTTTTAATACTGAGGTCACCTTTCTTGGTCATAAATGTACCAATTTTGGAATATTACCTGACGATTCTAAATTTAAAATAATTAAAGACTATCCGACACCAGTGGATGCGGAAGCTGCTAAACGCTTTATAGCGTTCTGTAATTATTACAGACGCTTCATTCCGAATTTTGCTAAATATGCATCGAGGATAACAAGGCTCACACGCAAAAACGTTGTTTTTGAATGGAACGAAGACTGCGAGAAATCGTTTCAATATTTAAAAAACATGCTTTTAAAGCCACGTATACTGCAATACTCAGATTTTCAAAAAGAATTTTGCATTACTACTGATGCAAGCAAAACCGCTTGTGGAGCCATTCTTAGCCAAGAGTATAATGGAATGCAGCTACCCATATCGTTTGCTTCACGTGCCTTCACGAAAGGTGAAGCAAATAAATCCGTTATTGAACAGGAATTAACTGCAATACACTGGGCAGTCAATAATTTTAGGCCGTATATTTATGGAAACAAATTTTTGATTAGGAGTGATCATAAGCGTTTGACCTATTTATTTTCATTAAAAAATCCTTCTTCGAAACTGACAAGGATGAAGCTCGATTTGGAAGAATACGACTTCGTGGTAGAATATATTAAAGGCAAAAATAATTGTGGAGCAGATGCTTTATCAAGAATTGATTTCAATTTTATTAAAGAATTAAATGCACAAAATGTAGCAATGGTGACGACTAGGTCGAAAGCTAAGGCTGCGGTAGTTGAGGACACGAAAGTCTCAAATAAAACGAAAAATAATCCGAAAATATACGAGGCTAATTTCAGAGAGGTAAAAAAGATGATAAAGCTAAAATTTGAATTGTTTAGGCGCCCACCAATCGCCAAATTTATGAAAGGAAATTGTCTAATACAAACCATAAATATTGATGCAAGCATTTTTAATGAAAAAATCGTTCTAAAACGATTATTTTCAATGCTGAACATGGAGGCAAAAAATTCGAACATCGACAAATTACAAATGTCTCTAAATGACGACATTTTTAAATATATAAAAACTACTGAGTTTAAAATTTCTGCAGAAAATTTTTTAAATAATGTTTCAATTGCGTTAACGCCGAAAATTATATATATTTATGATGATGTAGAAAAACAAAATTTACTAGCGTTTTATCATAACGATCCATTATCAGGTGGTCATTGTGGAGTGACCAGAACACTTAACCAGCTTAGAAACTATTGTCATTGGAAAAATATGACAAAGGATGTAACCAAACATGTCAAAGCCTGTTTACCCTGCCGAAAGAATAAGACAACCTCAAAATTTATAGAGCCTTTGATAACTACTCCAACGCCTTGCAAAACTTTTGATACCGTGGTGATAGATACCATTGGACCATTTATAAAATCTAACAACGGTAATGAGTATGCCGTAACTATTATGTGCGATCTCAGCAAATTTTTGATTATAGCACCAGTTACTAATAAAAGTGCTGCGACAATAGCCAGAGCCATTTTCGAAAAACTAGTTTTAATTTATGGACCAGCCAGAAAGATTCTTATCGATAGGGGTACCGAATATAAAAACCAATTAATGCAAAACTTATGCCAACTTTTAGGAATTAGTCATGCAACGTCTACCGCGTATCACGATCAAACTTTGGGAACGATAGAAAGGTCTCATCGTACGCTCAATGAATACTTACGTCATTATATGTCTATTGGGAGAACATACTGGGATGAATGGTTGCCGTATTTCGCATATTGTTATAATACAACTCCCTCTACGGTGCACAATTATTGCCCGTATGAGTTGGTTTTTGGGAAGTTGCCAACTCCCTTTACTTTCCTTCACACTGATGAAGTGGAACCACTATACAACGTAGATGCCTACGAAAAAGAAATAAAGTTCGGACTCCAAACTGCACAAAATAGAGCGAAATCGCTGATCGAAAAATCAAAACAACAACAAAAAACACAATTCGATAAAAGAGCCAAATTTCAAAATCTCAACCCAAATGATTACGTCCTTATACAAAATGATTCAGGGCATAAATTACAACCTCTTTATAATGGCCCATTTAAAATAATAAAAATAGATAATAAAGGAAATTGCTTAATTAAAATAGACGAAAATAAAACACAAGAAGTTCATAAAAATCGCTTAAAGAAATTCGAAGTTAATACCTAAAATTATTAGTGATTATTTACAACAATAAAATTATTTTTTTCTCTAAACCTAATTAATTTAATTAGACACTAACATTGAAAACAAAATTACTCGTATTTTATTATATCTTAATAAGAATATAAAAGTATAAATCTAGTTATATCTATTAAGCACACAAAATCTTTATATACGGTAAAAATATTCCAAAACTAATTAAAAGAAAACAAACAATATGTATATAAACTCGAATATAAATTTTTACCACTATGCATTTATCTTTCAAAAAGGGAAGGAATCATATTCAACATAAACTTCACTTAATAAAAAGATACTTTAATAATTTTGTATTGTTGTTGAAGTTAATTTTAAATAAAATTTTAAATTTTGTATTAAACATTTGTATATCACTATCGAATAATATAAAAAAAAAATAATAATAATAAAATAAAATTAAATTTTATATACATATGTATATATAAAACAAATTAATACAATGAAAAAAAAAAGTATATGAAATAAATATGAAAAAAAAAATTGTATGATATCAAACATTATATTTAAGCTATATTTGTTCAAATAAATTACCCATAAATATAATATATATATTTTGTAATTTTGTGTAGCCGAATGACCTTTAAAACTAAATCAATTATCTAGGTCATTCTTTCGAAAAAGGGAAGGTGTAGCGTATTTAAAAATGTTTGCTGGGTAATATATTTGAATAATCTCAAATGATATTTTTATTTAGAGAGTAAGATCACAAGATAAGCTCTCTGAGATATCGTAAAATAATTGTATTGTAAAAATATTTTATTTAGAGAAAAACGCATAAGATTGTCTTTATGAATTATTAATAAAACAGAAATAAAACGAGATTGGTTGTTCACACATTACAGAGTTTTTTAAGGGTGTTTTCTTTACAAAAGCGGCTAAGCCGAAGCCAAAAATCAGCCGCATAGGTCAGCGGTGGCTGAGACTGTACAAAAATTGTTGGCGGTGGCTGCTTGCCGACTCATAGCCGATCGGCTTCGTTCTCTGCTACATACATACATAGTACATATGAGATGCTTAGTGCAATAACTCGTTAAGGTATCACATCATTGTATCCTAGAAAAATTATTGGATAAATTCTAGTATTTTGCAAATAATTATGCTGTATATTTAAAGTAGTATACAATTTTAAATTTTGTTTAAACTTTAAAGTCAATTTATTCAGTATTTTGTTTTTGTGACTTATCGAGTTATTGTTTATGTCCTAAATTTAGTCACTTCCAAGCCAAAATACGTATAAAATTTGTTTTCTGCATTTTTTGATATGTAGTATAGCATCTCTTTTCCAGTCTTAAATAAAGAAAAATATAAATTTTTTTTTTTTTGTTGTTAGATTTTATTAATGGCCAAATGTGTTTTACTTCTGTTATTTGATTGCCAGTAGCTTATATTACAAATCAAATAACATAAAAATTTTTATTTGAAATACTTTTTTGTGACTTTGAAGCAGATAAGACATTTAGTGAAATTTTTTTTTAATTTATTCAGATACGCCTGCAGGATACTTTTATGGTATAAAAAATATTAAATTTATTTGTGATTAATTCTTCGACTTTATTTTAGTGTTGCTTGATAAAAACAATAAATAAAAATGCAAGTTAAAGACTATTTTGAGTAATTATTTAATTAGATAGTGAGTTGTAAAATAATACATGCTCTGAGAGTTTGAGAAATGAATTATCACCAGTCGTTAAGGAAATTCAATCATTATGTTTACTTTAACATATTTTTGGAGGACTGATGTTGATGAGTTTTGAAATATTGGTAATCGGTTTTCTAGAAAAATACAGATTTTTAGACATATACGCATAAAATTTAGCTAGTGAATGTTATGTTGTTAACTACATCCTAGTCAATCAAAAAATTAAATTTGGAAAAAAATGTGTTGCTAAGCCCTTTTCCGTTTTATATTTGTTTCTTTTAACATGGTTATTCCTTTTAGTTTCTTTGTTAAATATAATTGCATTTTTTTCAAACGCGTTCGTTTTTTTTAACTACTGATATATTCTTTATTTGCTTTTATATTATTTAATTAAATTTTTTTAATGGAATTAGAAAAAGAATATTGTTAATATATTGTAGTATATTTACCGCTATATTGAAAAAAAAATAATACGCTAAAAAAACGTGAACTAAATCTATCAGTATTTGGTGTTATATTCATAAAGCTTTACACTTACGACTCTTCGTGAACAATTTTTTTGCATTCTTATAGATACGTCAAAAATATTTATGCTTTTATAGAGATTACGGTAATAGTTACGTCCATAAAAATTTTACACAAGGTGCGGTATGACTTATGACGTCTACTTGTGTACGATATATAGTAACTATGTACATACATGCAGGGTACGGATTTGCACACACATATGCGGCACTTGCATACGTGCCAAAAATAAGCACACAAAAATATGTCGGCACTTGCACGTGTGCATGTGCCAAATTTAAGCTCATGTGCGGCACACTCACTTATACTAAAGAAACAAAAACAATGCCAGCATCGTTGCCGTTTTGCCTATTTTTATAAATTATCTTTTTACGTTTTTTAATTGACTTCAAAAAAGGAGAAGGTTATAAATTCGTGTATTTTTTTTTACTTTTCTTTATGTTTGTACACGCATAACTCTGTCATTTGTGAACCGATTTTCAAAATTCTTATTTTTTTTCTTAAGAGGCATTGTTGCAGTTTGGTCGCATAATTTTGTTTCGAAAATCGGAGGAGGAAATTTGCTCCCCTTGCATAACTCTGTCATTTGTCAACCGATTTTCAAAAAAAAATTTTTTTGAAAGTCTTTGCTTTTAGGTCAGTCCCATAAGTTTTTCTCCAAAATCAGGTGCAAATTTGCCCCCACTCCAAAATATTGATTATCGCATAACACCTTCATTTATCCACCGATTTTCAAACATCCTTTTTTGTTTGAAAGCCTCTCTAGTCAGTTTGGTTCCATACATTTTTTCCCAAAATCGGGGGCAAACTTGCCTCCCCTCCCCAGATATTGATTATCGCATAACTCTGGTGTCATTTATGCACCGATTTTCAAATTCTTTTTTTTACCTGTAGTTTGGTCCCATACATTTTTTCCCAAAACCGGTGGGCAAACTTGCCCCCTCCCCCAATATTCATTATCATATAACTCTGTCATTTATGCACCGATTTTAAAATTTTTTTTTTGTTTGAAATGCTTTGCTTGCTGTTCGGTCTGATAATTTTGTTTCGAAAATGGAAGGGGGAAATTTGCTGCCTCCTGGCATAACTCTGTCATTTGTCAACCGATTTTCAAAATTCCTTTGCTTTTTGTTTGGACCAATAAGTTTTTACCTAAAATGAGGTGGCAAATTTGCCCCACCCCCCAAAATATTGAATATCGCATAACTCCTTTATTTATGCACCGATTTTCTAAATTCTGTTTTTGTTTGAAAGCCTTTCTTGGCAGTTTTTTTTTAACTACAGTATGCAAAGTTCGTATTCATACATTCTCAATTAACAAAACACATTGCCTTGTAATAAATAAAATTACTTAAATTACTTGTTTATTGCAAGATTTTGTTTATAAAGGTTATGTTTAATACATCATTTAAATAAAAATACATTTCATTAAGATTTTTTTAAAGAAAAGCTGAATTTACTAATTTTAAAAAACAAAATTCATATTCGTACACAATTTTTTTTAAATCAGATGAGGAACTGATGCAATTACAAAAGAAAAAAGAAGCCTTTTTTATACTTAAACTAGTTTATAAAATACATTTTTTTGGATTATTTTTGTGTACGAATATAAACTTTGTATTTTAACAATATCTAGTAGTGGATTCCGCTATTTTCTATAAAATTATTGAACGAAATTTTGTTTTTAATTATTTGATTTCTTAAATAGAGCCTCTATAAATAAACTGGAAGAAAAAAATAGTAATATTGCAGCTATTTATTTTATTACAAGAGTTTTTTTTTTAAGTTGAGGGTGTACGAATATGAACTTTGTATACTGTACCTATCTATTTACTCGAAACATATTTATCACATATATACTAGGGTATTCATTCGGTTAACCGTTAATCGGTTAACCGGTTAATTACTACCCGATTAACTGACCGGTTAATATAAAATTGGATATTTTCGATTAACGGTTAAACCGGTTAATTTCTGTCGATTAACCGACGTAACAATTTTTTCGTATTTTGTAGTATTATAAAGTAATTTTTGGGTGTTTAATTTTTTGTTTCGTCTCATATACAAAATGTATATGTTTGGAAATTATTTTTCATACAAACAAATAAGTGTGTTCAGTGATTTTAACTTAAGTAAAACATTACAATCTTTGGACATGGCTATAAAAGAGTTTAAAAAAGACTCTGCTACTCTAATTGAACTTGAGGGAATTATGTATTAAGCTTTTGTTTAATAGTTTTATAAAATCCAATTTTAATTAAAAAATCCAGCGATTCAATTTAAAAAATCTAAGGATTAGATTTAATGAGAGACGAATTCAATTATTTTATACCTCCACTCAGGAATATTTCCTTCTAGCAACAGTGTTTTAAAATAATAAAAAGTAATAAAAGAAATAAAAGTAAAAAATAAAAATAAATAAATAAATAATAAATAAAAAATAAATAAATAAAATAAAAATAATAAAAAATAAATAAATAAAAGTAAAAAAAGTAATAAAAGAAATATTTTAACAGAATTAACCGAAACAATTAGAAGGTTAAGAAAAAATTAAAACAGAACTCTAATGGCATAATGGAAAATTTTATAAGTTTAGAGAAATCCAGAAAAGGACTGAGAAATTAGATGTTCTGAATTATGGATTGCTTTCGACTTCTTCAGCATCTACGATAAAACAAAGGATATGTTCAAGCCAAGTTTTATCAAAACTAAAGAAATTATTTTTCTGAAAGATTGTTTTAGAAGATCTCCTTAAACTATTGAAATAACTGATATAATGATCTCACAAACTTGTTTATTTTTCAATGACTACATATTTATGATATTTTTTGCTTGATTAAGTTCAAGAATTGTTATGTTTGTTATGTTATTGTTATTTTTGTTAGTAATAAATTGAAAATAATAGATAATTTATGCAATTTTATTTGTTGAAATTACTTGCTTTATGAAAAAACTTCATTAATCGGTTAACCGGTTAATACGGCAATTAACCGATTAAGCCAAAACCTCGATTAATTAATCGAGCTATTAACCGGTTAAGACATAAACCCGATTAAATCAATACCCTAATATATACATACATATGTGTGAAGGTGAAAACAGTAAATTGAAGGAATTGAAGTTAACACATAAAAATTGATACGCACAAAAAACTACAATATTTAAAAAACGGACACTACAAAGAATGACAAAACACTCATCCATCTTTCATGGCGATCACACCTACATACATACATACGTTTATATATACTTTCTCTAACTCTGTCTTCAATTATTGCTTCATTAACGCAAAATATTTACATAAGTATGCATTTTACACCAAACGCTATTTCTGTTACAGCTATATTGTCCTGCTCTCTCTTTCTCTCTCGCTCTCAGTATATATATCTTTTTCTCCTCTTATTGATTCTTATTATTTCAGCCACTTGCATCATCAGTCTTCTCTGTCACTCTCTTCCACTAAGCAATAATTTTGAAAATCACCGAATTCTTTTCATTCCCACGATCACAGCAACCAATAGCACGAAAACTCATAAATTGCACATTTCATCAAAAGCATGAAAAACTGTGAAAAACTGATTTTCCCGAGTATAAGACCTATCTAGATCTATTTATTGGCCCCAAAAACTCTTAATTACAATTTTAATTAAAATCGTTGGCGCCGTTACTGTAAAACAATGTACCATAAAACGTAAAGCAAAACCTTTCAAACACAAAAAAAGAATTTTGAAATTTGGTGCACAAATGAAGGAGTTATGCGATAAGCAATATTTTTGGGGGGGGCCACAAATTTGCTCCCTAATTTTGGAGAAAAACTTATGGGACCAAACTTAAAGCACAGGATTTCAAACAAAATAAGAATTTTGAAAATCGGTTGACATATGACAGAGTTATGCAAGGGGGAGCAAATTTCCCCCTCCGGTTTTCGGAACAAAATTATAAGACCAAACTGCAAGCAAAGCCTTTCAAATAAAAAAATAATTTTGAAAATCGGTGCATATTTTTTAGGGGGGGGGGGGGCAAACTAGCCCCCTGATTTAGAAGAACAACTTATGGGACCAAAATAAAAGCAAAGGCTTTCAAACAAAATAAGAATTTTGAAAATCTGTTGACAAACGACAGAGTTATGCATTGGGGAGCCAATTTCCCCCTCCGACTTTTAAAATAAAATTATGGGACCAAACTGCATGCAAAGCCTTTCAAACGAAAAAAGAATTTTGAAAATCGGTGCATAAATGACAGAGCTATGCGATGATCAATATTTTTTTGTGGGAGAGGGGCAAATTTGCCCCCTGATTTAAGAGAAAATCTTATGGGACCAAATTTAAAGCAAAGGCTCTCAGACAAAATAAAAATTTTGAAAATCGGTTGGCAAATGACAGAGTTAAGCAAATTTCCCCTCCGATTTGCGAAACAGAATTATAGGACTAAACTGCAAGCAAAGCCTTACAACCAAAAAAAAGAATTTTGAAAATCGGTGCACAAACGACAGAGTTATGTGATAACCAAAATTTGGGGGGGGGGGAGTTTACTCACCGGTTTTGGGAAAAAATGTATGGGGCCAAGCTGCCAGGAAAGGCTTTCAAACAAAGAAGAATTTTGAAAATTAGTGCACAAATGAAGGAGTTATGCGGCAATCAATATTTTGGGTGGGGGGGGGGGGGGGGTGGCTCGAATTTGCCACTTGATTTTGAGGGAAAACTTATTCGACAAAACTAAAAGCAAAGGCTTTAAAACAAAAAAAGAGTTCTCAAAATCGGTTGACAAATGACAGAGTTGTGAAAGGGAGAGCCAATTTCCCCCTCCGATTTGCGGAAAATAATTATGGGACCAAACTGCAACAAGGCATTTCAATAAAAAAATTTTGAAAATCGGTGCAGAAATATGGCGAAGTAAAAAAAATATAAAAATACACACGAGTTGATAAGATCCTCCTTTTTTGAATTCGGTTACAAAAATAATAATGATGCCGAAAAAGTAACCAAAACTAAAAAAAATCCATAAGTACACATTGCAAAATAAATAACTAAAACTAGCCAGAACGGTTACGCTGATAGCATAGATTTTTTGTGGTTTTTTATCATGAGTGTGCACATGTGCCTAAATTTTTATAGATACACACGTGCAAGTGCCAGTTTGATTCGCACATGCGCGCGTGCCTAAAATAAGCACACAAAATATGTGGCACACGCACACGAGTAAGTGCCATTTTTTGTGTGCCTACTTTTGCCACTTGTACATGTGCCTATCAAAATGGCACACGTACATGTGCGTGTGTCTTTAGATAGAAATTATAAGGCACTTGCACGTGTATATGTGCGAAAATTTTGGAACATGTGCTGCATAATCGTGTGCAAATCTGCATACAAGGCCCTGTTTCACTATCCTACACGATCGCACGATTCATTCACAGGAACGTTTTACAAAAGTCTGACCCATGGTAGAATAATATAACAGGTAGCAGCATAACTAATCCTAATGTACATTTTTGGATAGAAAATGTCAAACATTAATAGAGCGGGTATGTGTGTGTTTGTATAACAGAAGCAGCAAACAAACGTGTGGTATTGTGTGTGCAACGTAGTTATTTCACATATACACTACATTTGACAGTTCGTACCATGAAAAAAGCAAATAAAAATATAATCAGCTGACGTTCCAGGGCTACCTTGTATATTATTCTGACCGAATTAAAAAAATTCGTTTCAAAATGGCGTTCTAGGTACCACACCATGGTAGAATAATATACAAGGTAGCCGCATAACTAATACAAATGTACATTTGAGGTCCGAAATGTCAAACATTAATAGAGAGTGTATGTGTGTGTTTGTATAACAGAACATTTGATAGTTCGTACCACGAAAAAAATAATCAGCTGGCGATCCAGGGCTACCTTGTATATTATTCTGCCATGTGCCACACTATTATACAAAAACATCTGTTTGTATTGTGCGTGGTGAAATAAGTATACAAGTGGACGCATAAGGGCAACAAATACAATGCAAAAAAAAAAAGGAATAATGCTAGTCAAAAAAATACACTTGCTGGACGTGGGTTATGCACAAAACCAGCGTTGTCAACTTTTAAATTTCAAAAAGCACTGAAACCAGTAAATAAAACGCGCTAAATTAAAAATTTTTCATTTTATATAAAAATAATATCGTGCCATAACCGCAAAAAAAGCTCAAGCGCCAAAAAGTAAATTTTACAGGAGAATATTTTTTATTTATCCTTAGTTTAAATCGAAGAAGAGCTTTAATATTGGCTACATAGGATTGTAGTGGACTGTTATGTATAATGTTAATAGTTTTAATATATTTTATAAAAGGTATCGCATGTTTTTTTGGGGGTCTAATGGGAAAGTGAAGCGCAAGCAATTTTTTTTAATTTGTCCACATAGCCACTCCTTTCTTAATGTCAACCTCACCTACTGTCTTAAAGACTTGGTGTCTTGTCTGTCGCGCTAACGAGGCTCTGACGACCGACCTTGGGCGGGATTGCCCTAATACTTTGTATGGCTAAATACCTACATACTTCTGCACGCCTGGTGGCGATGTTGGCAGCCCCAACACCAGAATCACACGCTATGGCCTAATAAGCCGTACGTCTTAAATAATAACCTTATTAATGAAACCAGAGCAAGAATGAAAACTAATAACCCCGATAAAATGTTGACGGAATTTGGCATGAAATCTAGGACAAGAATCGGAACATGGAACGTACGTACTCTTTTGGAAACCTCAAGGCTTGCAAGGAATTCACCACCTATAAGCTATCATTACTTGGACTTTGCGAAGTACGATGGTGCGAATCAGGAGAATTTACAACAGCAGAAGGTCTTACGGTTCTTTTCTCCGGAAAACCAACGAACGAGTTGCCTCGATCGAGTGGCGTCGGTTTCGTTCTATCAAAACAGGTGAAACATGCCCTAATAGATTGGAAACCCAGAGTGCGCGGCAAAGCCCGGAATATCACGTTTGTCCAGTGTTATGCCTCCACTGAAACCTCTGAAAACTCTACAAAGGAATCTTTTTATAACCTTCTCGATAGCGTCCTGGCAACAGTGCGTAAGGGAGGAATTGTCATTATGATGGGTGATTTTAACGCTCAGGTAGGCCGCGAAATGCGAATGTGGAGAGCACAATGGGCAGGCATGGCCTAGGACGACTAACGGAGAATGGAAAAATGTTTCTAGACACCTGCAGGACCAATAATCTTGTCATTGGCGGTACGTTATTCCCTCATCCAAGAGTACACAAAATCACCTGGGTATCCCCTGACAGTCGCAAAAAAAACCAAATAGACCACATAGCTATCAGCAGGAAATGGCGTGGATCGTTGTTGGATGTGCGCAATAAACGAGGTGCAGATATTGCTAGCGACCACCACTTACTGGTTGCCACTGTACGAATAAAAATCACCGCCATCAGGGCGAACAAGAGTATCACAGAGAAGATTCAATGTGGCAAAGTTGAAAAACCCGGAAATCGCCAACCAGTTCACTAATGAATTGACAGAATACGCCTCAAGTAACACTGAAACCCGCACATGGCCACATGTCAGGGAAATTTTCACTAATGCAGCGGAAAAACATCTGGGGTTTAAAGCTACTGCTAGGAAAGAATGGATTAGCGATTCTACATGGAACTTAACTCAGCAGAGGAAGGTCGCAAAGAGCACTGTTAACACCAGAAAAACACGCCTGAATAAGGCCAACCAACAGCAACTATACAACCGCCTTAATTTAGAGGTAAAACGCAGCGCCCGGAGGGATAAACGTAATTGGATCAACAACATAGCGAAAGAACTTCAAGCAGCGGCTGAAACCCATCGTGAGAGGGACATGTATATGTCTGTTAACAAGCTGACAAATAGAAAATTATCGACCGCAAAGCCTCTAAAAAACGATGAGGGAGAACTTATAACATCGAAAACCCAACAGGTTACACTATGGGAGAGCTTCTACTCCGGCATGCTATCAACATCTACTGCTCAGCGTCAACCCATTTGCGGATGTGCTTTACATACACCAAATACCGACATCTCTACTGATTGCCCTGAGATAAGCGAAATTAGCGAATCGATAAGATCCCTCAAACCAAACAAATCTCCTGGCTTGGATAACATCTCTCCAGAACTGCTTACAGCCGACCGAATAACCAGTGCACGACTTCTGGAACCCATTATTAGGGAGTTTTGGGAGCATGCATCTTTACCTGAAGAGCTGTCTGATGGAGTAATTATAAATCTTCCCAAAAAAGGTGATTTGACCAACAGGAAGAATTGGAGAGGCATAACCTTGTTAACCATGGTAAATAATTGCAATGGTAAGTAATTGCACATATCATAAACAAAAGACTCTCGACAACAATTTCCCCATCACTCAGAAATGAACAAGCTGGCTTTCGCTCCGGAAAATCTTGTGTTGACCAAGTAAACAGTCTTAGGATTATTGTTGAGCAATCAGTGGAATGGAGATCATCATTATACCTGATTTTTATAGACTTTGAAAAGGCCTTTGACACACTCAACCATAACGCTATATGGAACTCGCTGGTATGCAAAGGTGTCCCCGAAAAACTAACACGGCTAATTAAAGCCCTGTACAAGAATGCCACTTGCCGTGTGTTACATGAAAAACAATTGAGCAACAGGATCACGGTGAAAACTGGAGCTAGACAAGGTTGTGTCTTATCACCTCTACTTTTTAACTGCGTCCTCGATGCTGTGATGCAGAAGGCAACAACCCATCATAAGAGAGGCATTACGTGGGGTTTACAAGAACGGTTGGAGGACCTAGATTATGCCGATGACATATGTCTACTTAGCCACTCATTCTCAGAGATGCAGTAGAAATATTCCACCATCAGTGACATTGCAAAATTAGTTGGGCTGAAGATAAATATACCCAAAACAAAATCGCTCCGCATCAATAGTAACACAGATCTCAATTTATCCATATGTGATTAAGATATTGAAGATGTTAAGTCCTTCTGCTACCTGGGTAGCATAATAGACACAACTGGTAGCTCAGCAGCAGATATATCCAGTCGCATAAATAAGGCGGTGGCAGTGCATTTGCCCAGCTAAAGCCGGTTTGGAAATCGTCTAATATTTCGAAGCAAACCAAAATCAAACTATTTAACTCCAACATAAAATCCAGCTTGTTATATGGATGCGAGACCTGGAATATGGCACTACGTGACATACAATGCCTTCAGGTATTTCTTAACAAATGCCTCCGCATAATCTTACGAGGTTTCTGGCCTCTAACAATATCCAACAACCAACTCTGGATGGAGGCAAAACAGCAGCCTATTATAATTGAAATAAGCAAGCGGAAACGGAGTTGGATAGGCCACACCCTCCGTAAACCAGACGATGATATTGCCAAGAAATGCCTAGATTGGAACCCGCAGGGAAGCAGGCGAGTCGGGAGATCAGCGCATACCTGAAAGCGGCAACTGACAACAGAACTATCTAGATTGCGTATGAAGTGGAACGAAGTCAAGCATCGAGCCGAAGATGGAGATTATTGGAACCACCTTGTTATGGCCCTATGCTCCCTCGAGGAGTGAAAGGAACTTATATATATATATATATATATATATATATATATATATATATATATATATATATATATATATATATATATATATATATATATATATATATATATATATATATATATATATATATATATATATATATATATATATATATATATATATATATATGTATATATATATATATATATATATATATATATATATATATATATATATATATATATATATATATATATATATATATATATATATATATATATATATATATATATATATATATATATATATATATATATATATATATATATATATATATATATATATATATATATATATATATATATATATATATATATATATATATATATATATATATATATATATATTGCATGTTTTTGGGGTTAAGATATTTTTGATGTCATGGAAAATTGGTTAATTTAAGCACATAATTTCAAAACTAGTAATTATTATCCTTAGCAAGCTGTTCTTTAACTGTTCCGTTGATATCTTTGCAGTTTTGGACACTAGTTTTGCTCTACATGACTAAGAGAATTCTAGATTTAATGACACTTTGCAGTTACAAAAAATGTAAGCAAATAAAAAATTTAGAGGGGAAATTCACTTGAGCTAAAATTTCTTTTGCTGCATTTCCATAGCGGTACTTGATATGACTTTGAAACTTTGACAGATTGTCCAAATTATCGTAAATAATCGATCTTCGTCAAAAAACGATTTTCAAAAAACATGTCGCTTAAGTTTTTTTTGCGGTTATGGCACGATATGTATTGGATAATTTCATAAAGTAAAATACATAATTTTTGATGTATTAAAGGACATATCGCACATGCACTGCGAAAGTGCCACAACTCATATATAAAGATTTTCCACACAAAAAAAAATTATCAAAGAAAAATTTTCAAGCAACAGTTTGTCTAAAAATAAATTTAATTTTCAGTAAATGTTCTGTCCATAATCTATGAATTATTTGTTTGACTTTTATTTAGAACGCAAACACCAAAATCAACAATAAAAAACTATGCCCTAAAAAACCACCCCGATTACAACATACACACAAAAAACAGCAAGCATAGCAAGAGGAATGCAATTGTACCAAGTTTGTTTACAAAAGATTTTTGAGTAAATCGGTTTGTTAATGTCGTTGCTTTATTCTCATTCATTTTTTTAAGTATTTAGATAAACATTCGGACTTGAACACATTTAACAAAGTGAAATGCTTATGGATGATGATTATGACACAGACAAAAATTTTGTTTGTATTTTTGTTTGATTAAGTAAATTATTTTGCTTAATAATTGTTAGCATTTTTAGACTAATTGTTTATTAAATTCAGACAGAAATATTGTTTGATATTTTTCAGGAAATCCAGTAAATATTATTTTTTTATTTAGTAAATTGTTTTGTCTACAATTTGTAAATATTTTTAGACAAATTGTTTTATAGATTTAAACAATTTGTTCACTGAAAAAAACACGTTTTTTAATGAAATTTTTGAGGTATTTTTGTCTATATTTACAAATTCGTTTGTAGGTCAGTTCATAGACAAAATATTTACTATTTCATTGAATTCCTTTACAGGAAATGAAATTTAGTTTTTTCTGTGCAGAGAACGAGTTTTAGTTTTTAATTTACTCACACCTTTATGGGGAACAAATAAATGTATTCTCTCCTCAAAAGTTTTGTATACATCCTGTATGATTTTTTTATTCAGTATAAAAAGCAACATGACGAATAATTTTGTAATATTAATCCAAAAACGCATTCCTTGAGTTGTGTCACTTTTGAAGTGCATGCGCGACATAATAGAGTAATAACAGAAATAATACAACAAACAATATTGCTGTAATTTATGAAGATATAAAAGTCACCATATCTTTAAAACTAGAGCTAATTGGAAATTTTCATTGTAATTTCTGAATTGAACAGATGAAAATATATATGCATACATATAAGGATCTGCCATTTTGATCTCGAAGTATTTTCACTTTGCGTAGAGTAATTAAATCGATGTACATCAGTTGGTATATCAACATGTATTTAAACGCTTCAGCAAGATTTTTATGTGAAGCATGTAAGGACATTCTGTTACGTACTTTAGACTTAAATAGATTCATCAAAATAAACGCGTGCAACTTATGCGTTTGAATAAGGAAGTCATAAAAGTTTGATGGCAATATTTGCTAATGACATAAACGGGTTTATATCGACTGTACATTTTTTTTTAATCCTAAGCGGGTATTTTTGCAAAGCGAATTGAGGTGTTATAATCCTGGAGGGTCCCGTGGGATTCGCAGGAATTATTAAGTTAAATCAAAACACTTTATTTTATTTATATCACCTGGAACATGCACGTCCGAATCGCAGGCTTCTTTATTTTCTTCTTTACTCTACTTTTAACACTGTACCTTTATTTCTTAAGTCTAGCTATTTATACTTAATTTTAAATAAGAAATAATATTGGCTTGACATATGATATCAACATTGTGAAATGTCGATGTTGCACAATTTATCATAAACAATTTATGATTGCAAAATTTACTTAACCGTGGGAATAATTTTAAAATGCAAATAATTCTATTAAGCACTTTTGCAATCATAATTAAGTTAATAATAATGAACTTATGTATGCACTTTTGCACAATAATTAACTTAATAATAATCAGCTTCTGACCCAACCGGCAAATTATCAACACATACAATTTCACCGTTAACAGGTAGGAGGGTAGTTCAATTCTGACTCACAACATCCCTCCCCAGTTGGCGGAAGAAAACATCTGAGTATAAAATGTTTTCCCAGTATGTGGTTTGTATATCAATGTCAATTGGATCAGAACGCTTTGTGTGTAAATATTAAATGTTATTGAACTGGCAAACAATTCTGACTGACTCCCCCTTCACAGAAGGAAATACGCAGTATTTTCTGTTGGTCTTCTGATTACTAAGATATAATCGAATACTGAGTTTGCGTCATAGTAATGCTTTTAATGATTTCTCCAGTTCCATATTTACGCAGAAACGCCACTTGGTTTGTTTAGGTAGAATATCGTCATTGGCTCCAAGCTAAGCCTCTTAAGTTCTCTCCGTTAAGCATAGATGTGTAAAGGATTCAAAACAGTGATATGTCGCAAGGCCAGTTTCATGTGTAAACTAGATATTTGCTTTGCCGGTCCATTGTATACGAAATTGCTCATATTTTCCCTAATTCAACAATAATTACATCACTGCTGGTTCGTTTTAATGCCTTTTGAAGTAATGCTCCTCTATTTTTCCGTTTAAGGTTTACGAGTCTAACTATAGCAATATTGAATGTAAGTGAGCATGCACCAAATTCTGATAAGCCTTTTTATTAAAAAAAATTTCTGGTAGCAGCATCAGGAACACTTCCACTTGGGACATCAGTATCGTCACGTTTACGTAGATAGATACAAAGATGAATATCGAACTGCCGAAGAATGTTTCGTAGTTGATTCCATAGAGTTGTAATCTATATAATTTTATGTTTTTAATTGTTATTAGACCTTGAATTCCCGGAGTATTCTGATCGTGCAGAGTGCTGGGGATTCTGTTCTGGTGATCAACAATGCTGCTCACGTGTAGCCTTGGTCCATTATCAGTCATCCATGGAGTGCTACGCCCGTTGTGCGCCACTGTTACTTGGTGTTGTTTAAAGTGTTTTTATTGTTGAATTTGCTTTGCTATCACGTAACGAGTAGCGCTGCAAGCTGTCAACAGTTAAAAACGGATGTTTTAAATGGTGCTGAATTTGCTGTCTTAGCTTAGCATTGGACTTAAGTTTTGGTGGCAGAAGCCTATGCATAGCGCCTTGTATTATCATTATTAGACGACGGCTATTGTTGTTGCTGTTTTAGGCTGTTGTTTTGACTGGTGTGTCTTCTGTTGTTAATGTGGTGAGATTTCTTTGAATATTTTTGATGTAAGTTACTGTTTCTTCTGTTGTTAATGATGTTTTGGTGAGATTTCTTTGAATCTTCTTGATGTGAGTTGCTGTTTCTTTTGTTGTTGATGTTGTTTTGGTGAGATTTCTTTGAATCTTCTTGATGTGAGTTGCTGTTTCTTTTGTTGTTGCTGGAGATTGTCGTTGAGCCATTGTTGAACTTATTTTTATTGTGTAATAGTTTTAACAATATACATTTTAGTTTTGTTTTATATAAAATTTATTTGGTTATTATTACATCTCTTTAACTGCAAAATTTATATTGTTATTATTATTTTTTCTTTAATAATTAGTTTTCCTTCTTTCTTAATTTACAATTTCCAAATGGTAATTCTTGATTTTAAATGAGAAATCAAAATTAAGGGTGTCAGTAATTTTTTCGAATTGAAATATTCAACTGACACAAAGAAATAAGTATTAAAGGTTTTCCATATATTTTTTCTTTTTCACTTAAACCTTTTTTATCTTCAGTGAAATTAATCTAATTTTACAATAGCCACCACCAATTTAAAAAAAATGTCTTTCTTTCTATGTTGTTTTAGAGTAATGTTTTACTTACTTATTTTTAAAGTTTTCAACAAATTCGTAAATTTAATATAATTTCAAACTTAGAGGAACTTTAAACGAAGCTTGTCTTAATTGTCTATATTATTATTATTATTTTTTGTATAACTGACCTAACTTAAAAAGTATTCGTACAAAATTTTGCCGCGTCTGCTTATTTGTTAACTGGCCTAACTTAAAAAGTATTCGTACAAAATTTTGCCTCATCTGCTTATTTGTTAACTGACCTACCGCTAGAAAACCTTGAAAAACTCGTATTACATACTCACAATGTATGTTTTTAATTTTTTGTTAAAAACATACATTATGACTGCTTGCTGCAAACATATAAACAATATATTTTTGTTTATTTTCATGAGAAAATTTGCTTTAAAAAAAACAAAGAGAAGAAAAAAAATGATTTTTGCTTATGGGTGCATTTTTGTCTACGCAAAATATGTATAAAGAATATAATTCCTTACAAATACTTCATGCAAATGACATTAACACACTTCTTCCTTTTGTTTGTTTTCCCGTTATTACCACTGGGCAGTAATTTGTATCTATATTTGTTCCTTTTGTTTTTGTTTCTTTGCCCAACCAACATTTTTTATCAAATCAATTAACTTCATCATTATTTGATTTTTATTATTTAATTTTTTATAAAATGCAAAAAGGGAAATTAAATACTTAAGCAATGATCAATATTTTGAGCAATAACGTATTTTATTTAAGTAAGAATTGTTTTTTTTTCCAACATGTAATCTAAACCAATGCTTTGCCGTTTGTAGTTTCTCCATATATAAGCTTTTCCTTGCGAAGACTTCCATCGTCATCCAAACCATGAGTACCTGGAAATAAATAAAAAAATTATTGTACCTCCCGGAGTCTTATTTTCTTTCCTTCATTTTTAATCTTTGTAGGGCTTCACCAGGTTACGATGTAAGGTCTTTCGCCTTCCTTTTACCAATATTTTGACATTTACTGGTGTGGGAAAACTTTTAACTTCATAAGGGCCTTCCCATAAAGGCGACAATTTGTTTTTTCGAAGTTGATTTTTTAAGAGCACTTTTCCCCCTATCTTAAGTGTTATTGGCTTACTGTTTCTGTCACATCTTTCCTTTGCGGCTGTTTTGGCCTTGTTTTGACATGTCTTGGCTATCTCGTAGGCTTTTTGGATTTGATGTTTTAATGCCTTCGGATAATCATATGGGTTGTATAGTGGTGTATGGTTTCTGAGGTTTGCTGGTAAGGGTGTGTCAAACCCGTACAGTACCTTAAACGGCGTCTGGTTGGTGGACATATGCGTTGTATGATTATGCACATGCATTGCTGGTGCCAACCATTGGTCCCAGTTTGAGCCATCCTCTTATGCGAAACTTCGCAAGTACTCGACCAAGGGCCGATGACTCCTTTCTAAGGATCCATTAGCCTGGGGGTGATAGGGAGTGATATGTTTTTTCTCAATTTTCAGCAGTTTACACACACTCCCAAAAAGTTTGAAGGTAAAATTTGTGCCGTTGTCTGTAACTAATTTAGTTGGGAGACCATATTTAGCTATGATCTCGTTATAAAAAACTTTTGCCGCTGTTTCTGCCTCCGCGTCTTGCATCGGGGCGCAAATAAAAAAATTTTGACAAATCGTCTTGAAAAGTGAGCATATACTTGTAACCCGCAGTAGTTGTTGGTAGTGGCCCGACCATGTCCATATAAACCTTTTCAAAAGGTCTTCCTGGGGTGTCTGTTAAGACCATTGGCTCCTTGTTCAAGTGCCCACTTTTGTTTTTCTGGCATTTTGGACATCGTCTTATGTACCCTCTAATTTCTTTCAGCATACCCTTCCATTTGTATTGTTTCCCTATCCGTTTCAAGGTTTTCCTGACCCCCTGATGTCCACCTAACGGCGAGTCGTGAAAACTTTTCAGAACCTCCCGAATGTCCTTCTTGTCAGTTAAAGTTACAGCTGTGTCCGTAGATTCTTGATTTACAGCGGTATCTTCAATATCCTGCTCTGTTATACTTTCGTCCCTTGTATACCCCTTTTGACCATTGGTATTCTCTAATAATTTCTGTTGTGCCCTAGTCAATACTTGTATTTGATGTCCTTCCACCGGCAGGCGGCTTAAAGCATCTGCATTCAAATTGTATTTCCCCGGCTTGTAGACGATATCAAATTCATATTCTGATAGTTTATGTCTAAACCCTGCAAGCCTCGAAGTATGGTCTTTGAGATTCGCGATTCCTCTCAGAGGTTGATGGTCTGTAAAAACGGTGAAAGGCCGACCCAAAACATATGGTCGAAACGTACGCGTTGCCCATACCACACCCAACATTTCCTTTTCTATCGTTGAGTATCTCTTTTCCGTGTCACTCAGGGTTCTGCTTGCAAATGCGATAGGGTGGTCTTTGCCATCTCTGACCTGCGATAACACCGCCCCTAGAGCTACATTGCTTGCGTCCGTGGTTATCCTAAAAGGCTGTGAAAAATCTGGGTAAATCAGAATGGGAGGATTAGATATACTTTCTTTCAGATGATTCAATGCTTCCTCGCATTCTGGTGTCCAAACGAATTTGCTGTCCCTTTTTAGCAACCTCGTTATGGGCAATGCTAATTTCGCCATTCCGTTAACAAACTTTCGGTAATAATTAATTAATCCCAACAAGGCTTGTACTTCTTTGATATTTCTGGGCAGCTTCAACTTTCTCACGTTCTCTACCTTAGCTGGATCTGGAAGGGCCCCTTTTTCTGAGCACCTGTGCCCCAGGTAGATTATTTCCTTTCTTAGAAAATGGCATTTTTTTGTGTTTAATTTAAGACCACTTCCGCGCAACCTGGATAGCATGTTGCATATTTTCCTCTCATGGTCTGCTATATTTCTTCCGTAGACCACGATATCGTCCAGATATACGAAGCATTCCATGCCCTGTAGACCTGTTAGTATTGTATTCATAATCATTTGAAACGTTGCGGGTGCACTTGTGAGACCGAAAGGCATTCTGTTGAACTCGAAATGTCCCTTGTCAGTGCTAAATGCTGTTTTCTCTTTGTCATTTTCGTCCAAAAGCACTTGATGGTATCCACTGGCCAGATCCAATGTTGTGAAATACCGGCTATTCCCCAGCTGGTCCAGAATTTCGTCAATCCTTGGAATTGGAAAAGCCTGGTTGATTGTGACTTCATTTAGTTTTCTGAAGTCAACGACCATCCTATATTTTTTCTGTCCATCCTGCGATTTTTTGGGAACCAGTAGAAGAGGTGAATTCCATGGAGATACACTAGGGCTTATTATTACATTTTCTAGTAAGTCTGACACCTGACGGTTGATTTCATCCTTATGGATTTGTGGGAGACGGTATTGCCTTTGGTTAATGGGCGGCTGATTCTCTCTAATCGGAATCTTATGTTTCATTCGTGACGTGAACGGCAGTTTATCTCCCTCTAACATGAATACATCGTGGTACTGCTCACATATCCTGTTCATTGATTCTTTTTCATCCCTGTTCCAATCTTCCTTGACTAACATATTCGATAACTCCTGTATTCTCTCTAAACAAGTGTTTTCTGATGATCTAGTTCCCTTATATTCGGTATAATGGCTAAAATTTGAGAACTCTACTTCAATGTCTTTCTCCAAAGGAACTTTGTGATCCGTCGCGTTAAGTATGGGTACTGCAGCTTTTCCATTCCTTACGTTGACCACCGTATTTCCCATATAAACCCCTGGAAGGATTTCTTGCTTGTGGACAACGACTGTCTTGTTCTTTGTTTGTATTGTGACTGGTACTATTGTCACCGTCCTTCCGCCGACACTCAACTTTTTCTGATTTAAAGTTGTAAAATCGGTCATTTCCTTGTGAAGTTCGAAGGTTTTTATCCATTGCCTGCTTTCATTGAACAGCTTCAACGTGCCATTAACTGAGTTTATTATACTCTTGTTCCAAATGTTATCTCTTCCGAGAATGCCATCCCCTGGGAATTTGCTGTCATTAGATACTACACCGAAATCCCACTGTATATCCTCTTTAGCGTGTATGTCCAACGTCACAGAAAACAATGTCGTGGCGGCTCCTCCAAATGCGCCCTTCAGTGTTTTTGTTTCCCTGAAACTCTTGTTAGGGTAAGTCTTCATTGCTCCTTCATTTATTAGACTGGAGTCCGCTCCAGTATCCACTAACAGCACGAGTTTTCCTTCCTTGGCCTCTTTGCAAGGAATAGTAATGAAAACTGTATCCGCTAGTGCTGTACCATTGTTGCTAATATTTATATGTTGTGAAATTTTCCCAATGACAATTCCTGTGTCCTCCTCTACCGATGCATTTTCCCTATGAAATGCATGGCCAGGATTATGAGGAGAGTTTTCCTCTCTTTCCCTATGTACCACTGCTTTATGCGTTATTCACACAGGTACATCTTCTTCCGAGTCACTATCTGACTTTCTGACTTCCTTTGCTTCCACTTTCACCTTTTGCGTCTCTTTCCCAATATTCTCCGTTAACCCATTCGCAACTCTTTTATATTGCACCGTCTCTATTAATTCCTCACACTGATTCTCATCGCCCTCACATATTCCGCCCTTTATATCTTTTTGCCAATTAAGTTCGTTCATTTTTTTTTTTGGTTCCCCGACTATTGGCTGTAGCCGGGCCGCATAAAGTTTCCCGAAATGTCACCGGTACTCTTTTCTTTATTCCTGACCTTATTATTATTTGTAAAATTTCTGTCATTTGGTTCTCTCCCTGCGCCAAATCTGCTCTGACAGGCACGCGCAAAATGCCCTGTTTGATTGCATTTGTAGCATTTCATCTGTGGAGGTCCCTTAGAATGTTGTGGTATATTTCCATTTCCATTTCTTCCCTGTGCTTCGCTCGTATCATTGGATTCATACCTGTGCCTTTGGTTCGCCCTTTCGGGCTGTCGTGGTTTATAAAACTGATTTTCGCTGTGGCCGCTTATCCTACAAGTTCTACAGTAGAGCGATGATAACGTCCTACTACAGTTGTCGAAGGAGTGTCCTTTGTTTCTGAAGTAAGTGCAAGTGGTGATAAATTTTTCCCTCTTCCCGCATTGGGGGCCTACTTCATGGCCATATTTCCCACAGTTAATGCAATACAGTGCATTTAATCGCTCCTTACAATTTAACCTCTCATGTCCCTTTTTGTTGCAAAAACTACATGGGGATGCTTCCAACACTGTGTTGACTGTGCCTTGGTTTTCTCCAAACAACTCCTCCGCTTCTTCTACTATGGCTACGAGAGATCTCAGTTCCTGTCTTTCCTGTCCAATAAATCTTGCTCTGAGAGCCTGATCTCTAAGCCCTTTAACAAAACTCTTCACAGCTATCCTTTTGAAATCCTTTGTCATAACCTCAATACTGTCTGCTGACCACTCTTCCTTTATTGTGTTGATTGCGTCATTGAGCAGGGCCTCAATACGGTCTCCGAATCCACTGGCTGATTCTCTGATGCTCTGCCTGCATCCTAATATCTGCTCCCTAATCTGATCCAGGTTTTTCTTCTTCAAATATGCTTTCTTGATGGCGTTACACAATGCATCCACGGATTCAAATTTTTGTTGCGAGATTCTAGCGTATGCCATACCCATAAGGCGTAATTTTAGGCATTCGATGACATTATCTCGTGTGCTACTATCCCCTCCCGACAAAATTTCTCTTTCCAGCATTTTACATCCCTGGACGTATCTGAAGACCTCAGACGATAAATCAGGTCCATCAGTGCCAAAGAATGTTGGCACTATGTTATTTACTACTTTAGTAATTTCCGATAAAGTTGGCATCCTGATTGTTTGTTGTGGTATATTTTCCTTATTTCATACTTGTCTAAGTGGGGCTGCCGACATTAATTTATAAAATTCCCCAATAATGTCAACATCGGATATTTTTGTCTTGTCCAATCTATTAAATTCCGCTTTGTTCCGTTCAAGCTCTTCTAATTTTCTTGCTCTAGTTTCGCCCGTGTAGCCTCTGCTGCCTGCCTTTTTTGCGTTACTCAAAATTATTTTAGATTTCTGTAATAACTCTAGAGCAACCGCCTCCTCCCTATAAGTTTCTATTTCGTCTACCACTCCTTCTTGCTCCTGAGTTATAATTATTGTCGGAATTTCTTTATCTCCTGCTTCTGATATGTATTGTATTTAATTCGTATCGGGCGTTTTCTAGTGCTATTCGAAGTCTTTGAACCGTGTCATCCTGTGTTTCTATCAGTTGTTGTTTTTTTTGCTGTTTCTTAAACTCCTTTTCACTTAGCTCCTTTTGTTTTAACTGGCTAACTAGTTCTGTATTTTCTCTGACTACTTCCTCGAGTAGGCTTTCTGTGTAGCTTAGTTGCTCACGTATTTTCCTGCTATGATTTTCAAGTAATTTCTTTGTTTCTTCAAATTCTGTTACCCTTCTTGAAAATTCGTCTGATTGTTCCTCATTAATGTCTAACAACACTTGTAATATTTATCCCACTACCTCTAATTTCGTCAATTTCCTTTCCCGTACAATCTCCCTATGTATGCTTGTAGTATTCTCGTCTGACTTCCAATTAGCGAGTTCTGACCATGCTAGAACTCGTAAACTGTCTACCTCAATATTATATGCCTCTAACCTTGCCACTAAATCGTCCGTTCTTCCTTGTGGACCGTTCATTCATATGATAAGAAAATTATTAAAATGTACTTACCATTTGCAGGCTTAACTGTTGCATCTCCTTTTCACTTTTTTTTAAATGCCGTAACAATGAACAGTGTTATACAATTACTATTTATTTTTCTTTTTTTATTTTTATGATTTTCGCGTTCAGTCCTTTATTTCCAGCAACACAGGATTAGACAGACTGAAGGTAGCTAGAATTTAGTCTTTTATCAGGCTGTATATTCTGTACTGCTGCGCGTTAAGTCCTATATCTCCAACAATGCAGGATCAGACAGACCGAAGGTAGCTAGAATTTAGTCTTTTATCAGGCTGTCCTTTTTTGCACTGTTAAAAACTAACACTCAACCCGTTTTCTTTTTTAAATTTTTTAACCGGCTGCGCCAATGTTATAATCCTGGAGGGTCCCGTGGGATTCGCAGGAATTATTAAGTTAAATCAAAACACTATTTTATTTATATCACCTGGAACATGCACGTCCGAATCGCAGGCTTCTTTATTTTCTTCTTTACTCTACTTTTAACACTGTACCTTTATTTCTTAAGTCTAGCTATTTATACTTAATTTTAAATAAGAAATAATATTGGCTTGACATATGATATCAACATTGTGAAATGTCGATGTTGCACAATTTATCATAAGCAATTTATGATTGCAAAATTTACTTAACCGTGGGAATAATTTTAAAATGCAAATAATTCTATTAAGCACTTTTGCAATCATAATTAAGTTAATAATAATGAACTTATGTATGCACTTTTGCACAATAATTAACTTAATAATAATCAGCTTCTGACCCAACCGGCAAATTGTCAACACATACAATTTCACCGTTAACAGGTAAGAGGGTAGTTCAATTCTGACTCACAACAGAGGAGAGTCTACCTGTTATGAATTTGCTTTGCTTCGGATCATGTTCGTTGAATGTGGGATACATTTTTGCATCTTCTTTTGCGCATTCATAACAGGTGGGCTCGACAGATCGGGCGATTATTTTTGCTTATTTTCGCCTCTTGTATTTTTGATCTAGTTCGGATGTGAAATGCTTTGTTGATGTATTTTTTAGTACATTTATTTGACAACCAAAGAGGGTATTTTCCGTCACGACTATCAATAAATATCTCAGCAATAGGGCAATAACGTCAGCAATATTGCTTATTGCTTTATTATGTTAACCATATGAGAACTCGTATCTATAATAGCTCACAATGCAATGCGTTTTTAACAAAACAATCTATTTTTGTTTTTATGAACATTAAAAGTAGTATTGAACATTTAAAATGGTTTTTCACACATTTTTTTGCAATATTATTTAGTATTTGAATATATTTATTAATTTCAATTATTTTATCAAAACGTCAAACGCAGTACAAAAATAAGGAGCACCAATTACTACGCAATTTATATATTGGAAACACCTGCAATAAGCTGTCTCCATTAGCAATAACATAATTTTGAAAATTCTGCAATATATTTATTGCTAGTCGAGACGTGGAGTAAGATTCTCCGCAAATATTTACAAATGTGAACAGTTAGCATACCTGTTTTTTCATATATTGTGCAACAAGTTCTTATTAGTAAGAAATCTGGCATCTCCTTTTTCCAGTCGTTAATAAAGGGAAAAGCAAACAAAACAAAAAGAAACAATACGGCGCGAGTAGCACACAATATTCTTCGTCTCGTTTCTTAATGGTAATAGAGGGATGCAAAGAGTACATAAATGTATTCGTAGAATGTACTCGTATGAATTTCATGTGTGCGTATATGTATGTTCTTATGTTTGTCCGTATGTGTATATGTATGTATATACATAGCCGCGACCAAATATACATATAGACATACATATATACACACATACATACTGTTGTATTTTCAATAACTATTTATTGAGTGACTTAAAAAGCTAATGTAATATTTTATGTATAATAGAGTACTAAATTAAGATACAGAGTTGTATATTAAAAACAGAGATCCTCTAAAGTTAATACAGTATATTAAAGGAATGTCATCACAACATCTCCCTTTTTTATAATAACAATATAATGCTATATTTACTGTACGTATCTTTTTGGTGGTTGTATATAATTCTACCACTTTTATTTACAATTTTGTTTTCATTTACAATTGGATTTTCATTTAAATTTTCAATTACATTTTCATTTGTACTTTCATTTAAATTTTCATTGTTATTTTCATTTACATTTTCATTTAAATTTTCAGTGTTATTTCATTTAGATTTTCATTTGTGTTTTCATCTAAACAATTTTTGTTCTTTTTTATGTGTTGTCTATTTTTTCTGTACGTCGCACCCTGTTGGTCCTGTATCATATACGACCTTGGCTGTTTGGCTTTATTCACTATAACACCTGGATACCAAACCGATGTTGGTGTTTTCTCAAACATTATCTTCTCACCTATTTCAACTGGATTCAGTTTAACAGTTGACTTATTAAAATAGTTTGACATTTTCTCTTTTCTTTTATAAATATGCCTTGTAATATTTTCATTATGAACTAGTTTCTGTTTTAGATTATCTGTAAGACATGGTAACTTCGTTCTCTACCCATTAACATTTCTGATGGACTTGGCAGATTGCCCTTTCTAGTAGTCCTTAATTGGAGTAAAGCGGTGCTTCCTCCTCATGGAATACGGATCCAATAAATAAGTTATTATTATCATTTTCTAAGATTTTTACATGTTTGTTTACTGTTAAAGTTGTTTTTTTTTGTTGTTGTTGCTGCTGTAGTTAGGCTTTAAGTAACACATTTTTGCGAAATGGTTCAACTTCCCGCACTCATGACATTTAATTCTATCTGCTGGACATCTCTTATTCTTGTGATTTTGACCACATCTGTTGCATTTCACTTGATAATTTATTTTACCTTTCTCATTGTTGTTGTTAGGTTGTTGTACGTTTTCTTTAAACTGTTTCTACTTGAGTTGTTGATGTGAGAAACTTCGTCAAGTGTTGGGCATTTTCGCGTACTTTTTCAATTCCTTTGGCTATTTCGAGGGATTTATCCCACTTTAAATCTCCTTCACCAAGAAGTTTCTCTTTTATTTTTAAAAAATTCTGGGATAACCCGCAAATAAAAATTTCTTTGACTAATCCTTCGCGAATTTCGCCAAATTCACACGTGTTGCTTAAGCTTTGAAGTGCTGTTGCATATTGTATAATGTTTTTGTTTACGTGTAAAAAACATGTAGCGTTCCATTGCCGTATTTACCTTTGGGACAAAATAATTTTCTAATTTTTTCCATAAATCATTATATTTTACCTCATCGATATCAATATCGGACGAGTTAATTATTTGTAAAGTTGAGCCACCAATGTGGTGTAACAACAACGCCACTTTACGCGAGTCTGGTTGCGTCCCCAGCGCAGACCCTCGCATAAAAATTTTAAACTTCCGACTCCAGTTTTTCCATTCTGAAGCTAAATTGTGGACATTTGTGTTAAGCGGCTCCATTGCCGTAGAAATTGCCAAAGTCTCCTTAAGTTCAATTGACGGAGGAGAAGTAGAAGTCATTTTTCACGTTTAGATTTTACTTCTTTTGTTTTTTAACTTTAATTTTTAATTTCAATACCCTTTGCATCTGGAATTTCACAATTTTTTTCTTTTTAACTACCTTTTTGTATTGTGCACGTGGTTTTTACTTTTATGGCTTTATACCTCACCTGACACCATGTTGTATTTTCAATAACTATTTATTGAGTGACTTAAAAAGCTAATGTAATATTTTATGTATAATAGAGTACTAAATTAAGTTACAGAGTTGTATATTAAAAACAGAGATCCTTTAAAGTTAATACAGTATATTAAAGGAATGTCATCACACATACTAAAAAATATACATGCATATACACAAAAACATACATACGAGTACTTTCAAGTATATTCGTGCAGCCCTCTAATAAACAACAAAAATAAATTTATTTACGTACAAGCAAATCAAAACAACAAAAAAATTATAACTGTAATAGTGTCGATTATTTATGTTGCGAAACTAAATTTCTAGCTCCTACTCCGCCATAAAGACCATAGCTCTAAAAATGTGAGAAAATATTGCCATTTATCAAGTTTAATACGAACATTACATATAAGATTGTTCTATGACTTTTTAAAGATGGAAGCTTAATTAGTGCAATTCTAGCTATGAGGGAAGATTTAAGGGATACGAATGTAATCGGCGGAGACAGAAGAAAACAAACTGTTTTTGTACGGATACAATGATATTTGTGTGAACTTTATACGCTGAATCCCATATCACCGAACCATATACAAGAATAGACGTACAAGAGATGTGTAAAAATTTTTTGTTACATATGGATCATCGAATTCTTTTCCCCAACGTTTAATAAATCCAAGGAGACCACGTGTCTTATTTACAGTTAGATTAGTATGTTGTATGAATTTTAACAGCATCAAATAAAATTTCTAGATCAGCAAAAACTTCAACTTTATCCAGCTCATGACCGCCTAAAAGAATAATTAACATTTATATGACTTCTACGTAAGAAGCACACGTGTTTGCATTTTTCAAAATTCAGCTTCACACCAGGCATGAAAAGAATCCAAATATTTTTAAAGCAAAAATTATCTGCGTAATTATTGTAGCTAAAAAATAGTTTAACATCGTTAGCATACAGAAGTAATAGGAATATTTTATAATTTTAGGCAAATCGTTTATAAATAGTGAAAAAAGCAGTGGTCCGAGATGGCTTCCTTGTGGAACATCAGATGTAACAGCAATGGTTTTTGAAATTGCATTTTTAAAAATAACAATTTGGTTTCTATTCGTCAGATATATTATCCAATTTAAGCAGTTTTGAGTAAATCACATATCATGCAGCTTTTTCACTAGGAGTTTATGATCTACCTTATCAAAGGCTTTACTAAAATCAGTATAAACTACGTCTGTTTGTTTTTGTTGAACAAATCCACGGTTAATTAAAGATGTAAATTGTAGTAGATTAGAAACAGTTGAGCATCCCTTACGAAAACCATCCCAAAAAGGAGATAATAAAGATGTAACATGATGATTAAGATGATCAGCAATAAGTTTTTCAAAAAGTTTAGGTATTGTGTTTAATGTTGCAATGCCCCTGTAATTGGTGATGTCCGATATCTTGCCAGATTTAAATAATGGGATGATAAAGGAATCTTCCCAATTTTTAGGAAAGTAACCATACTTAATTGATAGGTTAAACATCGTTGTTAGAGGAACCGCTAAAGCATTTTCGCATTTGATAAGAAGATAACTCGGTATCTTATCAGGTCCATACTATTAGAAAAATTTTAGCCTTTTAAAACTATTTAGAACGACATCTTCATCAAGAAATGGAATTAATATTATCTGGTTTTGGCAATTCATAGAAAGATGTAGGCTATGAATCATTAACGTCATCATCAACATAGTGAACAAGAACGCTGATGAGAGGGTGTAGTGACCAGTCGAAATCAGTATATATATATATATATATATATATATATATATATATATATATATATATATATATATATATATATATATATATATATATATATATATATATATATATATATATATATATATATATATATATATATATATATATATATATATGTATATATAATATATATATATATATATATATATATATATATATATATATATATATATATATATATATATATATATATATATATATATATATATATATATATATATATATATATATATATATATATTTATATATATATATATATATATATATATATATATATATATATTATATATATATATATATATATATATATATATATATATATATATATATATATATATATATATATTTATATATATATATATATATATATATATATATATATATATATATATATATATATATATATATATATATATATATATATATATATATATATACAGTGCGCTCGGGATAACGTCAACACCCCATTTCGTCAACATCCCAAAACGTCAACACCTTTTCATTGACATTGTCTACTCTAAAACGTTAATTAAATCACAAAGCTCTAAAACGTCGACTCTAAATAAAGCAACATTTTAGCTTTAGTAACAACTAAAACCTATGTGTAACACATATATGTGCAGAAAAAACAACAGATTAATTTAAGATATGTAAAAGTATAGATATACATATATGCCATGATCTCATGTAATATATTTTTGTTGCTTTTAATTAGGTTGAAAACCTTTTCTTATTTGTTTCTTCCTGGGTTTTAATTTATAAATGATAACAACGCTTTAAACTATTGTATCAATAATATTTTGATCTTAAATTTGCACATTCTTAAACGTCAACAATCTGGTAAACGTCAACACTCGCGGTTTTTATTAGTTGACGTTATCCCGAGTGCACTGTATATATATATATATATATATATATATATATATATATATATATATATATATATATATATATATATATATATATATATATATATATATATATATATATATATATATATATATATATATATATATATATATATATATATATATAAAGGGTGTTTTTTATTGAGGTATAGAACTTTAAGTTGGCATCACTTTTTTAACTGGCGGCCATTTTGTCAGCTGTCAAGTGATTAATATTTAGTTTGGTTTGCCATTTCATCATGAACAGGTTGACAAAAGAACAACGCTTGCAAATCGTGCAAATTTATTTCGAAAATAATGGTTCAGTTCGCGAAGTTTACCGCAAGCTCCGTCCATATGGTCGACATAATCGTCCATCAGAGCAATTAATTCGGTTAACCATGGATCGTTTTCGCACTACGTTTACTCTATGTGATAATACGCATCCGCAGAGACGTCGAACAGTGCGCACCGAAGAAACAATTGCCGCTGTAGAGCAAAGTGTTGAAGAGGACCCGAATGAATCGATTCGCCACCGTGCACAGCAATTGGAGCTTTGTCCATCAAATTGAAAATTGGACCTGTAGAATTGGCTTTATTCGAGCCAGCCGCGGTGGCCACATGCTCGAAATCATATTTAAACATTAATGGCATAAAATTATCCTTCCAATAAAGCCAAATTGATGGACATTAAAACGATTTTCTTGTGTTTTATTTCAATTCGAAGTTCTATACCTCTAAAAAAAACACCCCTTATATATATATATATATATATATATATATATATATATATATATATATATATATATATATATATATATATATATATATATTTATATATATATATATATTATATATATACATATATATATATATATATATATATATATATATATATATATATATATATATATATATATATATATATATATATATATATATATATATATATATATATATATATATATATATATATATATATATATATATATATATATATATATATATGGGGCCTGTTTGACTAAACTACAATTCTTCAATGTAATTGTATTTTTATTATTAACAATTATTCACAAGTTCAGAATTCTGAACTTGCAGCTTAGCGAAATAGGCCCTGATTTATACAATCATATAAACTTTGTTTATGACATTTAAATTGATTATTTTTTCTATGAGATTTTTATATAATTTGATATTTATTGTGAAAAATGCTAGAAAATGCCAAATAAACAATTAAAAAAATTCTGCTAAAAAATTTGCAGCTAAATCAAAATAAAAAATGCTAAATCTAGCTGCAAAAATGGCCACAATGCTAATCATTTAAAAACACACGATTAAAAAACAATGGACAGATACAGCCAATGCGGCGAAATAGTCATATCAGAAGCAGCAAACATACGTGTGGTATTGTGTGTGCAACGTAGTTATTTCACATATACACAACATATGACAGTTCGTACCATGGAAAAAATAAATGAAAAAATAATCAGCTGGCGTTCCAGGGCTACCTTGTATATTATTCTACCATGCACACAGTCAAGGTGTATCTAACAGGTGGGATCACTACGTCAGCTGACTCACCTGATTAAACGTCAAACTAAGTACTGCTGATGAAATGATCATGATATCACCACTACGTTCAAACTATTAAACACCATATACAGACTTCCTTCTGTGTGGTGTTTGACATTTAATTCAAAAGATATCTGCACTGATAATACCACCCGTTTTTTGACAACTGTTAAGGTACTTTTACAACAAATTTCCTATTGTTTTAGTAATGCCCGTACCTGTTCAATATGCACGACCTGTATTATTGGATCATGGTATGAGCTTGAAGTAACAAGCGAAAAATTTAATAATAATTATTCACTTTTTATTTTTGGTCCAGTTTTATTTAACATGTTCTTTTTCTCCGCTAATTTTTTTAAAAATTTTATACTTGTTTTTGCTTACTTTTGATTGTTTACCATTTGAATATACGTTTCCCATTTTACAAAATTTTACTAGAAAAAAATCTGCAGTAAAAATTTGTAATTACTCAGTCATGAACTGTCACTTTACTCTCTCCAACGAACGCAATTTAGTAAAATGCAGTAAAGTTCAGTAAAAATTTGTAAAAACTTTTGGAAACTCGAACGCACATGCTATTGTAGCTCTCCAGATACCTATGCACATTATTTTCAAAGTAACTAATTCCTTATTTCCCTTCCTGTGCCGCCAGTATTCACGCACATTATTTTTAAAGTACGATACAGTTAACTTGAGGACATTTACTATTGCAGCTCCTCAGATATGGGCTGATTAAAAATTGTTTGTATGAGGTGTACCATTCTCCCCCTCCTATCCCGCTAGCACATTATTTGCAAAGTAACCTGCAGCAAATTTGAGGACTCGTAACTATTTTAGCTCTACAGATACAGGGTGGGCCAAAATTAACGAAGGGGTTTGAATAGTCTATATCTCCATTATTTTTACATTTCTTTGATTTATTTTTTCAGATTGTTGTAAAGAAGATT
>OY101447.1:74836051-75206051 GCA_956483635.1 Panzeria rudis | reverse complement strand
CAGATTTTATTTCTTCAAATAAAGATATCAAGAGTTTTCGAACAAGTTTTTGAATATAATGGGTTGAATATTAATAAACCGGAAAAAAATTAAATTTTTTAACGTTACAGATTGGAAAAAGTACTTTTTATGTCGTGGGGGTACTGAGGTATTTTGAGAATGAAAAAGTACTAAAAATATTATAATAGTACTGAATTTTCCATCACTGACGTACATAACTATTTCTTACCCCACGTCTCCACGTAGCAATTTTTATTGCCGGCGATTGTCAAATTACATATTAAAATTAAATGATTTTTTTAAGTTGAATTTTTATATGAAGTTTGGCAATTGCCGCAATAAATATTGCTACGTGGAGACGTAGGGTTAACACATGCCCATATTTTCATACGTTCACATTTTTGTTTGTTCACAATCAAAGAAATAGCGAAGGTTGCGACTACACATTATATATGTACTTTATAAACAGCGATTCAATTTTGTTCTTTTCGTTCTGCTGAGTGAGAGAGCGAGTATGTACTGTATTCGAAAAACTATAGAACTTCACGAATAACAAAAATCTTATCCGTTGCAGACCACTATTAAATATACCTGTAAGTTCCGCCACTACTGAGAGTATTCTCCACTTCTGGATTATTCTTAAGCGAATGCTAGAGCTGGCAAACTATCGATAGTCACAACATTCGATATTTTCGATAGTTTGTTGAAAAACTATCGATAGTATCGAATTTTTTAAATTATTTTACTTATTCGCAGAACTGGGAACACTTCAAGAATAGCAACACTGTTTAAAACTAAAAAAAAAACAAAAACATCTGGTAATAGCTCGTATTAACCAACAAACCAACCAAAGTGCTCTAAAATACTTTGGAGCCAAATGAAATTAAAAAGATATTTATCACGACTTTTTACGTAAAAACGCCATTATCTCACACCTTAAAATGTTTATATTTGTCCCAGATTATAAGAGTTATGAGCAATTGAAAATAAAAGTTTTGAATCCCGTAACTCTCGAAACAAGAGAGAACGCCGACAAAGTTTTCTATAAAAAATTCAACGATAGTATATCGGAAAAAAACATCGATAGTCCAAGGGAAACAGAACTATCGATAGTACTATCGATTGTTTGCCAGCTCCAGCGAACGCCGCACAAGATTATTGAGCGCAAATCTTGATAAGTTAAGCTATAAACACTTAGACGACAGCAGGCTACCGACTACAATCTGTAAAAATTAATATACACACGTTTAAATGAAAACGATTAATTTATATTTTGATTGGCGACAATAAACAGATTAGTGCTGCCAGCATATGAGTGAAATAAATAAGCCCTTAAAAGTTTTTTTAAACTGGTTAAGAATATGTAAATTGGTGAAAATAAAAAAAAAACATAAAGTATTAGCCCTTTCAAAAATAAAAATGATTGTGCAATTTTTTTCGGCGCTCTTTCTTGGCTACGGATTTACCGGGTTCAAAACTTTTATTTTTAATTGGTTATAACTCGTAGTGCTCTAAAATGCCTTTCTATTGGTATATAAATTTTGAAAATCTTTTAAGCCATTGCGAGTGCATTGCAATTTTAAAATTTTTTATCTGAGTTTTCATGCTAAAATACCATATTAAGCTTGTATACAGTTTTGTAGAGAACCTTCGTAGCTTTCATTTGGTATATAATTGATAGCCGTTGTCGATGAAATACGTGAGTTATGGAGTTTTGAAAATGAGATTTCAAAAATAAATTAACTCATTTAACTCATAAACTCATTTTCAAAGAGCCAAAGCTCACGCATTTCATCAATAACGGCTGCCAAATATATACCAAATGAACGCTTAGAAGGTTCTCTGTAAAACTGTATAGAAGCTTAAGTATCATTGCATCGAGATAATTGCTTAAGATGGTATTTTTACATGAAAACTCAGATAATAAAATTTTTAAATTTCATTTCGCTCGCAATGGCTATAAAAGATTTTCTAAATTTATATACCAATAGAAAGACATTTAGAGCACTTTGAAATGATTCCAATATCGTTTATGTGTTCTATATTCTGTGAGTTATAGCCAATTAAAAAGAAAAGTTTTGAGCTCCGGAGCCAAGAGAGAGCGCCGAAAAAATTACATTAAAATTGCTAGGCCAAAAACCCTATTACCCAATAACATTATTTTAGTTTTCAACGATTTTGGTATTCTTGACTTAAGTCAATATTTTATTTTCTTTAACAGAAAAGAACATCACAAAATTCAAGTATGCTAGTGATGACACTAAAATTATCGAAAGATGTAATATGAAACAAAATGAGATAGGAACATCTTTGAAAGATGAAGAAAGATGTACATATTTAGCCCTGTACATTCTTATGGGAAGATGATAACATCTTGGCGAATTGATGGAAAATGAAAGATGTAAAAAGCCTATTATGAATGTGCCCAAAAAATAAATATAACCGTAAAAAAACAAAGGGGATATTGTGTAGCGAAACACACGGGTTTTTGTAGTAATATATAAAAATTATTAGTAATAAATATACTTACAATTCATATCAATTTGTACTACAGATTCTACAGGAGTTGCTCGTGGGTGATTATTCGCTTTACATGTTATTCTGGAGTTCAGATCTGACCTACTCAGTGGTCCTAATGTTATTTCGCTCTGCACATATCTTTCACCGGGAACAAAATTCATATGAGAGTCAATAAGATATTCATCTCGATACCAATTTATTTTCGGTGTCGGGTTTCCTGTAAACACAATAATAAAATGTAAATACATACTATACATATATTTTTGTAAAGAACTATTGCTAAATCTATGGAAATATTTTTAATGTTTGTATGTTAAACTACATATCGATCAGAGTTCCGGAATGAGTACTAAAACAGGCTTAGTTTACGTGGCTTCCTGTTACGCACAAGCATTCAAAGAGAATCAATACACACAGAAAAAATAAGCTTCATACATATGTGTTGCATGTTGATTCTACATGATCTTCAAAAAACATTTTTTCTCTCGAAATATTTATATTTCATGTTAATTTAATATTCCAGCACAGTTAAGTCAACGCACTAACATTTTATTAATTATTTTACTTACGCGATGTATATATGAGATGGTTTTTGAAATCATGTTGAATTAACATGAAACACATATGAAGCAAAATCAAAATTTTTTGTGTATATCAAAAGTATATTTGAGGCTGTTGTGGCTGCAGTGGTTAGTGCGTTGATTTAACTTTACTGGAATAATAAACCAACATAAATATAATTATTTCGAGCGGAATAATGTTTTTTTAAGATCATGTAGAATCAACATGAAACACATATGATGCTTCTTTTTTCTGTGTATAGGATTCCGTTTTGACAAAAAACATGCTTACCATTCGAAAGTTTTCAGAAGTACGCGTACATTTTTTTATTCATCTACTGTATGTATCTACTGCTTTCCGCATTAGAGTAATTTCATGTCAAACCGAAAGCAATTCGGATCGGCCCTCTCCGATTTCAATGAAATTCACCACAGAGAGTGTATGTCGGAAGAGATTTGATGGAAAAAAATTTAGACTAACGTCATTTGGTTTCCGAAATATGACGTCATGACAATCGTCAAAATCGTTAAAATATGAGGAAAGTGTCTTTTCCAAGCAGCATTACCATATATATATTTTTAAAAACTTCTTATTTCTGAAAAAAAACTTTTTTTGTCCAAAAAACCTTTTTTTTCTACAAAAGTGCCAAAATTTTAAAAGAAAACACAAAAAAGTGTACTTTGAACTCATTTTAAGAAATGTATAAAAACGGCATAGTTGTAGAGGGAGTAAACACAATTAAACACTGTTGCAGTAATAAGGGAGTGAGAAAATATTTGATCGTATCATTCCATAAACAATCACTTAATATTTTCATCCGATATGCTATACTGCAAATTTTAAATTATGTACATATTTATAAAAAAATTTATATACAATTAAAACTTCTTGGCATCTCAAAAAACTTGCACAAAAAGGGAAAACTTGACAAATGGCAGCGCTGTTTCCAAGTCAACTATAACTTCTAACTAAAAAAGTGAAAAAGTTCAACATGATGTTATTTTGCAGGTATAAATAAGGCTTTTGAAGGCTTTGAAGTTCAAAGGCCATATGTGGTGGTCCTGAGCTGAAAGGGCTGTAACTCAAAAAACATTTTTTTTGGATCTGAAAAAATTTATGTTAGTTATATAACTCATTCGTGTACATTCGGAAAGTTTCAAGGTGGTGCCGCTTGTAGTTTCAGAGTTATAAAGCAAAAGATGGCCCAAAGTTTGATTTAAGTTTATTAAATACAATAAACTGCCTTCCAATTTTTTAGAGTGTTATAATTTTTTTATGTATTTTTTTAAAGCAATTAGTATGTGCTAAGCACAGTAAAAATGTTTTCTTTTTCATTTGGGTCATTGTCTAGATAACGGTAAATTCGTGATTTTTGATTTACACTTGTCTTTAAAGCGCAATCTAGAGTCAAACGGTGATTCGATTAAAATGAATTACATCTTGTTTGAAGGCTGCAAAATTTCGCTTCGAATAGTGGACAAAAAAATAGGATCGGATAAAAAATGGCTGAGCTGTAGTGGATCAAATTTAATATTTTATGAAATTTCTAATGATTTTCTTTAGTTATTGCCATTTCGGAAGATGCTTTGTACCGAAACTAATAACACAACTCATATAATTATAATTTAATTGCATAGTCAATTCACTGGTGTTCAAATTTAGTAAAAAATATACAAAATATACAAATGCCTAGCCTGGAACTAAAGTAACGGAAAGTAACGACTTTCGAAGTTGAAAAAAGTGAAAAAAGCAATAAATTTTAAAGTGGTATAGTAACGATAACCATATCTGGGTGACATAATAGCACATAGACCACTTTTGACTGGATTGATTTAACGTCTTTTTGTTCGAAAATGCTCATAAGTGGATTTAGCCAAATATGTTACTTAGACCACTTTAGTTCCAGGTTAGACAAATGTAAAAAATAAAATAAAAATAATATTAAATAAATAATTTGTTAATAAATTTAAATGATTATGTTTCCCTCTTTTCATTATAGCGTTTTTACTTTTTATCCGATTGTGGTCCATTATGACTTAAACTTTTTGAGATCGAATTGACCATGCAATCAAATTATAAAAATATGGATTTTATTATTATTTATGGTAATAAAATCCATAGTTTTATAATTTTATTGCATGGTCAATTCGATCTCAAAAAGTTTAAGTCATAATGGACTGCAATCGGATAAAAAGTAAAAACGCTATAATAAGAAAAGGGAAACATAATTATTTAAATTTATTAGCAAATTATTTATTTAATATTATTTATTTTTTAATTTTGTTTGTTTTTTTGTTTTACTATTTATTATTATTTATGGTACGATTTCGCAACTTACTGTCGAAGTAGAAACAAGCATCAATTTGCCGTCGGTGAACAAAATAAACAATATATAAATGCATAATATTAAAAAAAGACAAATACTTGCAACAACAAAGTATTAACAAACACCGTTTTGTTTAATATTTTACGTATCTAGACATTTTTAATTTCTTTTTGTAAAGTAAATTCTAAACCCATAAGCAAGTAAGCACACAAACAAAAAAATATATTTGGCACTCGTACCAAATGAGTACCAAAACAACAACAAACAACAGAAATGCCTACGTTACTTTTGTTGCTGCAGAATGTGATAACCCAGTAAACAAAAATTTACACCTGCGTACACGGGTACGCTCAAATTCAATATCCATGACAGATACCAGCTTCACAGTAAAGCACAAGTGCCAACATCAAGCCGAAAAAGAAAAAAACTACAGAAAGTGTCCCCTAGAAACTGATTCAGAAAATCCAAAAATCCAAATGGGTATTGATCGTTATTTTAAAGCGGTAAATAATAAAAAAAAACAAAGAAGTCCATGATCGAAAAACCTCGCTCCATCGCTTTCTGAAAATCGCTTTTCACTTCTACAAAACGACGAAGACGAAATCATCATTGTCAGGTCAAGCAAGCCGCCCCCAATATACTTAAAAAAATATTTCTGGCTTACATAGTATATTGGTTACGATGACCAAAATGAAATACTTATA
Source organism: Panzeria rudis (assembly GCA_956483635.1). NCBI lineage: Eukaryota > Metazoa > Arthropoda > Insecta > Diptera > Tachinidae > Panzeria > Panzeria rudis. Next base: position 75,199,940 of record OY101447.1, on the reverse strand, counting down.
TCTTACGATAATTGTTGATTATAACGATTATTTGAATTCATCAATGTTAATGGTTAAATTAGACCTTTTTCCCATTTCTCATATAACTGTTACGTCCCTGAAAAGAACTAATAAATGGCTACACAGCTTAGATAATTTAATGTCTCTACTTGACACCAGAGAGGCTGCAACACTGCTCTTCATAAAATACGCAATAGCGGAGTTCTAATGTATTAAGCTTTCTATTTCTCTCCCACTTCACCACCTGTCCTTTCTACACTATCCCTTTCCCAAAGAAGGTAACACATTAATTAATTAACTGGTCGGCCTAGTTGTGGTACTTCTCTTTAAAAAAAAGATTTTTTAGGACTTCGCGGATAAGAGATATTTTCACTGCGTTTTTTCTGTACCGATTTTTAGTTTTTAAACGGTGTTGAATTGAGAAAGACTTTTCATGTATGACATGTATACAATCTGGTAACTGTAAGCTATATTAGTTTTAAGTAATCGTCACTCTCTTTAACTAAAATAAAGTTAGTCTAAGCTTAACCATTAACGTCTTTCATTTTTCTCCCTAGGCTCGCCTTGAATATTAAGGGCCGTATGCATAATGAAAACTTGGCGTGGAGATAGCATAACCGATGAAATTGAACTGGCTCTTAACGAGTTCTACTGCACTATTTGACGTTAGAAATCAGTGTAAAATGTACTACAAGATACACTGGTTTTTAATATCCAATTGTATGGGAAAACTCTTTAAGAGGCAGTTCAATATCATCACTTATGCAAACTTCCTGCCAAGTCTTGGTTATGCATACGGCCGTAGTATTACATTGGCGACGAAGCAAAAGTGTGTTAAAAAGTTACAAATAATATGGCAAATGAAGCTGTATCTGGTGCAGTGAAAGAAGTCAAAATGACTTCAGAGTTAACATCAAGAATGTTTCTTGGATCTATTTAACCTTATACGATAGGAGAAGATTTCGCTTTAGATACCAGACATCTAAACCACCTGTTGACGCTGAATAGAATTATAGCAAATAGTGCAAAAATGTCAATTCAGGTCAGCTTGGGTGGTCCCGAATCGTACAAAGTGTTAACATCGATAATTGCACCAAAGAGAGAAACGGATACTAGCATATTGTATGAAGATTTGATTGCAAAATCGACAGCACATTTAAGGTCAAAGAAAAACATAATAGCTGAGTGCTTTCAATTTTTTACATGTAATCAACGGCAGGATGAAACGGTGCAGGAATATATCGTTGAACTGAAGCAGATGTTACAATATTGTGAGCTTGGGTTGTTCCAAGATAAGGCTCTTTTAATACAATTTGTTTGTGAAATTGAATAAAACAAATCAGGATCGGTTTCTAAATGAGCTAGATTTGAAATCGTACGAGAAAGCAACTCTTATTGCATCATCTATGGAAATTACTGGAAAACAGTTAGAAATGCATTAACAACAAGCAACAAAAATCAGAACAGTTCTCATCATACATATATCACGCTATATACGGAAAGCCTTCCATTTACATCTACCAGCGGTGTTAAGCAGGGATGCATTTTATCGCCAACACTATTTTTGCTTTTGCTTGATACTGTAATGGAGAGGACAAATGCTGAGACACCAAATGGCATACAGTGAAATCTGATTGAAAGACTGAACGATATTGATTATGCGGATGATATATGCTTTATGGCTCACCACTTCATAGAGATTGAGGAAAAGCTACGTAAACTCTCTATGAACGCAGATAATGTCGGGCTCAAGATTAATATAAGGAAAACCAAAATAATGCGTATCAACACTAACTCAACCACGCCGCACACACTAAGTGGAATCAACATCGAAGAAGTAGAAACATTCAGCTATCTTGGGAGTGTAATTAGAAAATATGACTGCACCGAAAACGTCATTAAAGCCCTTATAAACAAAGCACGGTGCGCTTTCCAGTCACTACACAAAATATGCAGATGTAATAACATTAGAAGAAACACAAAACTGTGACTTTTCGACTGCAGCGTCAAATCAGTTCTACTGTATGGCTCAACAACATGGGGCTTGACTCAGAGAAGCATAAACAAACTCCAAACGTTTATAAACCGGTGCCTGCACAGAATCCTATGCACATTTTGGCCAAATACTATTTCAATCACCGATCTCTTACGTATTACGAACAACACCAAAGTAGAGTATGAGATAAAAAGGCGCAAGTGGGCTTGGATTGGTCATATTCTACGTAGAAGTGACGACGACATCACAAAAGCTGCCCTGCAGTGGAATTCCCAATGACAGAGAAGACCAGGTAGACCTAGAACCACTTGGATAAGGTCTGTTCGTCGAGAATGTGCAGAGCTAAATAAATCATGGAACGAAATAAAAATCCTTGCCAATGAAAATACAAGATGGAGAGCATTTGTAATCGCCCTATGTTCATCTAATTGAAGTTTTATTTAATATATTCTCATGTTATATGTACATATATTGAATAAATAAAGGACATATATACTAAAGAGCTGTATGAACATAAGAAAAAGCAGGTTTGAAGATGATCGCCTTGTTTTTTGTATCATACTCGACTCTGTCCATTGTATTGAAGCAACGATGGGTAAACATGTATTAAGTATAAACACTAGCAGTAGTGAGATTCTGTAGCTTTTAACAATAATAACAGTTGTTATATTGTCAACTTATTAAGTTGTTTGCACTAACGATTCTACGATTGTGTGACTTCTTGTCAACAACATTGTTTAAATCTGACATCATATGGCATCTCTGTTAAAATAAACGAAAATCGCAAAGAGGAATATAACAAAAACAAATGAATTTGTGATTGACAAACAGTTTACAGAAAATTGCTTTCATTAATTTCTTTATTTTTGCGAAATAATTGTTAAATTAGATGCTTAAATAATAGAAATATTGTTATTTATACGTAAAAATTATATATATTTGTATATTTCTGTAAATCAATAACTTTAGTTGTGGTGATAAAGTACAGCGGACTCTTTGTCTATTCGGTAACAACAGAAAAAATTATTGTTGTTAGTTAACCGACAGCAAATATTGTTAAAAATTTTACAGATTTTTACAAAATCGTTAATTTGCTTGTTTCATTTTTTAACAATGATAGCTATTGCTAAAATTGAATAGGGAATCGCGCTACAGGTATAAGCTTGAACATGAACATAAACTGGCATGTGTGTTTATGATCATGAACATAGTTATAATAACTATGAGCAAATACAAACACGATGACATGTTTGAAGAATCAAAGACAAATGCGGTAAAAAGTTTTTTTATTAATAAAACGAAAACATTCTCTTCACTTTTTTCATACAAAAAACAAACTAAAATAAGAATTCATAGAAACAACTTTTTAAGCACTCAGCTATATATATGTAAATTAGGCTGAGTCAAAAAATTTATTTTTTCGATTTTTAATAGGGCTCAGTGATAAAATGGTGCTAAATAGCGACGTGAATCTATACGTAAAGTTTTATTGATATATTTTAAGTTTTGTTGCCTCCGGATTGTGTCGCAAGATTGAGATTATTGCTTGAAAAAATTTTTTTTAATTAATAAAATTTTCTAATGCATTTTTTTAGGGTAATTAGGATGTGCTAAGCACGAAAAATAAAGAAACTTCACTTTATTGTATTTATTTCCGCTTGCAGTAAATCATAAGTATGTTTGGTCGTACAGTTTATGAATATTCCGCGATACTGTCGCAGGATGCGGCAACATATTTTTTAGATCTACATCCGCTCCATACTTTGCTCCAATAGATAATACTAATTCAGTATATTTTATACTAAGTCCATCATCTTCTACTATTTTAAAAGGCCTGCAATTTTTGATAATTTTTGATTGCCAAATGTGTAACTGATTTAATAACTTGGTTTACATCAACCTTATGTTTGCTTCGCGGTAACGATTCCTTTCGGCATTTGTGCCTCAACAAAAAAGAAGTGTTATAAAATTTATAGACTGTATTGGAACACTTGCATGTCACTACTGATTTATTCACTGTTCCATTCATATCCACTTCCCCAAAAAATTCCCAGGCCTTGCTCTTTCCGATTTTCGGAACAATTTTATAATCGCCGCTAACGATTTTAGCTTTCAAAAATCAAAAATCTCAGGGGGCAAACTCTGCATGCTTTCTATAATCTCCTAAATTAAAAATATGTATAATAAAAACTAAAACAAATAAAAAATAAAGATTTACTTACATTAATTTTTTAATTTTCTATAAGTAAACAAATGTACCGTATAGTTGGCAGGCGGCATATATGTACATATGTGCATCAATGAAATTTAAAAACAGAATATAAATCTAAAATTTAATTCAAATGCAATAACTTTTAAAATTCTTAGTTCGAACACAACCATATACCAACGAACACAGACACATGCTTATGAGCACAAAAACACTTTCAATTAATAAGAAACAGAGCTCATGGGTTGATGGTATGAAGAAACTTTTGCTTACTGACCTCGCATTCCAATCAAACATGTGGTCAGCAAGTAAGTCGACGTTTAGACGATGCAAGTCAATAAGATCAGCTTCTTATTCAGCTGTGAGAAAGACAGGGAAATGAATACCCATTTCTCTGTTTTTCTCACAGCTGAATAAGAAGCTGATCAATAAGACTTGCATAGTGTAAACTGGGACATTGTGTTCGAACATAGGGATTTTATAATGAACACATGAGCATGCTCATATATAAGTCGACGTTTAGACGATCCAAGTCTTATTGATCAGCTTCTTATTCAGCTGTGAGAAAGACAGGAATAATGAATACACATTCCTCTGTTTTTCTCACAGCTGAATAAAAAGCTGAACGTTAAATACCTTTGGGATAATAAATGTAGATGTGGTAGTATGTATATGGTAAAATGTATAATCTAGAATTAACTGATTTAGATACGTATGAAAACTGTATCTTTGCTTGGCAGAAGTTGGTTGGGTGTTTTATTTCCCACATGGAGATGGTTCATTTCCTCGACTAATTCATTTGGTGATGGTGTGCGTAGTTTGATGTACTATGTTGATGATAAATGTGATGAAGCGTTTATAAAATCAAATAATGTGGCTATGAAAGACTTTAAAGCAGAAATAGTTTTGAAAGAAAATTCAGTTCCCATATTTTGGAAACCAAGTGTTGTGCCATACTGGTATAAAACAAAAGTTGAAGATGAAATTAAGCGGTTATGTGATGAAAGAATTTTAATACGAGTAAACAAGTAAATGGGCAAGTCCATTGGTTGTAGTAAGCAAAGGCAACGGGTCAATTAGATTATGCGTTAATGACATTTTTGGCCAATATGTCAGGCTGGTAGATATTTTGCAAATTAGATATAATAGGAACGTACTTACAAGTCGAAGTTGAAAAAAATTCGATGGAATTGTTAACGATTAATATCCATATTGGGCTATTTCAATATACATACATGACTGATTTTTGGTTTGAAAACTGCGCCTCAAATTGTCAATGGCATAATATGTGAAATTTTAAAAGGCTTACATATAGTGCATGTATATTTTGATGATATATCGATGGTTCATGTCTTGAGGCATGTAAAAAGAAATTGTTCTGTGTTTTAGACAGACTGAAAGAATGTAATGTAAGAATAAATAAAGATAAATGTATTTTTTTGCAAATTAGTTGCAATATTTAGGCTATCATATTAGTAAAAACGGCACAACACCTAGTAAAGAGAAAATTTAAGCAATTTTAGATGTATTAGAGCCATAAAATAAAGCGCAATTAGCGACTTACTTAGGAATGATAAATTTTTATCGTAAATTCATTACAAGTTTTTCAGCGAACTAGCATGTTTGTACAAATTGAATAGCAACAACGGTAAATGGCTATGGAGCAAAAATATGTTTCGATAAAACAAAAAGACTTTTAGCTAATATCCAAACATTGACCCACTATGATCCGACAAAACCCATAATAATTTCTTATGCTGACAGTCCTTATGGCGTAGGAGGTGTTATATCTCAATTAATTAATGGAATAAAAAAACGGTTATGTTTACGTCTAGTACTTTGTCGGAGTCAGAAAGGAATTATTCACAACTGCATAGGGAGGCTTTGGCAATAATTTTTTTCGGTTACAAAGTGTCATAAGTATATATACGGATTGATATTTACTATACATTCGGATAACCAGAAAGATCTATCAGCAGTAGCAGCAAGTAGAATCCAAAGATGGGTTATATCTTTATCAATGTAAGACTTTGAAATTAAATACAAAAAAGGTACAGATATGAAACATGCTAATGGACTTTAAAAAACGCCAAAACTAAAAAATCGCTACAATGAAAAAATGCCAAAAGCAAAAAAAAATCGCTTAAACGCAAAAAATCAACAAAAATTCACAAACTGAAAAACTCAAAAAAAAAAAAGCATTAAAACTTGAAAAAAATTGCAAAAACTAAAACTATCGTCAAAAACGAAATAAATGGCCAAAAATGGTTAATGGCATTTTTGTTTTGACGCCTTTTTCCTGTTGGTGATTTTTGTTTCCATTTATGGCGATTTATTTCGTTGTTTTACTATATTTTTAGTGTTAGCGATTTTTTAACCTTATAGTGTTTTTTTCTTCTTGGCAATTTTCTCAGTTTTTGTAGATTTTTTCGTTTTTTTTTTTGCGATTTCTTCTTTGTTTTGGCGATTTATTCTGGCGTTTTTTTGTTTTAGTGCTTTTTTGCGCTTTTTCCCTTTATGTGATTTTTTCATTATTGACGATTTATTTCGTTCTTTAATGATGTTTTTAGTTTTAGAGATTTTTTTACTTGTTTAGTTTTAGACAATTTTTCGTTTTTTTGGCGATTTTTTTAGTTTTAACGTTTTTGTGCCTTTTTTTATTTTGGCGTTTATTTTTTTTTTTGTTCTTTTTTTCGTTTTGGCGCTTTTTTTTGGTTTGGTGATTTTTTTTTCATTTTTGGCGATTTATTTCATTTTTTACGAAAGTTTTAGTTTTAGCGAATTTTTAAGTTTTGGTTTTTTTTTTCTTTTTGGCGCTTTTTACAGTTTGTTGTTTTTTTCGGTTTTTGACGATTTTTTCGCTTCTGTAGATTTTTTTAATTTTGGTGCTCTTTTTTGTTTTGGTGCTTCTTTTTTGCGCTCTTTTCGTTTTGGTGATTTTTTTTAATTTTTGGCGATTTAATTCATTTTTAACGATATATTTTGTTTTAGCCATTTTTTTTAGTTTTTGGTGCTTTTTTTCCTTTTAGTGATTTTTTTTCATTTTTGGCGATTTATTTCGGTTTTTGGCGATATATTAAGTTTTGACGATTTTTTTTTACTTGCGGTGCTTGTTTTGCGATTTTTTTTGTTTTTTTTGCGATCATTGTAGTTTTGGTGATTTTCTGCGTGCTAGCGTTTTGGTGCTTTTTTTGTGTTGACGTTTTTTTCTTCTTGGTGATTTTTTCCTATTTTGGCGATTTATTTAGCTTTTTGGCGATCATTTTAGTTTTTGTGATTTTTTGTGTTTTTGCGTTTTTTGTTTGACTTTGGTGCTTTTTTCCTTTAAGCGCTTTTTTTCATTTTGGTGATTTTTCATTTTGACATTTTTTTATTTTGGAAATTTTTAGTTTTAGCGTTTTTTAAATTTCAAGACTTTGCCTCTTACGGTTTTCAAGATACAGCAAATTGTCTAAATTACATAGTCAAAGTTACATTAACTGATAGAACACTCTTTAATTTTTATTGTTTTAAATATCAGTGTTAATTGGTGTAGTCTATTATACATACTTTGAAAATCCAAGTGTCTATATATAAGTAAGTGTCTGTATATCACATTAGTATTTCAACATGTTTCGTTGCTCGAATTATAACACCCTATAATTTTTAACTGTCATATATTTGTCGTTGTAGCGGGCAAAGTTTTACATATTCCTTGAAAGTTTCAGGTCCGTAGCTCTTACGGTTCTCGAGAAAACAGTCTGTGACAGACTGACAGATAGACAAACAGGCAGACAGACGGACAGTGTATCGAAAGCAATAGGGTCCTTTACACTTGTGGAGTACGGAACTCTAAAAATCAGAAACATAACTTAATTTAAACCAAAGTTATACCCTCTAAAATGCTGATACCGGCCAACATTATTAAAAAATTTACTAATTTTTCCAAGTCAAAATTTTTTTATTTAGTTTTATTTTACAAAACATTTTTATTTAGTTTCAATAATTAAATAAAATTATTTTTTATAAAATCGATTTAGCTTTTAAGATTATTTTAATTAAAAAATATTATGTATATCATACAAAAAGGCATTTTCTGATTAATGGTTGTTTTCTTATTTCCTTTTTTTTAATTTAAAAGAGCATAAGGTGCTCTAATTTTCTCATTTCATCATTGAGATAACAAATAGCTCACACGAATCACTCCTTCGATACATTGCTTTATTTTGTGAACAACTGCTTTTGTTTACAAATACTTTTAACAGTAGTGATAGAAATAAACAAAAAGACACGATTTGGGTTGATTCTCTCTTAATGAACTGGTGATTGCCATTACTCATTGTTAGCTTATTACTCTCAACATATGCTTTGTCGCACATTTTAGCAACACTATTGATGATTTGTAAAACAAAGCAATACTGTGAATTGTGTAGAAATACAACTATTTAGCACTGAGTAAAACTTCTGAATGACTAGCTCAAAATCATTTGCATCATTTTTATGAGCAAGTATTTCTGACCAATTTATATTAGAAAACAATTGATTTAGAAGTGTTTAATTCGTACGTTTAAAACAAAGACCCTCATATGTATTTAATATAGATTTCTTCTTCGGGAAAGGTGTAGAAATTAGTAGTGTCGGATAATGACGATCCTCTGGAATGAAAATCGGGTTGGTCCTACAAAAATCAGATGAAGAAATCTCATATTGATATTATGAATATTAGTTATTTAAAAAACATTAATATCAGCAAGGCTTTTAAGAAAGTCATTTGTCCAGTCATACGGAGTATTAGGATCAAAGTGTCCGCAGAAGAAATCCAAGCTGCTGATGGAATATTAAAGTCATCAAGAACTACCAAGTAATCAGCCAGTTAAAGTTTATCAGCAACGGATTTGATTAACAGGGCATGCACTTGATAAATTTGAGGATCAGAATTAGGAGGAATGTAAAAGCAAGCAATAAAGAGTGATATATTTAAAATTTGTGCTGCAACGACAACAATTTCTATGTTAAGAGAATTATCAAGGAATACTTCGTCGGCTGGACATAAAAGCTAGAAACAGCCACCTTGTTTGCTAATTCTATCACGTCTAAAAATTTGATACTTATCACACATAATTTCAGCATTGTTGGTATTATTATTAAGCCAGGTCTCAGTTAGGGCAGCAATATGGAATTCATTATCAATATGGAATTTAGTAAGCTTGGTGCTCATCCCATTAACATTCTGATATATTATACTAAGGTTTGAAGACAACATCAGTTTTTTGGAATTGAGGTAGTAGATACAGGCATACGTGCAAGATTCTCTTCATGGTAAATAAACTCGCGAACCATCGTGTATTTAGGCCAAAAACTGGTACAATTATTTTTAAAGAGGCTCTTCTTGATTTAATTCTGTGCACATTAAAGTTGTTAGACTCGTCCATATTAATTTTAGACTGAATGTAACCAGAAATATTATCAACCGTTGTCTCGTGATAAAAACGAGTATCAAAAATTGTTTGCCTGGGTGGAATAGTACGCAATACTGCATCAGTGCCAGGAGATCTAGTTGGAGTCGACAATGAGCCAGAGCATTCATTGCCAGGCAGTGCAGCACAATTGGATGTAGCTGATGGAGAAATATTGTTAACATCCATTGGAGTAGCCTATGAACTATTTGCGGAGTATTAGGCGAAGAGAATTTTGGGAATAGTTGGTGACATTCCGTCATATGTTTTATTAAAAGGCGAAGAAAGATGTTGCGTACTTGCGATATTATCCAAATTTTGGAAACTACGAAAAAAATTCGCCAAATTCAGAAAGCCTTTTTTGAACTGATAAAAAGTCCTTATTTAGTGTGTTAAACTCATCTTTAAATCTTTTGAAAAACTCCACATTAATACTTTTACAGCGGGGACAACACCATTGTAAAGATTTGGCCAGATCCCCAAGAGTTTCAGCATCCCTTGCCTTAAGTCCAATACATTTTACTTGATAGCCTCCGAGGCACAACCAGCAAGATATCATGCGATCATTGCTGATGAGCTTGCCATCTACGTTCAAAGAAGCCATAATTACACGTTGAAGTTTTTTATAACTGCCTTAAGCTTTTATGTTTACTGGGTAGCAAAAATATATTTGACAAACAGATGGCGGTGAACTATCCGATACACAAACCCGTCAAGCTGTATAAACTATTATAACCGAACAGCTGATCACACAGTAAGATAAATTGATAATTTATAAAACAAGTAAGAGTGCTATATTCGGCTGTGCCGAATCTTATATACCCTTCACAAAGTAATATAAAGTGTATATCTGTTGTCACAATGTATAACAGTTAAGTCGAGTTAGGACAAAGTGTATTTATCATTATAATTTTGTTTGTTTCTCTTAACTTAACTGTTGTTTCATTATAAATTAAATTACAAACTAATATGGTATAAAATTGCTAGCATTAGCTTAATAATTTCAATATAACTTTCTTAATTACTGTTTAAGTAAAATATGCAAACTTTTGCATATACATATGTATGTAGCTATTACGAAATAATGTATTTTGTAATACATACATAATTTATTCAATTGAGAGTTTTTTTTAATATCTTTATACATTAGATACCTATTTGTTGAGATTACGTGTATTAGTTGTACAAAAAGTATATTACAAAATTGTTTATTCTTAAACATAAATTTTTTGGTTACATATATACAGTTCATTATGCATTAATGCAAATATAAATTTAGAATCGTTTGAGATCAAAAAATAATGATTTTCTAAAAATTTTTTTGTAATTTTTCTATTTGGTACTAAAAAATTGTATCACAAATAACTATTTTATTGATTTTATTTATTTACTATTAATTTATTTGCTTTAATCTATTTTGTCTGTTGTTGATTTTAATTATGAAAAATAAGTAAGAGGAAAATAACCATTGGGAAACCGCGTAGTGCTCTGAGCCAAACAGCCACACCGTTTTATGGGTTTTATTTAATATACTTACTTAACCAGCTGGCTTTCAGGATGAGTCATACAATATCTCAACTAATATTATATGAATCGTCCTACAAAAGATCGGATGATAGGGAGGTTGCCAGATTTGATGCTTTATCATCATTTTGACGGTTTTCGGTGTCAAAAATGAGATTTTAACAATAGGCATCATTTACTTTTTTAAATATTTTTAATTGAGTTTTTTCCAATTCAAAATAAATTAAATGTTAAAGCTGTGGTAAAATCAAAAATTGTTTGGGTCAAGTGAGCGATACGTTAAAGGCAAATTCATCTTTCCTGGTAGGTTAAAGTAAATTTGTAATAATGATAAACTGTTTATCACTTCGACAAAATCCTGCCTTTAACTATTAGCAAGTTGTAATAATGGCCCTAAATAATACAAAATTTAAAAAAAAAATTTTGCCATTAGCGGCATTAGTTTAATCAAATCGAGGCGATTTTAATCGACTTGAGTTACAGAAAAGGGTCGATAATTTTAGGAACATATATTTTATTTATCGATTCCTATTAAATTAAGTAAGTCAAATTATTACACTCCTGTTTCTTTAAAAAAGCTCGTAATGCTATATAACGTAATTAGTATTTGGCGCCAATTTCAATCAGTCACTAGAAAATGTTTATCTATGTAGGCATTTTAATAACTAATTAAAGATACCACTTTCGATATGTCGTTATAGATTTAAACTAATCTATTAAAGGTTGCCTTTCTTGGCAAATTTTACAATTAAATTATCTTTATTTATGGATTGAGCATTATCATTTTCAATTGATAAAATTTCCAGGTGTGACATTTTTTCCTGAGCTAGGGTCGATCTTATGCTAGGAACACAAGTGGGTATATAACGGCGTCGGACGAAATTCGTCATACGCGGCGAATAGATTTTTTTCTATTTCTTACGCCGGCGAGCGACGAACAAATCAGTGCCAAGTGACCATGTTTGGTTTTAGTTTTAAAGTATTTTAGTAAATAAAGTTAATTTTTACTTTAATTATTGTTTTATTTTTGTTTTATAGCATTTGAAATAACTATAGATAATAATTAACTATAAAAATTGCTTTTAGTTGTGTGTTTGTTAATGTTTAATTTTTGAAGTATGTATTATTTTAATATGGTCACACTTTGCACACACCGTAAAGAACTTTATCAATTACAACATCTGTTACGTTTTCGTCGCTATTGTGCTTCACGCGACTAATTTAAACCGCGAATTTTCAATGACGAACTCGTCGTGTTGGGCGAAATTCGTCGTTCGTCCCAGCTGTGTTCCCAGCATTAAGTAGGTTTTTATTAGCTTCAGTTTACTAAAACTACGCTCACCTTTCATATTTTTTAAATTCTTATAATAAAAATGTACAAATGCGCTAGAAATTGCTTTTCGCATTTGGCTTTTCGGCGCCCCTTGACACTTGGCACTAGTGCGACCGCTCCAATCGTTCCACCCTTGGGCCAGCGCTGTATGGATGTATGTATATCAAATATAACAAATGTTAAAAAAAACAACGCTCAAGTGCAGCTTTGCATCCTATCGAATTTTTTTGATAAATTCTAATAATATAATTCAAATAATTATGCTGCGTATTTAAAGTAGAAAATTCCAAAAACCATACAATGTTAAATTTTGATTAAACTTAAAAGTCGATTTATTCAATACCTTTTGAGGTTTACCGGTTTACTGTATGTATATTATTTTTCTAAAAGCAAAATGCAACTATGATGATAGGTATAATTATTAATTTTTTCTCGATGTAAGAAATTCTATCAAATTACAGAAACGATGCACAGGGTTAGTTGCCAGATGAAATAGGGATGAATTCGTCAAATTTCGAGCGAAAAATCTTCAAAAACGTCAAACTAATTACCTGAAATCGTCAAAAGTAAAAAAAACACTTATTTCGCGGTTAAAAACTAATTTTGTATAGAAATCTACTTAATAAACAGAATGCTAATTAATAATAAATAACATAACAAATAAATTCACAGTTTTTACACAAAATATATGAAATTCTTATCAATTGTTGTTTTAACTCAATAAACAGTATAATCACATGTTTAGTGAATTTTGCTTTCAGAAAAATTATATACGTACAGTGCAGTAACTCGGTAAGCCACAAAAATATTGAATAAATAAATTTTTAAGTTTAATCAAAATTTAGCATTGTATGATTTTTGGAATTTTCTACTTTAAATACGATGTATAATCATTTGAATTATGTTATTGTATTTATCAATAAATTTCGCATAGGATGCAAAGCTATACTTGAGCGTTGTTTTTTAGTATTTAAAAATTTTTATATTTAATACACATCCATATGTATGTATGCAGCAGTTGATAAATTATGGAGAGAAGAGGTTTCAAAAAACAAGTAATACTAAAAATATTAACATTAAAATTAATAGTTATTTGCATAACTATCCCTTTTATTTTTACTTTTATTACATATTGTAGCAAAAGCTGCAAAGTTCTTAATCAAGTTCAAAATTGTTTTAAAAGTTCTAAACAATTGTATTAACTAACTTATAATTCTTAAAAATCGTCAAATATTAGGTAAAAATCGTTTAGTCGTTAAAATCCCATTTTTGATACCGTAAATCGTCAAAATGACGATTAATCATCAAATCTGGCAACCATCCCTATCATCCGATCTTTTGTAGGACGATTCATATAATATTAGTTGAAATATTGTATGACTCACCCTGCAAGTCAGTTAGTTAAGTATGTATATTAAATTAAACTGAGAGCGCTAGGCGTTTTCCCAATGGCTATTTTCCTCTCGGGAGCCAGGTTCAAATCACGGCGCCTGAAAATTTTATTTTCTTAGATGTTTCTTTTAATGTTAATATACTTATTTTTCATAATTAAAATCAATAACAGAAAAAATAGATTAAAGCAAATAAATTAATAGTAAATAAATAAAATCAATAAAAGAATTATTTGGGATACAATTTTTTAGTACCAAATAGAAAAATTGCAAAAAAAATTTTTGAAAATTTATATTTTTTGATCTCAAGTGATTCTTAATTTATATTTGCATAAATTAATGCGAAATGAACTGTATATATGTAACCTAAAAATTCATGTTTAAGAATACCAATTTTTTATTATACTTTTTGTACAACAAATACACGTAATCTCAACAAATAGGTATCTGATGCATAAATTACATATTAGATATTAAAAAAAAACTCTCAATTGAATATATTATGTGTGTATTACAAAATACTTTATTACGTAATAGCTACATATATACAAGAGTTTGCATATTTTACGAAAACAGTAATTAAGAAAGTTATTTGGAAATTATTGCATAGCTATTTCGTGTATAATTGCAAGTACATGCATCTGTGCCCACAAGGAATAACGACTAAACTTGATTTTGGCAAGTGGTCAAAAAATAAATTTAAAAGTCGCTGTGTAAAATCAGGGAAATTAGATTAAGCTAATGCTAGCAATTTTATACTATATTAATTTGTAATTTAATTTATAATAACACAACGGTTAAGTTAAGAGAAATAAACTGAATTATAATGATAAATACACTTTGTCCTAACTCGACTTAACTGTTATACCTTGTGACCACAGATATACCTTTAACATTACTTTGTGAAGGATACATTAGAGCCGGCATTGCCGAATATAGCCCTCTTACTTGTTTGTAATAGATTAACGTGATACACAACCTGTGTTCTTTAATCTACTAAAAAACGACTTGGGCGTTTACGCATAGGAACTAGCTAATACCCCATAGTAATCAACGTCAATGTGTTTTTATAAACAATTAATATTCTACTGAATAAGTAAAATATTAATTTTGGGACAGAGTGCTATTATAAATTTAAAAAACATAAATAGTATGAAAATAGTTCATAATCTAAGTTCATATCATATATTTTATTAATTTATAAATAAAAAACGGAATTATTTCATACGCTGTATGAATTTTGTATTTAATAAATAAATTTATGAACTCAAAGTTGCTTTGAAAAAAAATTGTAAACTTTTTTGTTGTCAAATTATAAAATGATTTTCTATTTATATAAAGTAAAAATACAATTAATTCCAAATAGTCTGTTTGGCAGAAAGGAAAGAATTGAGCCTAGTTCAACAGACTTTACAAGTTCAATACTGAATTTCTTACAATAATTTTTAAATAATATATGAATCAATTTATGTAAAAGTTCCTAGCTGGAATGAAAATAATTTGGAAAAAATTATTATGCTAGATTCATAGCATTTATGAAAAAATTCCTTGGATATAAGTAATATTTTTTCTGTGTACAGATGAAAATATTTTAAAAATTCGTTTTTGTTTTTCACGCAACAAATTTATAAAATATTTGAAATTTTGTTTTTGTTCTCTATATAAATTTCAATTTGATGACAATTAGGGGATACATGTTTTCTAAAAAAATAAAAATCAGAATCTTCTAATGATTGATCAAAGACAACAAAATAAAGGAATTCACTTCTTACAGCAATTAAAAAACAACAAATCGATTTTAAAGATTAGTGCTGTGTTTGATGATAGCGGAAGAGTAAAAATATTTTTCTTTGTAGCTTTTTATTGTCCATAAAGCCATAATACATATTCCGATTTCGATATTTTAAAAAATTGTTAGAAAGAAATCGCTGTAAAGAACAAGAATTACAAGATTTTGTACAAACTTGCCAGAAACGAAAAGGTCGCAATCTTGCAGTGGTACCACCCAATGTTTATCACATTAAATATTTTAAAATTTTATAAAACCGACTAAAGGTATTTAATTGTATTATTCACCATGAAAAAAATAATGTGAGTCCGATCACAGGGGAGATGTGTAAACATCTAGTTGGAAGTACTTATGCTTTTAGTATATTTTTTTTAATTATTCAATTAAAAGTATCAAAACTTTCAATATTGTAAATACATAGGAATTTGCTGTTTTTGTTGTTTTTATTTCTTATTAAAAGTGGAAAAAATCTTTTCAAAAGTTATTAAAATAAAATGTTTTTGTATTCATTTTATTTATTTGTTTTTACTTGCCTATGATAACATAATGTACGACAATTAGTGAAAATTAGTAGCTACTACTACTACTATTGCGCACTAGATGGTGTTAGTGTATTTCTATGCAGCTGTTAAGTTTCTCTGTACTTCTTGATTACACTAATACAGTCATACACAGCTCACACCGCGTTATTACAATCTTACTCAAAATTTGTGATTGTATTGTGAAAAAGATTTTTACCCCCTAGCGTACCAGTGTTTAAAAATATTTTGCAGCTAAATCAGGTCAAAAATAATGCTAAAATATGCTAAAATAAAATTTAAAATACTAAAAAATAATGCTAACATTTTAAAAAGTTCTTTTTTAAATAGGATTTCTTTATAGCTCGTTTATTTTTCATTATTTTCCCCTATTTTCTGGCAAATATTTGATTTTATTCGAGTAAAGCAAAAATAATTCAACATCAATAAAAAGAAAAATGTTCGAAGTTATCAAAGCATTGTTGTTATTTTATATTTATAACATCGATGGTATGACGATTCCGAGCATTTTCTTTATGCGTGCAATACAGAACAGGCCTGCATATAATAGAATGCTATTGGTTAATTTTTAACACAAAGATTCAAGTTGAAATTTTTTAGCATTTTTGACTTTAGCGAAATTCGGAGTATATAATCTATTCTTAAGAGCACGAATATTTTTAATTTTTAATCGTCAAAATTTTTGTATCTCGACCATTTTTGTAAAATTCATCATCCTCATTTGCAGAGATTATGTTTCCTCTTCGCAAATATGTATCTAATAAAAACGTATTTTTCTGTTGCAGTGAATGAAAAATATTTTTTATTCTTAAGTGCCATACAAATTTTATTTTAGTTTTTCTTATTTTTTCACAGCAGAGAGTTCAAAACGGTATATGAATGTATGTAAAAGTTATAGACGTTTTGTATTGATAACTAAGGAATTATTTGATATGAAAAGCTTATAGGGCACAAAAAACAGCCATAACTATAGAGCCTTTTAAAATACCAATTTTCAATCTTTAGACTAGCAAAATTTATACATTGAAATTTTCAATGATTTTTTTCAATTGTCTTTTAAAGTTACAATTACAATTTACAAAAATTAGATGAAATTGAAGTAATGGTATTTTCCTACCACGTTTGGCCCACTACAGAATCTGCAAGTGTACCTGTTCATATGAAATAAAATTTTTCCACATCGATCTATAGATGGAGCAGTTATAAGTGAAGAAAAGTATAAAAATAACTTCCTCCGTTTTTTAAGTAAAATACACGCAAAAAACAACAATAAATTGTGTAAAAGTGTTGTTGTTTCGTTGGTATTTTACTTGCAGGTTTGTAGCTTGTATTTTCGAGAAATAGGTACCAGGGACTCATTTCGCAAAGCTACAAGTTACAAATCTACAAGTAAAATACCTATAAAACCGGCCACGTTTCTCAAAAAGTACAAGTTACAAATTTACAAGTAAAATACACACAAAACAACAATAAAATTTATAAAAGTGTTGTTGTTTTGTGTGTATTTTACTTGTAGATTTGTAACTTGTAGTTTTGAGAAATGGGCCCCAGGACACAATAGTTGAGCTCTGGGGCCTGTTTCACTAAACTACAATTCTACAATGTAATTGTATTTTTATGAAACACAATTCACAAGTTCACAATTGTGAACTTGCAGCCTAGCGAAATAGGCCCCTTGTTTATACAATCATATAATCTTTGTTTATGACATTTAAATTGATTATTTTTTCTATGAGATTTTCATATAATTTGATATTTATTGTGAAAAAATGCTAGAGAATGCCAAACAAACAATTAAAAAATAATGCTTACTGCTAAATGGAAAACTTGCAGCTAAATCAAAACAAAAAAACTAAATCTAGCTGCAAAAATGCTAAAATGGCCACACTGATGTTTACACATCAATAAGTTTGAAAAGGACTTACCCTATTTTTTTTTTACATATATAATATAATAATAGTAGGTATATTATAAAAAAATGTTTGAAAAGGTGCATTTTAAGTTTAATTATTATAACATATAAAAATCTTGGTTTTTCATCCTTAAACATTTTTTTCTCACCTTTTCTGTCCTTTTTATATTAGGTTTGATTTTGTGTCCAGAATCAAACCTAATATAAAAAGGATAATAATGGATTGTGCCAAAACAAAATTTTGTTTATGTAAGTGGGAGTTACAAGTTATTCAACTAAGCCTCTCTGGTGTAGAGAATGACGTTGAGATTTGCATGATTGTATGCTGAGTTCAAGCCCGATTTTTGTCTTTTCACATATTTTAATATATATATAGCTTAGTCATTCATGAGCCGATTTTTTTTATTTTTATATGCATGAAGCTTTCGATCAATTATAGCAGATTAATATATAAATTAAGACTTTATGTTAACTGGGGCCTTCGTCAGAGGAGTTTCAGCATAAGCGAAAACAAACCTATAATACCCTTACCACTTTGTGGTGAAGGGTATAAAAAAATGTTTAGGTTATGTTGTATGTTTGTTTCCGCCTCCGACTTTCCAATTTTTGTCAAACCCTTTCAAACAAAAGAAGAATTTTGAAAATCGGTTCACAAATGACATAGTTATGGATTGGGGGAAGGGGAGGCGGAGTGGGAAGCAAATTATCCTAACCATTTTCAAGCAGAATTATTGGGCCAAACTGCTAGCAAACCCTTTCAAACAAAAAAGAATTTTGAAAATGGGTTCCCAAATGACAGAGTTATAGGTTGGGGGCGGAGGGGGGGAGCAAATTTTGCCCTACCATTTTTAAGAAGAATTATTGGGTCAAACTGCTAGCAAACCCTTTCAAACAAAACAGAATTTTGAAAATCGATTCACAAATGACAGAGTTATGGGTTTGGGGGGGGGGGCTTTCAACAAAAAAATTTTCGATTGGAAGGGAGGGGTGGCGGAGGGGGAGCGAATTTCCCCCTCCGATTTTCGACACAAAAATTTTGGGACCAAGTTTTGTCAAACCCTTTCAAACGAAACAAGAATTTTGAAAATCGGTTCACAAATGACGGAGTTATGCATGGGGGGTGCAAATTCCCCCTCCGATTTTTTACCAAAAATTTTGGGACCGATTTTTCTCAAACCCTTTCAAATAAAACAAGAATTTTTGAAATTCGGTTCACAAATGACAGAGTTATGCGTGAGGGAGAGAATTTCCCCCCTCCGATATTCGAAAAAATTATGGGAGCAAACTGCAGGCAAACCCTTTCCACCAAAAAAATAATTTTAAAAATCGTTTCACAAATGACGGAGCTATGCGTGTACAAACATAAAAAAAGTAAAAACAAACACACAAATTGATAACCTCCTTCTTTTTTGAAGTCGGTTAAAAAATAAGTAAATTTTTACTAAAGATTTTTACTTTGCATATACAAGCAATTATATACTAGTAGCCCAACAAAAATAAATAAAATAAAGTTGTTTATTTCAAATAATAATAGTTTTCTAGTTTCCGAAGTTATTTTAACAATTAATTGTTAAGACGAATGCAATTTTGTAATTGGCTCTTTTTGTGACGTCACAAGTCGTCCGCTACAAACTAAAAAACTTACAGATGTTACGTCTTTTACGAAAAGGCAATGTCATTCGCAATATATAACCGCAAATATGATGGACGTTAATATTTATACACGTTTTAAAGGCGTATTGGGTTCTGTAAACATGCTGTTGCTCTCGCTGTTCTATTTGAGTGCTTGTTATTTGAATGAATGTTGTTTTCTGTGTGTGTAGCCAAACAAATGAATGTACTCTTGCTGCTCTTTAGTTGCTACACTTATTCAGTAAGAGGAATGAATGGTATGTTCAGGTGAATCCAGCATATATGTATGTATGTATGTACATATATGTAGTGGAAAACCTCGCGAATTTGAGGTGATTAGCACTTAATCACGATTGAGATGATTAACACGGTAAGTCTGAACGTGGTATTATAATTGAAAATCTTTTTATAGAAATAATAACAGTTAAAACAGAATCATGCATATGTTAAGCCCTTATGACACTACATTTTTTCTTCATTTTTCAAGTTTTGGAGAACAGTACAAATAGAATATAAT
Source organism: Panzeria rudis (assembly GCA_956483635.1). Lineage (NCBI taxonomy): Eukaryota > Metazoa > Arthropoda > Insecta > Diptera > Tachinidae > Panzeria > Panzeria rudis. The sequence continues at coordinate 75,179,663 of OY101447.1, read as the reverse complement.
GGAAAATTTTACCACGTGCAAAGAATTCAGCTATATTAAGATAAATACCACATTGTCAAAGCTTTTACTAATGTTATCGATAAAAAATGGGCCCAAATAAAATTTTAAAATGTTCAACTTAAAATTGACATTTCAAGCTTGAAACATTAAAGTGCTGCCAAGTTAGCGGTTTATTCACGAATTCAGCGATTTAGCGCCTCTTTTTTCAACTTTTTGTTTCTTTTGTCGTTTTATTATAAATAAAAAGTAGGCAGCACTTAAAGAAGCCATTACGTTTTGTTTACATTTTGTATAGTTGTTTCTTCCTATCATTTGCTATTTCTTTCTTTCAATCCTATAGCAAAACAATGCAAGAAAAATGTAGTGTCATAAGGGCTTAACTCTGACCCTAAAAATTTAAACAAGCTAAATTTTATACTTACCACCAATTGCTTCACACTTCAATGTAACTATGTCACCTTCGCTATAGGGACCAACAACCGTCGATCGCTCTACGTCGGAGTCGTCACGAATAATGACTATTTCTGCAGGAGCTGTAAACGAAAATAATATAATTAAAAATAATTACAGTTTTTTGACAGTTTCCATATAGGTACGGTGACCATTACCCTACGTCTATACCTGATTTATTTTTAACATGACAAATGTCAAACTTGATATTGAAAAATATTTTGTTTTATGTTAGCTGTTTTTACTCTATGGAATTTAAGATTTATCATGATAAAAATATATCAAGTATAGACGTAGGGTTATTTCCAAAAAAAAGTGTACAATATTCAAGGATTTAAAACAGTGGTGGCCATTCTCTCAATTTCCTCTAGACGCGATTATAGGCTGTTTTTTTACCATCAACACACACACACTGTGTGTGAGATACACAGTCTATTTATTTACCCGCGAAGCACATACACAAACAAATAATAACATAGTGTATGTATGGCCACCACTGATTGAAAAACATAACAAAATTAATTTCCTTACAAGCGAACAGGACCCATTCAATGCCTGTATTGCCAAGAATATGGCCACGCCAAAACATATCGCAAGTTGCGCACTGTTTGTGTCGTCTGTGGTGAGCTACACAGCACTGCAAATTGTGATAAGCCAAAAGATTATTCCAAAATTAAAAAGTGTAGCAATTGCCATGAAAATCACACTGCAAACTACAGGGGCTGCCCTGTCTATGTGCATGTAAAGCAGTCTTTGTCTACCAAACGTAATCACGCCTATGCTCAACCTATTACTTTCGACCATACAAATTATCCCTAGCTGCGCCAACCAGCTACCAGCCGGCCTTCATACGCCAACATTTTTAAGGCTAACCAGCCCATAGCGCAAAACATACCAAACAGCCAGTTCTCATACGCTAATGCTTTGAAGTGTAACCAGCCTATAGTTCAAAAACGGCCTCTTGCCAACGAAAGTACTGATTTCAATTTTGATCGAATTGAGGCTTCAATAGAAAATTTAACACAAACAGTAAATTTTTTACAACCAACATGACCTGCATGATGCAGGAAGTGTTGAAAATGCAGTCTACATTATTGCAGGCTGCATTAAAGAAACCATTAACTTAAAAATCTGTTTCTGGAACACCGCCAACATAAAAACGAACTAGAATACTTCATGATGGATAAACAAATTTATGTTATGCTTATCTCTGAGACGCATTTGACGGCTAGAAGCTTTTTTAAAAGCAACGGATATACTCTCTACGACACAAAGGACCCCCAAGGTAGAGCTTGTGGTGGATGATGTATACTAATAAAATCGCGATTAAAACACTACTTAATGAGTTATCATTGTGAAGACTATCTTCAAGTAACTAACATCTGCATTCAGCGTTGCCTGAAGCTTTCCGAAGAAAATCATCATTTGACGAAATAAAAATCATATCTTGATATAAAAAATCATCATGAATATTTTATTGCAAAATATTATTCAAAGAAAAGAGAAACAATGAAACTTTTATATAAAATGAAAACAAAAACGCATTCTTAAAAGTTTATATGATATCCTTACATTTACATATCCTTTTAGATGGGAGAGTTATACTATTTTGGTAACCAAATATATAAAAGATTCTTGTACATTTTAATATATTATATAATTTTTTTTCAATTATAAATTTTAAGTAATAGTAAAAATTCGAGAAAAAGAATTAAGATCAGGAGCAATCCCTAAAATATATTAAAAATTGCCATGACGCTAAGAATATATAAGAACATAGCAAATTCACTTCCACCGCGAAAATGGTAAAACTCACGCACGAAATTATAAAGAAGCTCGAGTAAATATCGAAAGCATGCTGATATTCGCAAAAAAGCTTTAAATTTATCAATATCACTAAAATGAAAAATGTATGATATTTTCGCAAAAGGTTTTTTAAATCACTAATGAAAGTCGCAAAAAATGCAACAAATATATATTAACTTATACATTTTTATCGAGTTTCCCAAAAGTTGTAAATGTTAACAAGCAAGTATGAAAAGCATCATTTGGGAAAGAAAATCATCAAATCATATTTTGCTTTAAAAATCATCAAAAATATGATAAAATCATCATTCTGGCAACGCTTCTGCATCGAAGCTTTTCATCAAAACCTGGTGATTTCATCAATTTACTCTCCTCCCAGGCAGAGACTTGCGCCGAGACGGCTGAATCGCGGCTAAGCCGAGCCGCCGACTAATTTCCACAGCCGGCGCCGTCGATTTTTCTTGCGGCTAAAATCGGCTTAAAATAGTACGCCGATTGCTTTTTTTAATTTCCGCTTCCACTTTTTTCTGTTTTTTCACAATTTTTGTTCAAGCATTATTTTAGTAATTTGCAGTCTACACCTAACTTAACATTAACTTCAAGTTAATGTTAAGTGTAGACCGCTCAAGTTAATACTTTTTTCAGGTTATAGCCTAGTTGTTAGTGCAATTGTTTTAACAACGCAGTCATAACTTCAAGTTACAACACCATATCAAGTTAGGTGCACATAATATGGAACAGAATACTCACTTTTGACAAGCTAAAAACATGCTGTTATTATGTGTTGTGCAGTTTTACATGCAAAGTGCTCTTACTAAGATAATATGAAGGACACAGTAAAATTAGAAACCACATTATAAAATAAGATTTGCGTTCCCTCTAGTTAGTAGTCTATAGTTAGTTGGAGACGTAGAGTAAGATAAAGAAAAATATTTTTGTATGCATTACTCTGCGACCTAGGCTTGCCAGATAAAAATTGTGAAAATAGAGAAAAAAAAGCTTGATTTACCAAAAAAATCTTGACAGTTACCTAAACTTATTCAAAAGAATAAATATTCATTATCCGACTTCAAAAGAAGGAGAAGGTTATCAATTCGTTTGTGTTTCTTATGTGTTCCTTCAGGGCTCTGCCATTTACGGTTCGAGTTGGAACAATTTTTCTTTATTTTGATTATATTACTTACCTCCAAATGGGCCTCTTTTTTTATTTAATAAGAACTTTTATTTTTTCCCACATATAATTGCTATTTTTAACTTTAATTTGTTTGCAAAAAAATTTTGAAAAAAATTAAATTTTCATTAAAATTAATTCTTATCATTAATTCGGGAGATCACATTATTTTTCTTACAAATGAAGTTAATTTATGAATACATATGTCCAGTTTTTAAATTAAACCATATTTAGTCACTAGAAATATCTTTTGGAAGAAGCTCTTAATCTGTATATAAATCAATATTTTCTATAGACTGGACGAATTTCCATTAATAGTACCCAACAACAAGTGTTTTATTTTTAATAAAGGTACGACAGTTTTTTGCAAAAGTGAAAATTACATTTAAAAATTTATTAGAGAAAGCCTTTCATTGTAACCTTTACCCCAAAGCGTATTAATACCAAGTGGCCTTATTAGTACAAAAACAACTGGACTTTACCAATCTGTCATGTGAAATGCATACATAAAAAGTTGTTATAGAGTTTGACATTTTGGTAAAGTTAATTTTCACTAATAAGGTCACATGGTATCAATCCGCCTTGCTTTGCCCTATGTCTATACTTGATAAATTTTCATCATGACATATGTCAAACTTTATATTGAAAAATAACCTGCTTTAACTTATCTGTTTTTCCTTTATAGAAATTGCCATTTATCACGATAAAAATAAATCAGGTATAGACGTTTGTTTCAATATACATAAATAATCATTTATTATATATCCGAATAGTTCTAGCATGGTTCATGAATTAGATTTCAACGGTAAAATATATAATTGAAGTTCATGCTGTGAGGATCAAAAATAGTAAGAATTTTGACCCACACCAGAGCTTATGGATTTACATCCATTCGGGGGGTAGATTAATATCTACCATAGTTTTATATCGTTTCAGGTCCTAGCGGCGGATGGAGGGTTAATTAAACACATGAGACAGAGTACAGTGGCAGAATCGCGAGCAGAGGAGGAAGCAGCGTAGATACAGGCAGAATTACAACTGCAACAGCATGATCTCAACCAAAGGCAAACACCCGTACACTAGCATGAGACACCCAACAGAGAAGAAAAACAACTGGAATAACAGAATTAGCAACTACACACACACACGTACAATAGGATCAAACTTACAGCAGAGTGAAACAATACAAAAGGAAGAAAAGAACAACAAGCCAAAGACAAGAAATTAACACAACCAAGAGCCAGAGAATCAAACCGTGAGAGACTGGAAGCAACAACAAGAGACGACGACAAAGCGACAGTTGTGTAGTTTAGACAGGGTATAAAAGCAGACAACACAAGCGAATCGGCCTCTTTTTGTCTCCAGACTGTCAACGTGGTAAGGTCCAGTGAAGTGTGTGTATTACAAAAGTGATAGTGAAGAATAGTGAAAGTGGTGATATAGTCCAAGTGTGAAATAAAAGAGGAGCAGTGCAAGCTAGAGGAAAGAACAGGTTTGGCTAACACCAACCCCAGTTTAGGCAGGGAATACTCAAGGAGGATTTTTATCCGACTTACACTGGCTAGATCTCCATCTGGTCAAGGAGTTAGACAGGGCACTCGCTCAGGGCAGATAAGTAGGGGTTCCCAGAGGTTGTTACCCGGAACAATAGGGTTCTGACTTACATCAGAACAGTAGAGTGTTCCGGATTTTCATCCAGGAATAATCGAAGGGCAGGAGACAGAGGTAGGAGGCTAGGGCAAGGACGCGGATCACCAAGTTACCAATTAAATTAAAAAATTAATAAATAATTGAAATCTAAAAAAGAAATAAATAAAATAAACAGTGAAAGCCAACATAAAGAAGATCTCGAGTGTTTTTTTTATAATAATTGTGCACAGGACCCTGGACACGGCTGAGCATATCCCAGCTTCAAACCCGGAGTAACCGGAGGTTCTTTACACTGGCGCCCGAGCAGGGACCCAAAAAACGAAAAGAAAGGGAAAACTCGTGAAAGCAACATACCAGTGAACATAATGGTACGCACCTCGTGGGTATATACCCTACGGAAGGACGAGTTAGTACGGTATCTTGAAGAGTTCAGCGTCGATGCTAGTGGTACGGTCGAGGAGATGCGAAAGAGGCTTGCTACTTTCATTGCGGGTGGTCATGAAGGTAAGGTGCTCAACCGGCTCGAAGAGCTGGAAAACAAACATGGACGTAGCTCTACTCTACCGCCGACAAGTACGGCCATACAATTTGAACTTTCTACGTGATCGGGAACGACAGCAGCAAAGGGTCAGCAGGCAGCAACAGGTCACTTGTTGTCTCAAAAGCAGCACAGAGGTAACGATCCAAAGCCAACGGGTACTCAACACACGACGCAGCAACCTATAAACGATCAAAACATAATTGACTCACCTTTTTCTTGGTATCCAGCGAACAACCCAATGACAGATGGTTTGCCGTAGCCAGTATATCCAGGTAACTACGCACAGCCTGCGGTAGGTTTACCTTACCCTGCCATGATTGACATTGTAAGGAAGTGGTCATTTCGCTATGAAGGCGGGAGAGACCCCATCGCGTTTATAGAACGGGTCGAAGAGCTAGCTGAGGTGTACGGGTTGCAGAAGGATATGTTACCCTGAACTATGCCAGAATTACTGAAAGAGTCAGCGTTGTTGTGGTTCCGGAACAACAACCGTCAGTGGCAGACTTGGAGGAGTTTCCGTGAGGACTTCCTAAAATTTTTTCTACCACCGCGGTATTTCGAGGGGCTGGATGACGATATCCGAAGGAGACAACAAAGACCTCGGGAAAAGTTCAATGACTACGTGATTGTGCTCCAAAATATGACGAGGCACGCCGGGTACAGCACTGAGTAACAGGTGGATCGCATTTTTAGAAACAGCCAAGTAGAATACCAAATGTATATCAAAAGGAGAGATTTCCAGTCACTCGAGGAGCTGATTCAAATGGCAGAAGACCTGGAAGTAATTAGAATGAGTCACCCGGAGGTAAATCGGGACCAACGCGATAACCGGCAGAACCAGCGACGAGATGATCGAGCCCGACAAGTCAATCACGCAGAGGAAGATACCCCAATCAACCCTACGACCGCTTGTAGAAGGTACGGAAGGGAAGGTCATGGCTACCGTTTTTGTCAGAACGAAAGTATATTATTCTGTTGGCAATGTGGAAGACGTGGTGTCCGAACTAGAGACTGTTGCCGAACACAGGCGGGAAACGCCAGAGGTCCGCGCCAACAGCAAGGGGAGGCAGCGGGCGAGAGAAATCTAGCCTTGCATCAGTAAATACACCCAAGGTGTCACGAAATGCATTCAGACAGGCGGAGACTCGATTGCTGGCAGAGGTGAATATTGGTAACCAACTCAGGAGGGCCACTGTCGATACGGGCGCATCCAGGAGCTATGTTAGCGAGCGCGTGGCGGAAGAATTGAAGGAATGTTGTAAAGTACTTCCCATCAAGAGCCGTATAAGTCTAGCAAATGGGGCAACAGTAGAGGTGAGAGAGATGATAAAAGTGGAAGTGAGTTTAGGGGGAAGAAGCTGTGAACTGGAAGTAGGATTCATGCCCAGCATGCTTGATGATATGCTACTAGGCTTGGATTTCCTCAGAGCGGTGGAACTCGAGATTCAGTGTGGTGATGAAAGATTGAAGCTTACTCCCATAGCTCAGCAGATGAGGACGGTCATGGAAGAGACGGGGCCAGCCCAATTAGGAAGAAATGAAGACGAGATGATCAAGAAATTTTTAGAAGAAGAGTTGGAAAAGTTCGAAGGCATCAAAGGCCCTACGACCCTAGCCGAACATAAAATACTCTTAAAAGATGACAGACCGGTTTGACAGAGGTACACGCAACGAAATCCTGAGATGCAACGACGTATAAACGAAGAGATCGATGAGCTGTTAAAAAACGGGTGTATCGAGCCGTCTAAGAGTCCCTACAGCGCACCCATTGTCATGGTACCCAAGAAAAACGGCACTCTTCGACTCTGTGTGGACTATAGGCTACTTAACGCCAAGACAGTGACCGACGCTTACCCACTCCCTAGGATCAATGCCATTCTGGATCGTCTACGGAACGCTAAGTATATAAGCAGCATCGACCTAAAAAATGGCTACTGGCAAATACCCATGGCAGAAGACAGTAAGGCGTACACGGCATTTACGGTAGCAGGAAAAGGTTTGTTCCAGTGGAAGGTAATGCCATTTGGTCTAACGTCAGCGCCGGCAACATTTCAAAGAACGCTAGATCGAGTTATTGTTGCGGAAATGGAGCCCCATGCATTCGCGTACCTGGATGATATTGTAGTGTTAGGAAAATCCTCAGAAGAGCACATGGCGAATTTGAAGGAGGTGTTTAGAAGACTGCGGGAGGCGAAATTTACCATTAATAAGGAGAAAAGTAAGTTCTTCCAAAGAGAGATCAGATATTTGGGCCATATGGTAAACGAGGAGGGCATAAAAACTGATCCGGAGAAGGTAGCGGCCATTCAAGGGCTTCAACCCCCCAAGAATATAAAAAAGCTGCGAAGATGTCTCGGAATCGCCTCCTGGTATAGGAGATTCGTGCCAGGCTATGCTATAGTTGTCCACCCGCTAAATTTATTATTGAAGAAGGGGAAACATTTCCGATGGAATCAGGAACAGCAAGAGGCGTTTGAGAAGCTAAAAAGGTATTTCGCAGAAGCTCCGGTTCTAGCTTGCCCGGATTTTACGAAGAGGTTCACGCTGCAAACCGATGCATGTGACTACGGCCTGGGAGCAGTGCTGACCCAAGAACTCGATGGGCAGGAAAGGGTGATATCTTATGCGAGCCGCCGCCTGGATCCTGCAGAAAAGAATTATTCGGCCACAGAGAAGGAGTGTTTGGCCATAGTGTGGGCAATCAGAAAACTAAGGCCCTATCTCGAAGGGTATTCCTTTACGGTGGTTACGGATCACCTTGCACTGAAGTGGTTAAATTCGATAGAAAGTCCCGTGGGACGAATAGCTCGCTGGGCATTAGAGCTCCAACAGTACGACTTTGACGTACAATACCGGCGAGGAAAGTTAAATGTCGTAGCCGATGCTCTATCCCGTGATCCGGTCGATGTATGTCAGGTGCTACAGGAAAATACACTTACGTGTAGATGGTGGCAGAGAAAGTGTGAGGAGGTAGAAAAGGAACCAGAGAAGTTTCCAGACTACACCATTCAAGAAGGTCATCTATATCGTCATTTGCCTTCAGCCGATAATGATGAAGATTGCGCTCCGTGGAAGCTTTGTGTCCCCCCATCACAGAGGAGGAGGGTACTAGAGGAGAACCATGACTTACCTACTGCAGGTCACCTGGGAATAAGGAAGACGATCTCGCGTCTTAGTAACTGGTATTATTGGCCAGGGATGCTTCGCGACGTGCGAGCCTACGTCCGGAGGTGCCAATTATGCCAGCAACATAAGCCGAATCAACAACTTCCCGCAGGACAGATGCTGTCACGCATTGCGGAAGAGCCATGGGCCATAGTATGTGCGGATTTTGTAGGACCGCTTCCAAGGTCGAAACACGGCAACTCAATGCTGTTAGTCTTCACCGACAAATTTTCGAAGTGGTCGGAGCTGATACCATTGCGCCGCGCTACGGGCGAAACGTTAACGAAGGCGTTTCGAGAGCGGATTTTGGCAAATTTTGGAGTGCCTAAAAGGCTCATAACTGACAATGGCTCGCAGTTCACAAGTAAGATGTTCACGGCGTACCTAAAAAGCATTGGGGTACTACACCAGCTAACAGCATCATACACACCGCAGGAAAACCCCACGGAAAGAGTAAACCGCACGGTTAAAACAATGATCGCGCAGTACGCTGGACAGAATCAAAAGGCATGGGATGAGGTTTTACCGGAGATTCAACTTGCTCTCAACACGGCAAAGTCCGATACTACACAGTATACGGCAGCGTTTTTGGTTCAAGGCAGAGAGCCGAAACTGCCAGCAGCCTTATACGATGAGGTGACGGCAGGAACAGGGACAGAGGACACCCGGTCACGAGAAAAATCAGATATGCTGAAGCAGATTTACAGTCTTGTGAGGAAAAATCTTGTAAGAGCGGCTAACGACCAGGCCCACTACTACAACTTGAGTCGCCGAAAATGGAGCCCTAAGGTTGGATAGTTAGTCTGGGTGAAAGAACACCATTTGTCAAATGCGGCCGAAGGTTTTGCCGCTAAACTGGCTCCAAAATTTGATGGTCCATACAGAGTTCAAGGCGTAGTGTCCCCCGTTATTGTGCAGGTACGGAAGGAAGGTCAGAAGGTCGTGCGTACCGCCCACGTAAGTGATCTAAAGAAATTTAATGGATCCACCGAAGACTCTACGACGGGCAGCATATAAGAAAAAAATATAACACCAGCAAATTACCCACCGAGCGTAGCGTAGTCAAAGACCCTATACGTGAATTCCAGCGCAAGCTGAAAATATCTAATTCGGTAACAAATAACAACAACAACAATGATAATAATATTAGTAGTAATATAATGATATATAATAATAATAATGATAATAAATAATAATAATAATAATAATAAAAATCATAAAATACATAAGAAAATATATAAATAAAAAAAAAAATAAAAAAAAAAAAAATAAAAAAAATATATATATATATATATATATATATATATATATATATATATATATATATATATATATATATATATATATATATATATATATATATATATATATATATATATATATATATATATATATATATATATATATATATATATATATATATATATATATATATATATATATATATATATATATATATATATATATATATATATATATACATATATACATATAAGAACAATCGATCGAAAAAAAACGCCAAATTAAATTAACCACAGTGTTTGATGGAACAGGCAGAGAAAATACAAGAACAACAACCATGCCAGTGCCTTGAGTGAACACACAACCAGATGAGCAAGAACGATTGCAGCATGTGTGTGCCTTTATTAAAATAAATAAAATAAAAACAAAAATGCACAGTGCACCGCTTTTTTTTTTTAAATTCAACAAAATACCAACAAAACTGAAATGATGAAACAACGCAAACAACCAAGAAATATAAAATTGTAAATTAACAAAAACAGCAACAACCTAATATGCGCCAATATTTTCGAACAAAAACAATGACCCACACTGCATGCGTGGCTAAGGAACAACAACAATGGAAAACCAAACATATCAAGAATGTGTACGCAGTGAGTTTGAAAAACTTTATTTAAGAAAATATTTACTAACACAGTAGGCCCAGAAACAGCAACAAAATTGTAAACTTAACAATAATAATAACAACAAACTAACCGGTACAAATATTTTACGACTGAAAAAACAGAAATTAAATAAATAGGAGCTAGAGCAAAATTAGCATTTATAGTGTAGTGCGCGATCAGGATACAAAACGGAATATACCTATGGAGCAACAATCCAACGAATTTCGTCCACTCTTAGTCGGGCAAATCATCGAGATTTCGGACGACGAAAGCCTAACCGCTGAGGAACGACAACACATAGCAGAGTGGGAGGAAGACGAGCTGCCGACGTCACAAATACCTGAGGAACCCGCATCCCAAACGTCGGAACAAGTATTTGACGACTTCCAAGGGGAACCGGAGGGAGGATGGTTTGACCCCTACGATCGGCCACCAAGCTCTCAGGCCTCCGAATTGTCACATAGGTCCGACGAAACGGACGCCAGCCTATTGATGGAAGCGGAGGGAGGATGGTTTGACCCCGACGAACCTGTACCTAGTTCTCAGGCCACAATGACCTCACAAGAAGAAGAGGGGCCGAAGGTGTTTTTAGCAGCGACTCTAGACCGCTACATTCTACGCCGCAGGAAATACCGCCAGTACATCGCCCAAATCGGTATCACATGGACGGTGCTAGAAACGGATAGCGAAGCCGAGGAGGAAGATCCCCTCGTCGAATTTCGCGCATCCCGGAGCGCATGGCCCTCGTACAGTGGCAGAAGATCCCTTGGCAACGGCAGAGGGAGAGGAACTACGGTTGAGCGGTACAGAGGAAGACGCGCTATCCCTCGGGGATATAAGTTTGAGCAGCTTGGAGGAAATAATACATAAGGCGCTCCACGCGGAACAAGAGGAAGGCCAGATAAGTGCGCCTAGCATGCATGGCGAGGGGGAGACACCTGTAACTCAACTACCGGCGGAGCTAGAGGAGGAAATCCGGTCGGCTCGTAAGAAAAGGAAGCGGATAAGTTTTCGACGCGACATCGGCAACCGCTCATACAGAATCCGGATTTCGGCGGCGGGACAGGTAACAGCTCGTGTTTTACCAGTAAACAACTAGCGCCAATAAAAAATCAAATATGAAATAAAATAATACTAATAAAGAGTTGTATATATGTATGCAGAACAAGGGTGGTCATTGTCTTCGGAAAGAAAGGGGGGGGGGTGTGAGGATCAAAAATAGTAGGAATTTTGACCCACACCAGAGCTTATGGATTTACATCCATTCGGGGGGTAGATTTATATCTACCATAGTTTTGTATCGTTTCAGGTCCTAGCGGCGGATGGAGGGTTAATTAAACACATGAGACAGAGGAGGAAGCAGCGTAGATACAGGCAGAATTACAACTGCAACAGCATGATCTCAACCAAAGGCAAACACCCGTACACTAGCATGAGACACCCAACAGAGAAGAAAAACAACTGGAATAAAAGAATTAGCAACTACACACACACACGTACAATAGGATCAAACTTACAGCAGAGTGAAACAATACAAAAGGAAGAAAAGAACAACAAGCCAAAGACAAGAAATTAACACAACCAAGAGCCAGAGAATCAAACCGTGAGAGACTGGAAGCAACAACAAGAGACGACGACAAAGAGACAGTTGTGTAGTTTAGACAGGGTATAAAAGCAGACAACACAAGCGAATCGGCCTCTTTTTGTTTCCAGACTGTCAACGTGGTAAGGTCAAGTGAAGTGTGTGTATTACAAAAGTGATAGTGAAGAATAGTGAAAGTGGTGATATAGTCCAAGTGTGAAATAAAAGAGGAGCAGTGCAAGCTAGAGGAAAGAGCAGGTTTGGCTAACACCAACCCCAGTTTAGGCAGGGAATACTCAAGGAGGATTTTTATCCGACTTACACTGGCTAGATCTCCATCTGGTCAAGGAGTTAGACAGGGCACTCGCTCAGGGCAGATAAGTAGGGGTTCCCAGAGGTTGTTACCCGGAACAATAGGGTTCTGACTTACATCAGAACAGTAGAGTATTCCGGATTTTCATCCAGGAATAATCGAAGGGCAGGAGACAGAGGTAGGAGGCTAGGGCAAGGACACGGATCACCAAGTTACCAATTAAATTAAAAAATTAATAAATAATTGAAATCTAAAAAAGAAATAATTGTGCAGAGGACCCTGGACACGGCTGAGCATATCCCAGCTTCAAACCTGGAGTAACCGGAGGTTCTTTACAATGCATAAAATTGCGAACAGAAGAGAAATTAATTTTTAGCTTGACAAATAGCTTTTTAGCTTGAATATAAGCAAGCCGTAAGCAAGCTTGACAATCAAGCCTACTGCGATCACACGAGCAACAAAATTTTTAGAAATTTGCTTTATTTTTCATAAAAATTTAAAATTTTTTCAGAGGCAAAGCAATGTTTAATTTCTATGCATATTGTTTGGTGAAGTATGAAAAAGAAAAAATAGTTTTAACAAAAAAATTTTCACTTGTAGTATATATCCAATTACATTTTCAGCCAATTTTCAACCGTTTTTCAGCCGAATTTGAGCCGCCGCCGACTTTTTTTTCCCAGCCAGCCGCCGCCGATCAAAACCTCTCGGCGTAAGTCTCTGCTCCCAGGTACTCTATTACAGAAAATCAATATAGTAGATATTTTAATTCACTAGGGCCACGCTTTTTGGCCGCCGGTGATTACAACGCCCGACTCATCACGCCAAAGGGTCGCATTTTGTTTGACACAATTTCAAAAATGCGTTTGAATGTTATATCAAGTGGGCAGCGAACTTACTGGCCAACAGATCGCCGAAATCATCCAAGTTGAAGCATCTTTACATTTGTCTTCATATCACTCACCAACTATTGTCTATATATTCACGTACAACTTCTTCACCCACTTGTGATTAACCGATGACAACCACACGTATAAATTGGTTGAAATACAAAAAATATTTGAGTGCTCATTGCACAGAAAATATTCCATTAAAAACACCCGCTGACATAGATGACTCTATTAGATTGTTTGAGGCAAACCCTAAGCAAGCTGCTCTAAATGCTACTGCTACAAATCTTCAGGTGAGATATAATAAAATTTATTCAGCAGATGTAAAACATCTTTTATCCGAAAAAAGAAGAGTTCGTAGAGAATGGCAACGCTACAGATCCCTTCAGCTAAAATGTAGGCTGAAGGAATATACTAAACAGCTGAAAACTCTACTAAAATATCAAAAAACCGCTTCTCTTCAAAAATTTCCGACGCAACGATGATTTCCAGACTACCAATTCGGTTTTAGGAGACATCATAGCACATATATTCGTGAACGTGGTTAGAAAAACCTTCGAAGGAAAAAAATATTGCGCTCTTCATCGATGTTTCTCAGGCATTTGATAAATTATGGCACGATGGTTTAATACATAAACTAAAGCAAAACTACCCGAAAACATCCTAAAACTTTTAGAAAGCTACTTAAATGAGCGAAAATTTATTGTTAAAGTAAGTAATTTTCTAAGCCCTCCGCAACCCATTGAAGACGTACTTCCTCAAGGTAGCATCCTCGTTCCTGTATTATATCTGATATATATATATATATATATACCTCTGACTTTCCGGTAAGCAGTAACATACACATATGAACATTCGCTGATAATACAGCTTTTGTAAGTGTTCACAAAAGCCATCGAGAAGCTTCCCGCAAACTGCAAGAGTATATACCTCAGTTGGAACAATGGCTAAAAAAATGGAGGATAAAAATTAACGAACAAAAATATCTACACAGTACTTTTACATTGTGCAGAGAAACCTATACAAATAAATAACCAAACTATACCTCAACACACTAAAGTAAAATATCTCGGTGTTCATCTTGATCGTCATCTAACATGGAACTCCCACATAAATGCAAAGGTGACCCAAATAAAATTAAAAGCAGCTCAAATGAATTGGCTCATTGGAAGGAACTCTACTCTAAGCCTAGATTGTAAACTTCTTCTATACAACTCCATTCTAAATCCAATATGGTCCTACGGAATCTAGTGGTGGGGCACTGCTTCGGCATCAAATGTAGAACAAATTCAAAGGCAAAAGAAATAAAATACTCCGTACGATTACAGTAGCCCCATTTTATGTCCGAAACAATCGAATTCATAAAGATTTAGATGTGCCGCTGGTTAAGACAGTGTTTTCTAAGCAAGTGACAAGATACATCAAAAAACTTGAGTTGCACCCAAATCCCCTAGCCCGAAACATCATTAACTTTAGAGGACACACTCGGCTGAGAAGGAGGGAAACTCTTGCTCTCAGCCGAATACGAGAGACGTAGAAAACCAAAGAACCAGCCGCTGAATCAAATATTTTTGTCTGGCATTTGCTGGACTTAAAAATTGAAATTTTAGAGTTAAGATTTGATTACTTATTATTAGTTCAATTTTATTGAAGATACAATAAATAAATATAACCGAAAAAAATAATTTATTTACAAAACAAATATTTTACAGATAAGGATTAAAAATACAAAGCTACTAATGCACACATCTGTGGTTTTCTTGAATAAGCTCATATGTCTAAGAACCTAATTTTTCAGTAGACTTAAAATACTTTATTTTTAATACTACGGACTCTGTGATTTTTTTACAAAATTTTTTTGGACAGTCATGTAAATATATGTTGTAGGAAATTTGTGTATAATTTTCAGGCAAAATTTCTCTAAGGGTAAGATCCTAGAGAATAATAAAAAAAACAATTTTCAAAGGACACTAAAAGTGTTGTCAGAAAAAAGCTTATTTCGAGAACAGTTATTTATATTGAACTAATTCAAGCTCACAAAATTTTTTTTACATAAAAACTGCTTGCACACAACTTACTATAAGTCTTTATTAACGGAACAATAACACTATACTAGTCGAAAAACCGACAGAAGGCGCACCCGATGGATAAACTTAATTCGAGTACGCTGATTTCAGTGGCGTACACCGTTTTTCAATGTTAGGTCTTAAAAAAGAGATATATAAGATTTGAAATTTCAGTTTTTGGACCATTTTCATTGCATTAAAGGCGCAATTCTTAGATAATTAGACGAAATTCGGTTCATAAGTTACCCAGTAAAAAAAATTGGAAGTCCTTTTTGAGGAACTACATTTTCATTGCTTCCAAAAAATCGTTATTCAAAAATGCAGATAATTAGTAGAAAAGCAAGTCAAAATTTATTTTAGTCAAAAAAATTTTTATAATTCCTTTATAGTTTTAAAAAATACCCACCATGCTTTTTAAAAATTCGATTTTTTTCAAAGAAATTTATCAACTAGTTTTCGTCTAAAAATTAATAGCTATTTACTGAAATTTACATAAAAACACCGTTTTGAGTTTAAATTCGTATAAAAAGAAACAACTTGCGAAAATGTGTAACTTTGTACTCTTTTTCCTAGAGAAAAATATTAATATAGAACGCCAAAAAGAAAATATTTCTTAACTTCGCTTCGAATTCGGTGATTAGGAAACGAAAAAGAGAACTTCTTGCAAAGACAACCCTGTGTAAAAATCATTAGAAATGATCCAAATTTGCACTACTTCCGGATCGCAAACTCTATATTTTCATGACTTCTTTGGAGTGTCTTTTTTTACTGGGTAGTCATGCACAACAAATATACCTAACTTAAATTTTATGAAATCGGTCTATGTTTACACTTAGTCTTCATACAAGCATCTGCCAAAATTTCACCTAAATGTCGATAGATCTCATGAATTGTTTTAGATTTAGCTTAAATTAAATATGTAGATAATCTGTTTTTGTAGAAATCATATTGTGTATTTTGAACATGATCGGTTTATTGGTATGGTTGCTACACGTCAAACAGCGTATACAAACTTACGCACAGGGGTGTAAATTAGAAAAAAAGTGGTAATAATTATGGAACTTCTAAACTACTAAATGGATTTGCATAAATTGGTAGTAGGGGAGAAGTCAAGCTTTTATAATCGTGTTTCTAAAAGTTTTATCTGCACCAGGGGCGGAGCTACAAGGGCTGAAAATTTACTACCTGGGGTGTGAAAAACATTGTGCGGCTTGTAACTTTCGTAAATATTAACCGAATTGTAAAATTTGCTTCTGCTAGACAAAATAAAGAATAAATGTGTGCACAATTATTTTTGTATAATTTATAGTTTAAGAGATATTTCACTTTGAAATTAAAATTTGGAAGTTTTTGCCTCGACTTTTTTTGGTTTTTTGGTTGTAATTTTTTTACTAATTCGAAGTAAACACACCGAACTAAGCTTTGAAATATCTTGAGCCGTTAACTCGTGACAAAGGTCTTAACTCAAAACTTTGAAATTTAACTAAAAAAATCGTCGATTTTTCCAAAAAAAGTGCTTATATAATTTTAAAAATTGTAAAAAAATTTTTTGGAAATGTTAATTTTATTTTTATACACGGTGAAAGGTCATGCTTTAAAGATGCATTTAGTGAACATTTTTGTTCCTTTTGGACATGTACCCCAAATTTGGCAGTGGTCGAAAATCATAAATTTCCAAAATAATTTTTGGGTTTAGGTGCCTGTAAGGAACTTTGCACAGGGTGCTAAAAAAGCCATGGACAGACTTTTATTAGGTAGGTAGTAAGCATTCTTCTTGCTTTAAATGAAGATATTCTGGCTATAAATGTAGGTGCTAGGGCAAAATTAGTAAACAAAACTCAAATTTCAGGAAGAAAATTTTTATATTATTTACAACTAAAAAACAAACAAAAAAAGTCGAGGCAAAAAATTTTAAATTTTAATTTCGAATTGAAATATCTCTTAAACTATAAAAGATACAAAAATAAATATAAAACATTTTTTCTTTATTTTGTCAAGCAAAATCAAATGCGGCTAAAATTATACAATTCGGTTAATATTTACCAAAGTTGCAAGCCGCACAATGTTTTCCACACCAGAGGTAGCCAACTTTCAGCACTTGTAGCTGCACCCATGGTGCAGGTAAAAATAGAAACACGAATCTAAGAGCCTATCCTCTTCTCTGCTACCAATTTAATTTTTATGCAAATCCATCTAGTAGTTTAGAAGTTCCATACTTATTACCACTTTTTTTTGTATTCGCTGTTTGACGTGTAGCAACCATACCAATACACCGGATCACGTTCAAAATTTACAATATGAATTTTACAAGAATAAGTTATCTAGATATTTAATTTGAGCTAAATCTAAAACATTCATGAGATCTATCTACATATAGGGTGGCGCATAAGTAACGTTAAGATTTGATCAGTGAATACATTTTTTAATTTAAAGTTATGGAAAATGCTTTGGAAAGAGCACGTCAGGTAGAATCAAACAATGGGCTACATTTGAAAGATATTATCTTTCAAATAAATAAAAATAAATAAAAGCAGAAAGAAAAGAGTTATACATTGAATAAATCTTAACGTTACTTATGCGCCTTAACGTTACTTATGCGCCACCCTTTATAAGTGAAATTTTGGCGGATGCTTGTATGAAGACTAGGTGTAAACATGGAGCGATCTCATCAAATTTAAGTTAGGTAATTTTTAGTGCATGACTAACTAATGAGCCTAAATTCGTCTAATTATCTTAAGAATTGCGCCTATAACCCAATGAAAGTGGTCCAAAAGCTGAAATTTTAAATCTTAAATATCTCTTTTTTAAAAGTTAACATTAAAAAACGCCATTGAAATCAGCGTACTGGAATTAAGTTTACTCGTCGGGTGACCCTTCTGTCGGAAAAAATTGTGCCGAATATATGCACAGTGTACCATAAAAATATTGCGGAAATGTGTTCAAAAGTAACAACGCATGAGGCTATGTGCTTTTTTCAACGGCAATAAATTGCCAGCTCGCAATTGTATGTATGTCGATTTAGTTCATTAAAGCTAAAAATATTTGAATGAATTAAGAAGTTACGTTGTTTTTAGAGAAAAAATTTCGGAATGGGTCCATGTTATTGGCGAAATTTTTGGTCCATGTAAAAGAGCATATAAAATAATGTAATTTGGCAGCAATAACTCAAAGCCGACAAAAATGGACATCCGCGCTTATTCAGGAAAACCACAGACATATACTACATTTATACGCAGTGATTATTTGCAAATAAGAACGTAAAATGCTGTCAAATACTTTTTATTATCATTTATAAAATCTATTTATTAATATATTTATCTATTCATTATTTTTTATTAAGAAACATGTGTAAAGGTGGCAGCTCAAACTACTGATTTGCAAATAGTGCGTTAACACAGCGTCTTCACGAGACATTAAATGATGAAACAGAACTGGAGCTAGACTAGTTTTTCCATACAAATTGTCATTAATCATACGCCGAAAAATCAGTCATGGGATAGAATCTATTTTATTTTGAGAACGTTTTTTCTTATGCTCTCAGTTTTAGCCATTCATTCTCTCAACAATATTGGCGTGTTTTAATAAAATTTCATTCATTTTTCATACGAAATATAAGAACAAAAGAAAATAAACAATAATATGAGAGCATTGAGTTTTTTCGGATGAATTTCATGGGTTTTTTTGTGATTTTTACCCTTTTCCGGCCACTAAATATACAAATTTCAAAAAAGCAGCAAAAACCTGTCCGTTTGTTTTTTGTTCTTATGATGATGCTTTTGATATTTGGTGTCTACCTTAGTTAGATCCGAAGATAAAAGGTTACCAAATTTAATCGTTTACCCCTTTTTGCCCCTTAGCTTTTGAATTTCGTAAAGTCCCCGCATCCGTGCATTGAAAAAAAAAACCTACAAACAAAACTTTTTTTTATTCAAAATATTCATTCAAAGTACATAACAAATAGTTGTGCAGGAAAAAGTACCAAAAAGACCTCTTAATTTTACGATTTATATATCCAAACATCAATAACTTACTAAGTGCACTTGAGGGCTTCTAACGGAGAGAAGAAAACATTTTAATTTTCATTTCTATCTGTGTTACATTAGGAGATAAACGGCGTAACAAAAAGGGCAAACATTATATTTTTACCCTTTTTCGGCACCTAAATGTATAAATTTCAAAAAAAGTACCAAACACTTGCCGCTCATTTTTCTATCTTATTATGATGCTTTTAAAATTTTATGTCTACATTACTTAGATTCGGAGATATAAAGTTACCGATTTTACCCGTTTTTATCCCTTTTAATCCCATCAGAATTTAAATTATCAAAAATCCCTTCTTACTGATTATATACAATCATATGCATTCAGTATTTATATATATCAGGGACTGAACCCGAACCTGAACCCAAACGGGTTCAGGCTCACTGTGTTGAAGACTTTGAACCCGAATCCGTTGAACTCTAAGATTCAGCAAGGTACGGGTTCAAAAATATAAAAAATAGAGAAATAAAAAAACATTACATTTCTTGCATGCAAAAAAAAAATTAAAAAGAAAATCAAAATAAAATAACGACCAAGGCAAATTCATACCAGGTGGCAGCACCCCGACAGCTGACTATTTTTTGCAATTTTTAAAAGTGCCGAATGGTTGCCAAAATTTTTGCTTTTTCTTGTTTTGGGTATTTCTAATAATTTCTAATTTGAAGTATATTTTCTTGTGTCAATGCGGTACGTAAAAAGTTTAAAAAAGTTTCTTTGAAAGCCAAAAAGTTAAATATAATTAAATTAAAAAACTAATATATTGTTTAAACGTATAAACGTGAATGTAAAATTGATTTATATATTTTATTATTAAACAAAATAATTCCGCGTGTTTAAATTTCTGGTTTTAAACCCGAACCCTGAACCGAACCCTGAACCGAACCCGAACCGAACCGGGAGAGCCCGGTTGGGCATACCGACCAAAAACCCACCTCGGAACACTGGGAGTTATGTCCACCTCGGGACCGTTTTCGCATTACTTCGAGATCGCTCCCTCTTTGGTCTTAAACCACCATCTTCTCTTTGCCTGCGTCCAGGCCCCTGCTGTTTTTAATTTGTTTAATTGCCGTTGTTTTGACTTGCGCCTGGCTCTAACGACGCTCTGTCCAGATCTTTTTTCTTAGTCCGGAGCACGTACTCACAGTATTTCGCCACATCATCTCATGTTGCTTCGTCGCTTGTTATTTTGTCGGTCAGGTTAGTGGCTATGATCGTCCCGGTTATTATTTCCATTTCTTCGCGTCCGGCAGACCAGCGTTGGCACGAGAAAAACGTATGCTCAGCATCGTCGGGTACTTCGGCTTCTTCGTACAGACAGAACGACGTACTGCATTTTTGCATTTTGTGCAAATACTTCCATGGCCAGATAACAGTTGCGTTATGTAAAAGTTTACTTCTCCGTGCTTTCTGAGTATCCATTTTCGTATGTCGGCGATAAGTTTGGCTGTCTACCTACCGTACCTGTCTTCGTTCCATCGAGCCTGCCACCGCACGATGGTTTCGCGTCTAAAGTCTGGTGGGGGCGATGAATTTTCAACTGACACTTGTCTTGCTGCAAATATCCTCACACGCTCTGTAGCTTGAAGGTCGATTGGTATCATTCCTGCTATTATAAGGACAGCGGTTGCCGATACTGTACGGTATGCCGATGTTACACGTAGTGCCGCAGTCCTTTGCACTCTAAGTAGTGTATTTGCCATGCTTTTGGTGTTAAGTTTCTGCCCATATTTCGCAGCCATATAGAAGGATGCTGTTGCACGTCTCCATCAGTAGCTTTCTCCTGCATGGGAGGGGGCCTCCAATGTTCGCCATAAGTCTGCTTAATTGCGCTGTTATTCTTGCAGCTTTTGTGGCTGCATGATTTAACTGCTCCGAGTATGTCAGCTTCGAGTCGAGTCGAGTGGTCATAGACACATCGACGAATCGCATGTTGATTTCAGTGGGGATCTGCCGCCTAGTGAGGAGCAGTAGCTCTGTTTTGTGCGTTGCTAGCTCCAGTCCGTGAGAGTTTAGCCAAGCCTTGGTTCTTAACATCACCTGTCGGAGTCTCCTTTCGGCGTCTTCCGTGTTTCTTGCTGTAATAACTGCAGCAATGTCATCTGCATAGCCGACTAAAAAGATATCTTCGGGCAATTCTATTCTAAGGATGTTATCATAGCTTGCGTTCCACAGGTCGGGTCCTAGAATTGAGCCCTGTGCAGCCCCCGAGGTGACTGACATCCTCTTCGGACCTTCATTGGTGTCATATATAAGAACTCTATCTTTTAACTAGTTTCTAATTATCTTCATTAAGTATGCTGGCACTTCGAACTTTTCTTCTAGGGCTTTAAGTACGTCTATCCATCTTAGGCTATTGAAAGCGTTCTTTACGTCAAGAGTGGCGAGAAGGACTATGGGTCTAGTGTGATGGTTCTTCTGTTGCGCTACTTTGAAAACGTCCGCTATTTCTCTTTTGGCGTGTATTGTGGCCCTACCTGGCCGAAATCTATTTTGTCTTCTCGATAAACCTCCGCTCCTGTGAATAGCTTCTTCTAGTCTAGGCTTTATTAGTCTCTCCAATAATTTTCCTGTCGTGTCCAGCATACATAATGGCCGGTATGACGATGGCAGGTTCTGGTCTCCTTTCCCTTTGCTTATGAGCACTAGCTTTTGTTGCTTCCATGGATTTGGAAAAACGCCTTCTCTCAGGCAGCTGTTATACATTTGTAGCAGTACTTCTGGTCGCGTCATTGCTATCTCCTTCAAGACTTCGACGGGTATACCATCGGGTCCGGGTGCCTTTTTGTTTTTGAGGCTACGGGCGGCAGCTTTGAGCTCCACTGAATTAAACGGAGTATGTGTTGCTGTTTCTTCACGATCGCTGGGGGACTCATCTCTTAATTCTTGCGTTGGAAAGAGGGTTTTTACTATATTTTCCATTGTATTTTCGTCCATTTCCTGAATAGCTTTTCCTCCGAGCTTTTTCATGACTATTTTGTAGCCAAGACCCCATGGGTTTTTGTTTATATCTTCTCTGAGCTCCTCGAACTGTTTCTTTTTGTTGTCTTTTATAGCTCTCCCCAACCATTTTTTCGCTTCCTTGTAGTCAGCGTGTTCAGCCTCTGCTGCTCCTCTACGCTTGGCTCTGGTGTATTTGCGTCGCTGACGTATACAGTTTCGTCTGAGCTCATCTATTGTGCTGTTCCACCAGTACACCTCAGTTTTTTTCTGTGTTTCGCCGTTTCATCTTCGGCATCGCTTTGTTGCAACCCATCCGGATGATGTTCATAACTTTTTGGACTATATTTGCGGCGTCTCCTATTTCTTGTTCCCGTGTTTACATTCCGTAATAATAATAACAATGCTAATAATAATAATAATAATAATAATAATAATAATAATAATAATAATAATAATAATAATAATAATAATAATAATAATAATAATAGTAATAGTAACAATAATAATAATAATAATTATAATAATAATAATAATAATAATAATAATAATAATAATAATAATAATAATAATAATAATAATAATAATGATAATAATAATAACAATAATAATAATAATAATAATAATAATAATAATAATAATAATAATAAGTTCAATAGGAACAATTCCTGAGGAAACAACAAGTGCAATAAACAGGTTAAACCTGGATTTAAAGATACTCACGGAAATGCAAAAGGCAATCCTTATTAACGCAACAACTATAATGAGGGAAACAATAGAATAACGGATATAAAACCTGGATTATATCCCCACAGAGCGTAACCTTTGGTCTATGACCCGGTACGTGAATTCTATAATAATAATAATAATAATAATAATAATAATAATAATAATAATAATGATAATAATAATAATAATAATAATAATAATAATTATAATAATAATAATTATAATAATAATAAAAATCCATGCGAAATTATTCCAGTCTCCCATCGGACGCGTCCCCAGGTGGCGGATAGGGGAAATCTCGGCTGATCTTTTCAGATTCGCAGGGAAGGTGGGAAATAAAATACCACCCGTGGACCAAATACTGGACAGCTGATCACCACGCTCGGTGAGGCTGATGATGACGAAAAATGGAACGTATATGGCTCACGATACTGATTAACGATTTTGAACTGGTTGCTACGAGCTGACGGCTGCAGTATTCTATCACCTTAGTAGGTCAGAGTGACATCTGCTGAAACGGCTGTTTGGATAATGCTGTAGCTGCCTCCGTCCCGTTAAAAATGTGGCTAGGCTCCGAGTACGTTCCGCGCACGTCGCCACTGATGTGGCGGTACAGGTACAGTTGAGACCGACTACTTATTTTTGCGCCGAGATCCTGGCTCTGAACACGGGTGCTCATAAGGTCCTGTGTCAACCGTCGCGTGAGCCTCACTGCTTGCAAAGGGACCTACTGGGATCGTATTGAGGCGACTGTACAACCATGCAAGGATAGCGACCCGAAGCGGGGACCCAACAACATTGAAATGAACACAAACGCGAAACAAATCAATGAGAGAAAAATAGAAACAGAGAAGCAAAATGAGAACGATGTGACTCCAAGGGTAGCCTTTAGAAGAAGCAGCCTGCTGCAGAGATCGCCACCGACACCGCATACACCGCTTTCGAATATAGCCGGAAATGACGCGGCTCATATTGATATTACGAATGTTGAAGTCCTACCCAATACTCCCATAAATGACTGCCTCCAAACAAACACAGGCTCTCAGAAAGGGGACGATTCCAGTGTTATTACTATAGTGACAGGAACAGTGCAGAGAACACCAACTGGTATACACTCAGTGCGAGCGCCGCTTGTCGATACCACCCAAGCAAGCAACAGCACAGCCTGCGCAGCACCGGCTGTCCAAATAAACAACGTAGCAAGTTTATCAATAGTGAGCTCGCCCCGACAGGAGCTTATACAGAAGATGAGGATTATGGACGAGAATGCGATTTCTCAATGCAAATTGATAATAAGCGGCATGCAGCAGGCTATCAACCGCCAAAAGAACATTAGCAGTGAGGTCAAGACTGGGACTGCCAAAATGTCTGAGTTACTTGATGTAACTCTAAACTATAGGCGCTCGTGGAAGGCGACAGAAGATGATAGAGCGCATCAGAAGTGCCAGCAAAAGGTAGTTACCCAGCAGACAGTACTCGCTTCAACTCCTGTGACGGCAACCGAAACGAGCGGCTACTAGCCCGGCAGTTCCCAAAGCTAGCAAGAAGGCTAGAGAAAAAGCGCCCAGTGAAGACAGAATAAAGCTTCCCGTTAGCAAAGAAGAGAATTTGCGGGCTGAACCTAACAATGGAAGTAAGAGGAAGCGAAGGAAAAAACCAGCCAAGTCCAGCAGGAAAAATAATCCGCGACCTCAATGCATGAAGCCAGAAGCGGTAATTATCAAACCCTTAGGGGGTCACAGCTACGCAGAAGTCCTTAAGGATCTCCGTAGTAATATAATGACAGACGATTCGGTCAAGATAAAGTCCGTAAGGAAAACGCAGACTGGAGCCATCCTTTTAGAGCTCGGGAGAGGGCAACAGGTTAAGCCGGAATTTGTTCAGCAGTTAAGGAGCACTACACGGGATGCAGCCTCCGTCACGGAGCTAAAGCCGAGAGCTACGATCGAGATACGGGACCTTGATTTGCTGACACTCAAAGAAGAGGTAGAAACAGCAGTTCGAAAGATGCTCACTAAACCAGAGGAGCAGATCCAGACCAAAATCACGAGGCCAGACGCGCGGGAGCAGGTACGAGCCTTTATTACACTATCAGCAGAAAGTGCGGCGAAACTCACTGGGGTTGGTTACATAAAAATCGGATGGATTCGAGCAAAGATGCGAGCATGCGAAGATATCAGAAGGTCCTATCGCTGCCATGGGACGGGACACATCCAAACAAGTTGCTCTGGCTTGGACAGGAGAAACACGTGCATCATATGTGGGGAAACGGGGCACAAAATGAAAGATTGCAATGCAGCCCCAAATGCGTTCTTTGCGTGGATGCAATACACGAGCGGACTGATCACCTACCAGGTTCAAGGAGGTGTCCGCTAATTAAGAAATTGCATTTCATGATCCAATAATTAGGTCTATCCCAGTAAAAAAAATTGCTACCAATAAAGCAGGTTTCTATTATTATGGAATAAAAGTAGCGCTGACAAACCTGCTGATATCGCTGCTGATTTTTGTATGGCGAGTTCCCGGTTAAGAGTACTACATTTTTGCTCACAAAAGCGCTTTTGAAGCGCTGAAAACCATCAACATTTTCAGCACTAAAACTGAAAATATATGAAAAAATGGTTCGATGTGGATTGGCGTCGTTAACGCCATTTTGAATTTTTCTTATTTCGTTATTTTATTTATTTTTATTAAGATCATATTTTTACTCACTCTTTGTTATTTTAACTTCAACTAGTATCATACTAGGAACCTTCAGGTTTGAAGTCCAACGTACCAACCACTTGACAAAAAACACTGTTGCAAAATGGCACCAAGAAACTCAAATAAACTTACTCTCATTCTCGCTTAAAAAATTGCTTTAGATCAACACCATAAAATCAGCTTTTTTGTATAGCTTGTGTACGAAGCTTTTGTATAAGTAAAAAAGCAAATGCTTCTTTATTGGATGTGTATGCATTTGCTAACTTTCTCGCTTCAAAACCTGCATTGTTGTGACGCTATGAAATCAGCTTCTGTAGTGAAATTCACTAACTTTGAACGCTTAAATAGAAGGCAATTTTGTCTCCAACAATTACAATTTGCATGAACGCTTATTTGATTCGTTAACTTCGTGTTAAGGCCTTTGCTACAATTTTATATCACTTTCCAACACTATTAAAATAAACGAAAAGCACAAAGAGGAATGGAGGAAAAACAAATGAATTAATGCTAGCACACGAACATATTTTCATGAATTTCTTTAATTTTGAGAAAGAAAAGTTAAATTAGTTGTTTAGATAATATAGATATTGTTATTTATATATAAAAGATTTCATATGTGTGTATATTGTTGTCGAATAATTATTTGAGTTTTGCCAAAAGACGACGTGCTTTAACTGAACAGCTGACTGTTGTCTTTTCAATAACACCACAAAAATTATTGCCGTTTAATTAACGCAGCTAGTAGTGTTTAAAATATTTTAAAGCGAATTTTGAAGCGCTTTATTTCTTTAGTGCTTCAAAAAACATAAAAAATTTTTACTGGGGAGTTTGCTAGTAAAAAATTTAAATAATTCAACCTCTTGTATAATGAATATCAGATAAAACTTGACAAAATATATACCAAGTTAAAGGGTAGACCCTATAGAATGTGAAGTCATACAAATTTTTTCAGTACTCTCTTAGCGATATTTTGGCAATTCACAGTAAAAAACAGCACTTTCTTTTGGCTAAGAAAGTGTATTAAATAAATAAATGATTGTACACTCCAAATAAAACAAAATCTTAAAAACAGAAGCAAACATTTGAATTAATTTATTTATTGAATTCTGCTCCCCTTAGGTATTTAGGTCGATTCGGAAAATACAAATTTCCCTGTGCAATATTGGTAATTTTACGCTAAATATCCCATAGTGAAACTCACACTCTTCCTTTTCAATTATTTAAAAAAATTATAAATTTGGAGAGCTATATTTTCTTACCTGTGTCCGATGAGACTTCCGAGATTGTAAAACGTACTAACTTGACATTATTTTACATCCGGTCCTTAGCGTTTGGGACTATTTATGTTGTATCTCGTATTAATGATCAAACACCAAATAAAAATACCTAGGATTTTTTATGTGCAGTTTTTTCACATGAAAATAAGTTCTTTTTTCTAAATTTATAGTTAAAAAAATATTACGGCAACACTGGTTGTGGTGTATACGTGCGCAAAGCGAATTAATACCAAGTGTCCTTATCACTAAAGCAACACACATACATAGTTGTAGTAGGACTATTTTTATTTGTACGTTGACAGTTCGGGTAAAAGTTTTCCTATTTTTTATATGGTGTTTGACTGAAGGGGTGTAGTCAGCTGACCATCAGCTGTGCTGAATTAGCCTTGCGTGTGATAACCATATTCTACCTTAATGGGGGTCACTAGCTATGAACTTGGTATGAACATCATGTCGGGCATCGCAAATGGCTAATGTAGACGGCTCATGTCCATGTTTTGTCCATGCTCTGACATCGATGCCCGAACATATAGCTGAGCATCAATGTTCGCCATGAGATTCGCCGTCAACCTTATTTCTTGAGAGTTTATTGGCTTTTTAAAATTAATCTAAATTTTACATTTCTTAATTTCTCTCAATATATATACACTCTAAAACATTACTTCAAATTTACGATCATATATTGTCTAAATTTGTGTTGAAAATTTCTCCTTGTTTAAAATTACATCGATTTTCTAGTTATTTTATTAAAGAAAAAACCTTTCGAATTAAACATATTTAGTCCAAGTTGAAAAAATGTAACATAAAGTATAATACGGCTATGGCTGAATGGTAGATACATCAGACTATCAGTCAGGAGGTCGCGGTTCAAACCTGCACGCAGCCAACCTCTTTTTTTAGTAAAAACATTTCGTTGAAAAATAATGCGTGTGTAATTTTAGGTCGACCTAATTTTCAACAAAAGTGTTTCAGAGTGTATGTTATGCAATCTTACCTATAATTGAAAGAGTAATTTGACTATTACGAGTTTGAGCTTTTAAAAAATCAACTCTACATCTGTATATTCCGGAATCGGCAAATCTTACGCTTTGAATTGAAAGCATTCCCGGCTCTTTATCATATATGAAGTAAGCTCTCTCTCCGAATATGGTTTCATCAGACCATCGTTTTACAGCTTTTGTGTAACCCTCTCTTATATCGACACTGAAAAAATTTATAAGAAATGAAATTGATAAGTAATTTATGTGTATACATAAGTATGTACACCGGTACATACCTCAAATTTTCGTTATTTTACAGGAAAAGAAAATAAATTAAAACCATTACTTTAGAAAACAAATTAAATAGCCCTAAATTCCATATTTTTAACCATATCTTACATTTTTTACCATAAAACGTTAAAAAGGAGATTTCAAAATAAAATCGAGATACGTCTTTTCTATATTAAGACACTAAGATGACATGTTTTAACACTACTGAAATGTAATTTATTTTATGTATGTACTTTACAAATTTTATGCATGTCCTACACAGAAAAAATTATCACCGAAAATTGTTTCAACAAAAGTTTTTCTCGTCTGTGGTGAACTTAGGGATGCCAGATCCAGATTCGCAAAAAGCTGGACATTGGGGTTAAAAAAGCTGGACAGACCAACAAAAAGCTGAACATTCGATTTTAAAATTTTTGTTTTGTATAAAAAATTTTGAAAACTTTTCAAACATGATGGTTAAAGGTCTACTGATGAATTGGCATTAGCATCAGCGAAACGCAGCCACACACAGAAAAAAAAGGAATGTAAAATCCACATGCCGCAATTTTGATTGCAAATCATATTAAATTTACAAGAAATAATTTGTCGTGTGAGTGTGATAGTGTTTACTTGCTTTGTTCATTGCTACAATTCACTGTTCTGCTTAGTTGTGTGACTTGTTGTGGTTTATTCTTACATGTGTCGTCTATACCCTGCGGAAAATTTGGTGACAGATGATCCAAAAGTACTCGTCCCATGACTTAAGAAAGTGAGACTGGTACCAAAAATAAGGAGTAGTGAATGGTGAAGAAAGACATATTGTGTAAATGGTCACATATTAACCATTTTCAGTCAATTTAGTTGGTACTCCGGCTAGCATATTAGTAAACGGCACTGAACTAATTCGATGCACCTGGATCAAAGGCCTATTACATAGTATCTGTATAATATTAATTGTCTCCCTTCAATGAGACTGCCATTCCACTCAGGAACCTGTTCCGTAACTATATTCAGATATTAATTCCAGCTTAACTGTTTTTTACAACATTGAAATATAAGTTCCCCTGTGGTCGAGTGGATAGTGTACTAGCCTGTCATGCCGGAGGTTGTCGGTTCGAGTCCTATCAGACACCGCTTAAAAATAAAATACAATTTTTACTTGGATTTGTAACAATAAAAAAATAAATTAGTCGATAATTACAGCTGAATTTGGGAATAATATTTATATATAATCTATATTATTCTACACCAATTAGGACTCCATAAGATAGTTCAGAGACAAGTTACAAGGTGCATACAAAGTATCAATTAACCCCATCCTAGGCCATCCCCATGTAAAAGTGGCTGGTCCGCTTCATAGGAAGTGTTAGAACTCGGACTGGTCCCTACCACCTGGGGACCGGTCACGTGACTTGTTTTGTGGCAGTTCCATTTACCGCAGGGTATATACGACAAAAAACGAATTACCAGCGAATATTTACTGCTGCTGGCTTAAAATTACCATTGTTTCATATTAATTTTAAACGGAAAATAATTAATCTAACCTTAAATCACCGTTAAAACAATTTTGCTATAAACGTTAAGTTTCATTTTCAATCGACATGACTATAACTTTAATTTCAAATAAGTTTTATGTTAAATAATCATTTAAATCATGTTGAAATAAAATGAAATGCATTTTACATACGATGGTATTTATTTAGTGTATAAGTTTGAAGCTGTTGTGGCTGCAGTGGTTAGCGCGTGGACTATCATGCAGGTGGCACGAGTTCGAATCTTGGCTGGGGCAGTCAGCTACTACGAAAAGTTTTCTGATGACTATCACGTAAGTAAAATAATAAATAAAATAGCTACATTAAAGTCATGTTGTTTCAGCTTGATATAAATTTAATTTCACATGATTCTTCGTGTTGTTCCAATATGAAATTCACGTTGTTTCAACTTGATATAAATTTGATTCAACATGATTCTTCGTGTTGTTCCAATATCAAATTCACGTTGTTTCAACTCGAAATTACTTTGATTCAATATGATTTTTCGTATTATTTCAGTATCAACTTCATTTTGATTTAACTGTACTGGAATATTAAATCAACATGAAATATAGTAATTCAAAAGGAACAATTTTTTTCAAGATTATTGTAAATCATGTTGATTTAACATAACACACCTATGAAGCAAAATCACTACCGAAAAATGTTAAGTTAACCTGGTTTTCGACGATTTTACATGGAAATTTTTCTGTGTGCATATATTAGCTTAACCCACTAGAAATAAATATTTTTGAACATGTCAAAAAATGTTTTCAGGCATTGTTATTAGGGAAGCATCGATACGCCTTTCGACCGACCCGATACCAATACTCAAAAAAGGAGCTATTTTTATTTAAAAAACAAAGTATATATTCTCAAATTTTGCGGAGAAAGACGATTTCATAAATCTGTTTGATTAAGACCTATAGTAGAAAATAATCTCTCACATGAGACAAAACTCATTTGAAAACCAAAGCACTGCTACACTTTTGGGTATATGACGTCAATGCGCCAGAAAACAAGCGGATCTGCATTCTTATTCACTGAATTAAGGCTAAGAATACACACGGTCTCATCTTCTTTGGATTCTATAAAAATTTCACAAACACTCCAAAAGTCTAATTCTCGTAGACTTATCAGAACTTATGCGATGTGTAGAGGCGAACGTATTTGCAATAGTTGCGGAATAATATAAGACGATTTTTTATATAGAAGTAGTAGACGGAGGGTCAAACATTGTGGATAACCAATATGTTTCATTACCAAACCGTCAATCTTTCATTAAGAACCAATACCAAGACAGTTACTAATTATTGTGACTTCGATCTATTCCTGTTCCTAGATTTATCATGTTTGCTAAAAATTTTCGAAGTGGCTTTCGTAATTAATTTGGAGCCTCTTCGAAGTAACGCTAAATTTTAGCCATCCATTTTTCCGTTGTAAGTTGTACTTTGCATTTTATACAAGGTAGACAAGCTCGTACTGCAACCTGTTGTAGTAACAAATGCCTCTCAGTTGTTGTGAAGCCGAAAAATAAGCCTTGAAATTAGTTGATCAGTTTCAAAAACTGACTGCAGTTAACGTTTATTCATAATTAAACTTACAAAACTATCGTTATATCGGCAATGAAAATATAGAGCATAGCGATATATCGGCAATTCCGAAGTATGCCGATATGTTCATTTTACAAAAAAAAATCATAATTCATGGGTTGATTGTAACGGGAAATTTGTGGTTGCCAGAAAAACACTAAATAGCAACTGAAATTAACAATTCTCAGTTGCCAGTTGTCATGCGTAATGCCGTTTTAGCAACTGGCAACCCAACTGAGGTTCGGTTGCTATCAATAATCGACCCATTAATTAAACTTAACTACCAGCCCCACTATGTCGACCCGATTCTTTCTTACGCACAATTAACTTTAAAACAAAAATAAAATTTTAGAATTTAATTGTACTAAAGAAAAAGTCGTGCCGACATAGTGGGCCTGGCAGTAAATGTTTTCAGTTCAAAGAGAAAATGAAAATGACGACATTTACAAAAGTTATTGTTGTGTACCAACTAATAAGTGTAATTATAAATTTAAAGTAATAAATAATATGGATATTTTTTCGAAAATTCCCATTTAGCTGGACAAATTTATTTTTAGCTTGAAACTGGACAAGGATCAAAAAAGCTGGACAATCCAGCCAACCTGGCAGCCCTAGGTGAACTACACAGCACTGCCAATTGTGATAAGCCAAAAAATAATTCCAAAATTAAAAATTATAGCAAATGCCATGAAAATCACACATTCAAACTACAGGGGCTACCCTGTCTATGTACATGTTAAGCAGCCTTTGTCTAACAGACGTAATCACAACTATGCTCAACCTATTACTTTCGACAATACCAATTATCCACAGTTGCGCCAACCAGTTACCAGCCGGCCTTCATACGCCAACATTTTTAAGGCTAACCAGGCCATAGCGCAAAACATACAAAACTGTCAGTTCTCATGCGCTAATGCTTTGAAGTCTAACCAGCCCACAGCTCTTGCCTCTTGCCAACGAAAACACTGGTTTTGATGTTGATCAAATTGAGGCTTCATTAGAAAATTTAATACAAATAGTAAATTTTTTACAACCAACATGACCTGCATGATGCAGGAAGTGTAGAAAATGCAGTCTACATAATTTCAGGCTGCATTAAACAAACCATGAACTTAAAAATCTGTTACTGGAACGCAAACGGCATCCGCCAACATAAAAACGAACTAGAATACTTCATAATGAATAAACAAATTGACGTTATGCTTATCTCTTGGACGCATTTGACGGCTAGAAGTTTTTTTAAATCAACGGATATACTCCGCCAACATAAAAACGAACTAGAATACTTCATGATGGATAAACAAATTGATGTTATGCTTATCTCTGAGACGCATTTGACGGCTCGAATATTCTATGGATATTCTAACGGAGTTTTCGACGTCTGACAAAAGATCAGAAAATTATCCGAGTTATGTGATACTTTTTACATCCTGTCGTATTAATCTCGGAGAAAAGTCGGAGATATAATCAGAAATTTGTCAGAAATGTGGTTTAAAATTCTCCATGCATTGTTCTGCTGTTTTTGGCAGTTCATCAGAAAAAATTTGCCCATATTTTATAAGTTTAAAAATTCAAATATTTGTGGACATACTCTCAAGAGATAAATGAGAATTATACGAAAACGAAAGCAGAAAATGTGCAGAAGTGACTGCTAAAAGTCCGAAAACGTAAAACAGAAAATGTGCAGAATATTCTGTTATATGTCTTAAAGGAAATTAAATTCGGATAATGTGCAGACTAGTCTGATATTAATTAGATAATATTTCAGAAAATGTGCAGAAATGTCTTACCAGAAAACTTTCGACTATTTTGCAAAATGTTTGAAGGAATTTTAAAAACTCGGTTGATTTTTGGGTATAGTCTCAGAAGGGAGACTTTGTTTACTGAAGTTTTCTGAGTGAATCAATTTTTAATGTTGTTGTGTTAATTCTAATTAATATTTTTAGAGTCTTAAGACAAACATACAGAGTTGAACACATTTAACAAAGTGAAATTTCATAAATGCTTAATGGATACTATTAAACAATTTTTATATATTAAAATGAGAAGTTTGTCTGATATATTACAAACAAATTTTTAGCTTCAGTTAATGTTATTATTTAAGACTTAAAACTATTTTGAAAAAAAGTTTTTACTAACTCAGACACATATATTAAAAAAAATTCAAAAAATATTTTTGTTTGATTCACAACCATTTTTACAATGTACGATTAAAAGATAACATGGACTTTAATAGCAAGTTCAGCATACACAACTTTTCGCTAAAGTCCACGTTAACTCTGAATCATACGTTTTGAAAAGAGCCGTTAATAAACTATTTTGTTTAGAATTTGTAAGTATTTTTAGACAAATCATTTTATAAATTCAGAAAAAATTATATAACAGAAAATCTAGAAAATATTTTTGTTTGATTCAGTAAATTATTTTGTTTAGAATCTGTAAATATTTTTAGACAAATATTTTAAGAGTTCATTTACATCTGACCACAATCTAGTATATATGACATTTCGAGCTAAATTTTCTTGTTTTTTACTAGATTCCCCATACAATACGAAATCTACTTTGTCAATAGATTTTAAATATAATAGTACTTAGAGCTACAACCGTGGTTTTGTTCATATAACACTAAAAAATACTACGCTGTTAAAAATTTATACTTTACTAGCTATACCCGGTGTTCTTCGCTACCCCTATGATCATAAAATAAACATTTATAGCAAAAAGTATATATGTGCATTAGGGTTATAACCAATTTTTTGGCATAGTGCCATGAGGTCAACCATGTCCTAGTAGCCACGAAAATCATAATCTTTTGTAATTTTTCCCAAAAATGTTCACACACCAATTGGTTTTTCTAATTGGTTTTTTCTATTGAATATTCACAATTTTATACCGTGATTTTATTAATTTTTAATTTTTTTTTGTTAACCCACTATTACCAACTGGTAATGCAAAACATGCTGTTAAATTTAGATGAATAAATAAAAAAACACGTAGCATAAGTACAAGAGAAAAACATTATTTAATGCAAAACACTTAAGGCTTGCACACAAATAATTTTTTGTTATTCTGAGTTCAATTACCGAAGCTATCGTATGTCAAATTGAGGTGACAAAAATAAAAGTGAATAAATCCCGTTTTTCAATATGGCACGTCAGTAAGTATATGCATATCTTAATAGTTTTTCAATATATTTTAATAATAATTACACTAATTGGTAGCTAATGAAATAAACTGGTACTTTATTTTTTAGAAAAAATTTATTTTTGTATTATCTTTTTTACATTTTACTAAAGGCATTACCATATGGCAG
The DNA here is from genome assembly GCA_956483635.1 of Panzeria rudis. Taxonomy (NCBI): domain Eukaryota; kingdom Metazoa; phylum Arthropoda; class Insecta; order Diptera; family Tachinidae; genus Panzeria; species Panzeria rudis. The sequence continues at coordinate 75,144,751 of OY101447.1, read as the reverse complement.
CCGAGGGTCGCCTAGGGTACATGTTTTTTTGCGCTTCATATGATTTTCTGTGCTATTTTGTAAATTTATTTAATAGATTTATTTACATTTTGTTGCCATTTTGTGAATTTTACGGCTTTCAGAGGTTTACCTTTGCGTCGAAATCGTTTTCAAAAGATTTTGCAAAGTCTTCACTTCGAAGACAATTCCAAGGCGTCTTCAAAAAACGGCACAAATCCCAATAAAATGTGGAAATTACATCCTCTTACTGATCAATTGAAAGCAAAAATGATTGAACATTTTCATGCCGAACAAAATCTTTCGATAAAAGGCTGATATCTTACTTTGGTGGACATAGGTGGAAGCAGTTCATCAAATGCAAACCGTAACGATTTGGCTATAAAGTTTGGTCTCTTTGCACTCCAACAGCCTACTTGGGGAACCTCGAAACTTACCATGGAAAGAATCCTCGTTCGAATGTTGAGTATGAAGACAAATTTGGATAATGCGCCGCTCCTTTGGTCAGTATGATCGATAATTTTAATGATACATTGAAATTGGAAATTCAAATGCTAAGGGGGCAAAAACGGGTAAATTCGGTAACCTCGTATCTCCGGATCTAACTAAGGTAGACATAAAATTCCAAAAACATCATAATAAGATCAAAAAATAATCGGATATGTGTTTGGTACTTTTTTGAAATTCGTACATTTAGTTCGCCCCTAAAGGGTAAAAATATAATTTTGGTACTTTTTTGTTAACCAGTTATCTCCTAAAATACTAACGATAGAAATGAAATTTAAAATGTATTCTTCTCTCCTTAAGAAGCCATCGTATGTGCTTTGGTACTTTTTGGATATTCGAATATATACAGGGTAAAATTAGGAGTTCTTTTTGGTACTTTTTCCTGTACAACTATTTTTTATGTGCTTTGAATACACGTCGGACCCCCTCCCGATATATGGATTCACTAAGAAGGGGTTTTAGAAAATTTAAATACTAAGGGGGTGAAAGCGGGAAAATTCGGTGATCTTATATCTCCGGATCTAAGTAAGGTAGACACAAAATTCCAAAAACATCATAATAAGACCAAAAAGTAATCGGACTGGTGTTTGGTACTTTCTTGAAATTTGTCCAATTAGGGGCCTAAAAAGGTTAAACATATAATAATAAAAGGACAAAAAGGGGTAAAAACGGGTAAATTCGGTAATCTTATATCTCCGGATCTAACTAAGGTAGACAAAAAAATTACAAAAACATAATAAGATCAAAAAATAAGCGGACAGGTGTTTGGTACTTTTTTTTTGAAATTCTTACATTTAAGGGCCGCAAAAGGGTAAACATATAATTTTGGTACTTTTCTGTTAACCCGTTTATCTCCTAAAATAATAAAGATAGAAATGAAATTTAAAATGTATTCTTCTCTCCTTAAGAAGGCCTAAATGAACTTTGGTACTTTTTAGAAGTTCGAATATATAAAGGGTAAAATTAGGAGTTCTTTTCGGAAACTTTTCCTGTACAACTATTTTTTATGTACTTTGAATGCACGTCGGCCGCTTTCCCGATGTATTGATTCCTTAACAAGGAATTTTGGAAAATTCAAATGCTAAGGGGGCAAAAACGGGTAACTTCGGTAATCGTATATCTCCGGATCTAAGTAAGGTGGACAAAAAACTATAAAAACATCATAATAATATCAAAAAACAAGCGGGCCGTTGTTTAGTCCTTTTTTGAAATTTGTACATTTAGGGGCCGAAAAGGGGTAAAAACGGGTAAATTCGCTAATCTTATATCTCCAGATCTAACTAAGGTAGACGAAAAACTACAAAAACATCATAATAAGATAAAAAAATAAGCGGGCAGCTGTTTGGTACTTTTTTGATATTTGTATATTTAAGGGCCGAAAAAGGGTAAATTATATATTTATTGGTACATTTCTGTTAGCCCGTTTATCTCCTAAAATACTAAATATAGAAATAAACTCTGGTACTTTTTAGAAGTTCGAATATATAAAGGGTAAAATTTTGATTTCTTTGTGGTACTTTTTCCTGTCCAACTATTTTTTATGTACTTTGAATGAACGTCGGCCGTCCTCGTGATGTATAGATTCACTAAGAATGAATTTTAGGAAATTCAAATGCTAAGGGGGCAATAGCGGGTAAAATCGGAAATCTTATGTCTGCGGAGCTAACTAATTTAGACACAAAATTCCAAAAACGTTATAATAAGATAAAAAAAATTTGCGGTCAGGTGTTTAGTACTTTTTTAAAATTGTTTTTGATTGTTTTGATCTTTGTCCTCCTTCAGCAAATGGTTTGGGAGGTCGTCCTTTTTTCGATGTGAACGGTCCGTCAGCCAAATCATCTTCCAAAAACAACGACGATGCTTTAATAGGAAAAACAAAGAACTCATCCAACCAAGCCTTATATTTAGACTCGAAAAAGTTTTTTGTTCGATTTGCTTTCGCCCACTTTTGCGATAGTATGGTAACCAAATTTCGAGCTGCTTGTTTTAATTTATTTTCATATTCACTATTTTTGTCATTCTGTATTTCAATTTTGATGAAAATGTACGATATAACCGAACATTAAACAAATCTCTTTTGGTGATAAACATTGTAACCTAAAATTTTGATATTTAATATAATGGCAAAATCGGGCAGCTAATACATTAAATATTCAATAGTTCACATGCTACAGATCACACAGAAATAAAAATTGGGATCAAATCTAGGTAAATGCACATTTAAAAGTCTAACACAAGTTATAAAACAGATAAAAATGCACAATTAACGAATACGTTTTGCTTTTCATAATTTTTTTTCTAAACGGAATTCTTATTCGACGACAAATCAAGAATTAAGAAAGTACATATGTACCTCTAATTTGTAAATAAAAGCAAGAAATATTAACGAAAATGTTTTAATGCCAACCAATGCTGCAGCGAAAATATTGCAAGTATACAAGAAAAAAATATACCGTTATACACGGTGAAGTGTTGCCAATAAAATACCAAACAAATTATTTATTTTTGTGCCATTCGAAAAAACTTTTTTCGCGCTAAATTTGTCATTGAGACAATCGTGCGTCGGCAGAATACTAAAACAAAATGTCGAATATTCTCTTAATCTCATACAAGGGGAAGACCTAATTTTACTTTTCCGATAAGATTTCATTTTATGTACTACTTTTGCATAATTAATTATTTTATTTTTTATTTTTCACAGAAACTTAAATTTATAAATCAACTAAACACACTTATTCATTTATTTAACACAGAATTATTATCAAAAACACCGCTTTTCATTTATTTTAATAAACACTCACACATACACACCATTTTATTTTCATGTGCGTGTGTTTTTTGACAGTTCATCTCATAAAATCGTTGTTATACGATTTTTTTATAACAACGCTCTCATAAAAATTCTTATAACATTGAGATAACACTTATTTGAGGTCTACACGGGACATAATTCTCTCTGCGATTGAATTTGACAATCTCATCTTACATATTATGTTACGTGTAGACCTCAAGTTAAAGCCGTAAGTAAAATTTTGTTTTCTACAGGTTCGTCCGTAACGGAACGGAACAAAACAGAAAAACTAACGACTTTTACAGATTTTTTATTAACAAAAATAAGTCAGCTGATTCGTAACGGAACAGAAAGTATAGACTAATTCTGCCTTAAGCCTGGAAAAGACCAGACCAAAGTGGAATCTTATAGGGCTTGTAACGGTGAAAGTCGTTACCTCGTTTTCACCAACACAAAACTTGATGAGACTATCGGTAAAAATTTACTATTTTCTTTATAATCGTGACTAAGTGAATTATTTTCTGTAAATTATCAAAACATAGATTTAAAACATAAATTTATTATTGCACTAATCTTTACAAAATGAATTATTTTCTTTAAATAATAAAAACATAAATTTAAAACCTAAATTTATTATTATTTGCTTTAGAAACATATCAAAACATAAATTTATTATTGAAATTCGTTGTGTACGATCGCCACATATAGACAAGCGACTGTGTGTGTATCTGGCGTGTATCATCGAGCGGGTATAAAAGGCAGCACACAACGAGGAAAAATTGAGTTTCGCCTGATTATTGTAAGGGGTTGACAAATACCAAGGTGGATTAAACAGGTACAAACAGAAGATCCGCTGACTTGGTAAATTTGAGAATGTCTGCGTCACACAGCCAATAGATTTTAACATATTTCTGGGGTGTTTCTATCAACAAAGTACATGTGTTAGTAAATTTGAGAGAGCTTATGAATGTGTGCGACGCACAGATAATGGATTTGACATAGTTCTGGGGTATTTCTACCAAGAAAATACATGTGTTTTTTGGTGTTATATTTGTTTTAGTTATGGTGTTACCTGTAATGAATATGCCTTCACAAATACTTGCGCTACGTTTAAAATGTTCGGAAGTAATTTGCTCAGATTAAATTAAGACTCTGCTAATAAATAAATAGACAAGCGAAAACTCTCAGCAGTATAGGGCTCTTTAAGCGGGAAATGGTGTGGGTACTGCTACGTTTAAAATGTTCAGTCACTATATTATTTTCTAGCCATCATTATTAATAGGTACGCGACGTAAATATCAGCACAGAGTACACGAAGCGGGAAATGGCGTGGGTACTGCTTAGGGTATTCATTTAATCGGGTTTCTGCTTAAATCGGGTAATCGTTCGATTAATTAATCGAGGTTTTGACTTAATCGGTTAATTGCGGTATTAAATCAAGTAATTTTAGCAAATAAAATTGCATAAATTATCTATTATTTTGAATTTATTAGTAAAAAAACAATAACATAGCAAACATAACAATTCTTGAACTTAATCAAGCAAAAAAAATCATATATATGTGTTCATTGAAAAATAAGCCAGTTTGTGAGATCATTATATCAGTTATTTCAATAGTTTAAGGAGATCTTCTAAAACAATCTTTCAGAAAAATAATTTCTTTAGTTTTGATAAAACTTGGCTTGAACATATCCTTTCATTTATCGTAGATGCTAAAGAAGTCGAAAGCAATCCATAATTCAGAAAATCTATTTTCTCAGTCCTTTTCCTGGATTTCTCTAAACTTATAAAATTTTCCATTATGCCATTAGAGTCCTGTTTTAATTTTTTAAAACATTTCTTGTATTACTATCGATAGTTTCTTCCGTTGTAAGGTCATCATCTATTTCATGATGGCAGAACTCAGCGAAAAAAGTTAATTTCCGAATTCCTTAGTTTCCGTTTTGTACTGTATTTTAAAACACTGTTGCTAGAAGGAAATGTTCCTGAGTGGAGGTATAAAATAATTGACTTCGTCTCGCATTAAATCTAATCCTTAGATTTTTAATTAACTATTAAACAAAAACTTAATACATAATTCCCTCAAGTTCAATTAGAGTAGCAGAGTCTTTACTAAATTCTTTTATAGGCACCTCCAAAGATTTTAATGTGTCACTTAAGTTAACATCTTTGAATACACTTATTTGTTTGTATCAAAAGCAATTTCTTAACACATACATTTTGTATATGAGACGAAACAAATAATTAAACACACAAAAAATGCGTTATAATACTACAAAATACGAAAAAATTTGTTACGTCGGTTAATCGGTTAATCGACTGAAATTAACCGGTTTAACCGTTAATCGAAAAAAGTCAATTTAAAATTAACCGGTTAGTTAATCGGGTAGTAATTAACCGGTTAACGGTTAACCGAATGAATACCCTAGTACTGCTACGTTTAAAATGTTCAGTCTCCCATATTATTTTCTAGCCATCATTGTTAATAGGTACGTGACGTAAATATCAGCACAGGGTACACTAAGCGGTAAATGGTATGGGTACTGCTACGTTTAAAATGTTCAGTCACCATATTATTTTCTAGCCAACACTGTTTGTAGGTACGCGCCGTGCGTATTCGTATAGGGCACACTAAGCAGGATATGGTGTGGTACTGCTACGTTTAAAATGTTCAGTCACCCTATTATTTCTTAGCACACACTTTTAGTAGGTGCAAGCCGTTTCTATCGGACTAGGTCACATTAAGCAGGGTGTGGTGCTGCTATACTCAGTCACCCTTTTGCTCCCAAGCAGACAGTATTTAGGTCTATAGCTATAGGACGTAATATAAGTTATTTGTAGTTTATGCAAATAAAGCCGTATTTTATAAAGATTTTTCAAACAGTGGTGTTTTCTTTCTCTTGGGTCTCAAAGCAAATAAATTTTTGTGACGAACATTGGACTCCGGCGAGTGACACCCCAGCCGAAGAAACGTCGTTACAGCTATAAGCTTAATGTCAAATACATCAAAACTATTTGAGAAACTGCTTATGAGTAAGTTAACTTCCATACTAAATGAGAGTGGATGCATCCCAGATCATCAGTTTGGCTTCAGAAGACAACATAGCACTATCGAGCAAACGCATAGGCTTGTGAATGTATTTAGAAAAACGTTCGAAGGAACAGAAATATTATTCTGCTCTTTTCATTGATGTTTCTCAGGCTTTCGATGTAGTATGGCATGTATGATTAATCCAGAAATTAAAGCAAAATTTACCCTCTAACAATTACAAGCTATTAGAAAGCTACTCGTATTCAACTGGACGAAAATTCATAAGCAAGGAAGGTGATTTTTTAAGCATACCTCAGATGATTCAAGCTGCGGTTCCTCAAGGCAGCATTTTCGGTCCTCTATTGTACCTGATATATTTCGACATGCGAACAGGCTATGACATTCACACATCAACATTTGCTGACGCTACAGCTTTTCTAAGCGTAAGCGCAAGTCCACAAGCAGCATCCGAAAAATTGCAGGAATATATATAGCATCTGGAAAATGGTTAAAGCAGTAGAGAATAAAAATAAACGAACAGAAATGTGTACACGTTACGTTTACATTGTCACGTTTCTGAACTGTTAAAAGAGAACGAGAAAATTTGTATAGTTAACAGGTGTTAACAACCGGTGGACAATTCCTCCTCCCCAGACATCGGGTGTTCCTTTTCGTATATCCGCACACTGGCAACTTGTCGATCTGTGCTCGGCTAAGGCTCGCGGGCTTGGGTGGTGGTTCGTTGGGATACACGGAAAGAAAACGACAGACAAAATAAAGTTGTACCAGTGTCAACTTAAGAAAACCTTTGACTCAGCATGGGTCTAGATGTTGATGCCCATGTGTACCCTCCCCTTAACCATGGTATTCTCAACACTGTCTGATGGAATACCCCTTACAAACATACCACTAGACACTTACCCACTTGATTCGTTTACCTATCGCTTCAATCCAACATAATAAGACAATATACTTTCATTTAGAATTCAAAACAAATATATTTAATCCTTAAATCAATAGTATTTTCCTACCATATAATTCTAATATCACTTACATTACCCTGCGTTCGAACGTTTCGTACAATACTACTTAAGTTGTATATATATTACTAAAATTGTGTAAATTGGTTGCTGTAGAACAATATTTCCGAGTATGTATATATGACTTTGACTGAAGAAAACTAGAACTCTAAACTTCCCGTCATTCACTGGGATTTATCAAAAATTTCGTAAAATGGTTTTCTTCAAACAATTCATTAAGAAAATTTTCAAAGTTAACCGTGTCTTAACTTCCTCAAAAGGCTCAGGAATCATTTCACTATTTATATTTATTCGCATACAAAACAATAAAACATCTGTTTCTATCTGTTCGCTTTTGAGGGGTTCCACTGTTAACGTTGAATAATTTCAGCTAAACCAAATCTGTCACTAATTTTATTGGTAATGTTTACTTATAAAATTCTATATAGTTTCTTTTCTTTTTGTGTTTCTGATTCAAGTTTGCATTATTATTTTAGGTTACCCTCGTTAATTTTTGTTTATATTATTTATTGGGTATTCATTTAAATTTTCAAGAAAAAATAGTTTCATTTAAGATTTTTTTAGTTTAAAGCACAATTGTAAGTATAAAACGGAGAGGTTTAGTCTAAACGTTTGATTGATGATTGATAAAAAGTTACGGGGCTAGTCTGTACGGAACTTGCTAAAGTTTGAAAAGGACTGCTTGAGATTTTACAAGTGTATTGTTTATATTTAACAAGTCTGTTGAACGAGAACTAAATCTATACGCGAGTGACAAAATAAATTTACAAATAGTTTTTGCTACCGGAATTAAAATCGTTTGATTAATTTTATTGTTCCGGCCTTTTTATTTTGCCTGGACAGATTTAGTGCTCGTTCCGACAGGTCAATAGGAAACAACTCATCTTAACAAGGCAGACAAATCTGGATGTAGTGAAAGTTTGTAAAAGTGTTGTTTAATTTTTAAGCAAATAAAGGAAATCAAACAAAATATGTTGTGTAAAATGGAATTTATTTTAAAGCCAAAGGGTGGGAATGAAAATTCAGAATATTGTTTGTTAATGAAGTGAAATTTCCGGTCTATGGGTTGCTCCCAAATCGAGCGAAGTATAATACTTCAGGGGTTTTTGCAGCAGTTGTCTAGCCGATTCTTCAAAACTTCTGATGACTTCGATTTTATCTCAATCAACAGCTGTTCTGTATCCTCGACAGACTCACTTTGGCGGTGTAGGCCCAAAACCTACGTGGCAAATTGGAAATTGACAGTTTTTCTATTTCAAAGGCAAAGAAAACTGACAAAACAAACTTATCAAAAAGACAAATGACAGTTTTTTTATTTCTAAGGCCAAGAAAACTGACAAAACAAACTTATAAAAATGAAAAAAATTAAAATGAATAAAAACGAAAATTACGGCCGCGGGACGCAAAATTTATGACTTAACCGACCCGAGCAGATGTTGTTGCTTATCGGCTGTTGTTAATGCCTCCACTGTTGTGTGTTTTTTCCCTTATCGCACGATTCAGAGTATAAATTTGAATCCTAGGCTGGGCGTTTATGCGTGCTCGTTTGCCTTATTGGTTCGTGGCTCTTTTTGCTTTAGCACTGCAACGTGTGGATGCTTAACTACCTTTAAGTGTGGTAGCCGTATGTGTATGCGTTTCTTTCAGCCGACTTTGGCTCTTGTCTGTCCGCACCCCACGCTTCTTTAGAAACTAAAGATAATGGCGCAGCGGTGAAAGTGTTTTTTTCTGAACAGTTACTTACGGTGAAGCATCTATGACAATGGTGACGTTCGGGGCTGCGTGCATAGCTTGAAAGGGTACTGATGATGGCGTCACCCGGCGATTCTGTGTATGCTGTGTGGAATGCTTCCACTTTTGCCTTATACGAAATCCGCAAGCTATTCCGTTCTACAATTTTGTAGATGAAAGGCTGCACGCGGAATCGGCCCGCAAATATCTTCGCACTTCGTTGCCGCTTTGGCCACGCGATTCCTGCTTCTTTTACTTAACTGCCTTAATGTATCCACTGCACAATTTTCCTTTTGTACAAGTTTTTCTTTTGTACCAATTTTTCCTTCCGCCAGAGTACTGCGGCTGCTGAGATCCACAACGAGAAGGACCGGAACTCGCTACTTGCTGAACCTCGTGAATTTCGGTTGCATACGATCGTAACTGCAGCCAACTTCATGCGTCGGTTGATAAAAAGTGCATTGTCCTGTGCAAATTCTACAGGGATTTTTATTTTCGCTGACGTGGCATCTTTTCAGATTGCAGGGTTGCATATATTTGCACTTTGCAATGACTCGCTGTTTTTCACGACCAGTGTGGTCAACACGGTACACATTCCTTTAGGTAGTGGGGAAGAGCTTATCATATTAGCAAATTCAATTTGCTAATATGATAAGTTTCAACTTAGTAGCATGAACTTTCACATTATGCCTTTAAATATTTTGCGTGGTATACGCCTTGAAACTTGCCTTGTAAGTTATCCACTTCGTAGAGATTGTTGCCCACTGGCTTTACTATTCGGCATTTGACAAACTTTCTGCATAATTTCGCTGAAATTTGTTTGGCGAAGTCGGAAAGTTGTAAGTTTCGCCGAAATACTTCTTGTCCATTCCTAAATTTATTTGTACGACATCTGACGTTGTATCGCTTAGCATTAGCTTCGTAACTTTTTTGCAAATTTTGCTTGACGCTATCGCGCACAAGTTCTAAAAACTCACTTCTGTTTTCCAATCGATTTTCTGGGTCTTCTAACACGTCTAAGTTCCTCGCCAATTTGTAAGCCGATGCATAAGTGACCATATTGGTTCCGAATAAGACAAAATACGGCGTTACCCCGATAGCTGAATGAACGGCAGAACGCAGTGCACATTCAATCTCACATAAATGCAGGTCCCAATCTAATTGGTTTGAATCTAAATACGACCGGATAGCTGCCAAAACGGATTGATTTACCCTCTCCGAGGCGTTCGATTGCGGTGCATAATTCGCGGTGCGTACATGCTCAATTCCGAAACTGTCCATTAGTTCCGCAAACTCCTTGCTCACAAATTGTTGGCCGTTATCTGAAATTAAGGTTTCTGGACAACCAAATTTGTAAAAGACTTCTTGAATTAAGAAGTTTGTAACATTTCTTGCATTAGCTTTTGGCATGGCTTTTAGCAGAACATATTTTGAAAAATAATCTAATACGATAAATATGAAACAATTGCCTCTCCTTGAACGCACGTAAGGTCCCAAAAAATCTATATATATCCGTTGAAATGGTTTGCACGTGTCGGGCATACGTCCCATAGGTGGTTTTAAAACAGTGTTTGCATTCCTTACACGTCTGACAACGATTTATAAATTCTTGCACTTGCACGTTTAAATGTGGCCAATAAAAATAGTCTCTTATCCGGTGTATGGTTTTTCCTATACCTCCATGTGATACGTTCGGTGGTTCGTGGGCTTGAGCAATAATCTTTTCGGTGATGTTCGATGGAACCCACAATTTCCATGCGTGATCCTCTCTATCTATGTTTCCATCGTAGGGTATAGTTCGCTTATACACCAAATTGTCAACTATTTTGATATCCGGTAAACTTGTTTGGTTAGCCTGCACGGTGGCGATCAATTCTTTGTAATCGTCACTACTAAATTCAGGATCAGTAAAATCTATAATCATATTCGTATCCCAATTCATCTCATCCACTAGGTATCTAGACAAAGTGTCCGGTAGAATGTTTTGTGAGCCTTTGCGGTGACGTATTTCGAACGAAATTGCTTGAAGTTGCAAGCTCCATCTAGCGAGACGTCCGCTCAGATCACGTTGAGACATCAACCATTTTAACGACGAATGGTTGGTTATTACTATAAAGTTCATCAACTCGATGTAAGGTCGAAAACGTTTGATTGCAGCCACAACAGCCAGGCATTCACGCTCTGTGACTGAATAATTCTTTTGTGCGCCTGTAAATTTCTTTGAGAAGAACGCGATAGGATGTTCCCCGCCTTCGGAATCTTCTTGAAATAAAACAGCTCCCATACCTACGTCGGATGCGTCACATTGCACATAGAAAAGTTTGTTGAAATCAGGATTACATAATACTGGACTCACCGTTAAGCCTTCTTTCAATTTATCAAACGCTAATTTTGCCTCTTCTGTAAATACAAAAGTCTTGCTTTTCTTTAAAGTGTCACTAATTGGCGACGTGATAGCTGCGTAATCCGCGATAAATCTTCGGTACCAGCCAGTTGTACCAAGGAAGCTGCGTACCTGTTTTGTTGTTCTCGGGTATCGCAAATCTGCTATAGCCGTGATCTTCTCTGGATCCGGTTTCAAAAGTCCTTCACCAACTATGTATCCGAGATACTTCAATTCGCGACAACAAAATTTAGATTTGCTAACGTTTATGGTTAAGCCTGCCTTTTCTAAACAATCTGCAACTTCTGCTAAGAGTTTAAGGTGCTCTTCGAAGTCTGGCGATACCACCAGCAGATCATCCAAATAGACAAACAATTCTCTCTAAGCCGCGCCGGAATGACTTTGTCCATTAAACGGCATAACCTTTGGGCCGCGTTGCACAACCCAAAAGGCATTACCGTAAAGTGTTACAAAGGCCTTCCTGGCACGGTGAAAGCTGTTTTCTCTCGGCACTGAACTGCTAGAGGTATCTGCCAGAAAGTATCCTTTAGGTCAATACTTGAGATATAGTGCGTATCGCCCAATCTACTCAATAGCCCTTCGATGTGTGGGAGCGGATATGCATCCTTCACAGTCACATCATTTAGCCTTCTCGCGTCTAGGCATATTCTCACTTTGTCTCCTTTTTGTACAAAAGTTACGTGGTTATTCCATGGGCTCTCACTGGTTTCGATCACGCCCAGGGATAACATTCGGTCTAGCTCTCCATACATCAATTTCTGTACGGCTGGCGATACAGGATAATGCTTTTCTTTGATTGGAGTGGCATCTCCAGTGTCTATAACGTGCATTTCCATTTTTGTTTTTCCTAAGCCCTTACGCGTGAAACAGGGAAATAAATCTATAACTTTTTGCAATGCCTCTTGCTGAGACGAATCTAAAGAGTGTCTTCTCGGAAAAGAATCATCAACAATTTCTTCGAAACTATCAAGATCAAATCTAATTAAATTAAATGCCTTTATAAAATCCAGGCCTAAATACAGAGGTAACTTGAGTGTCGGAACTAAAAAAAATTCGATGGGTCGGACAGAATTCTTAAAGGCTATCTCTACCCTAACACGACCAATTATAGTATTCATTCGACCATCTGCAGTTTTGATGTCCGCCTTAAACGGATGAATCAGCAATTTGGCTTTTTCTATAAAGTCTAAACAATTTCTACCAAGGACTGTGACGGCTCTCCATTAATCTCAATTGTGGTGTAAATTCTGGTATCTGGTCCTTCGTATATACTTGCAGCTGAAATCTCAAAACGTACACTCTTTCGCTCTTTGTACCTATTCCTAGCCTTCAAAAATTTTTTTTGATGGTCCAAAGATTCTCTCTCTAGCTTCCTCATATGCTTTAATCCTTAAATGTAGTGGTTTGCTAGGTTGAATTATTTCTGCTTGGACGGGTATTTCAACTGTCTTCTTATTTTTCTGTAATAGCTGTGTCCGTGGTTCACTATGCAACATGAGATATGGTTTTTCGTTTAATATTGTTTGGGATGTGTTGGCTGGGAACGTGTCTCCATCCCAACTCGAGACATGTTCACCTTCAGGTTTCCCTGACGTACTGGGCATCTGGGTGTTACTGTGTTTTCGCGTCCCCATTTGTAACAAAACAAATTTTGTTTTTCCTCTCCACATTCCATAAAAGTATGCCCCTCGACCTTGCAATTCCAGCACAGTAATTTCCGTGGAACGGTACTGATTGCATCCACTTCAGGAGTTTCTTCAGCAGTGTTGGCTTCATACTCTATTTCCTGAATTGTCTTAGGCTGATATCTGTTATTAAAGTTACGATGATTAGTCAAAAGATTTTCGGCACGTCGACATTCCTTGGCAAAGAGTGCCAAACTATTGACTTGGACTGAAAATAATAGCTGTGACATAGCTGGTTTAAGATTTCCTTTCATTATATTTACTAAGTCTCGTTCACTAAGAGGACTACGAAGTTGATTACGTAAGCGAATTACAGCGTTGTAAAAGCTATCAAATGTTTCTGTCAAGAATTTTACGCTGAATATCAAAGTCGCTGTCGAAACGATGAAATTGCGTTACCAAAGCTGCTTTTAAATCCCTCCATCGAGAAATTTGGTTAAATCGGCGGTGATCCCAAAACCAATCTAGAGCTTGACCTCTAAGCAAATGATGAAATGATTTTAAAATATCTCTCCAGTCGCATCCATAGTCGCTCTGCAAAGTTTCAACACGGAACACAAAATCTTCTATAGTCATGGTATGACTGGAACCATCGAAAATTATCCCCCACTTGTCAATTCTAACATTTGTGCTACCGGATGGTGATTGCCTATGATCAATCGACACTGAAGGCATCTGATCAGCTGGTGGCATCGAAAAGTCATTTTGAAAATTATTTATTGGATTAAATGGTGTATTATTCCATGGCTGAACTTGCATACGTCCATATGGTGTATTCGCTAATGACGGCGGTGGTTGGCTTAAGTCTGGAAAAGATTCGGTGTTTCCTGCTTGTGTATGGTTTGTTTCCTGTCGGTGGGAATGACCTCTCAAGCTTTGTTCGATAATTCGGGGCACTAATTCCAATAACCAATCTTCAAGATTTCTCAAATCGGCATGAGTGATCCTTGGATCAGTTCTGGCCGGGTCTACACGATTCACTACTCTATGCGGTGGTCTTAGAGGAGCATTATGCTGACGAAATGCATCGATTACGCCTTGCGCACTAATAATACTAAAAACTGGTGTTCTTAAATGGCTACTGGTGGAACCGCTTTCTCCACTTGCGTTTAAATCCTCAGGTTGCCGATCTTCCATAACCGTGGCATTCAAATCTTCACGTTGATGGCTATCAATAACTGTAACATTTAAATCAGTTGTTGTTCTCCGCGTTGCTCCTGTCATATTCGCTGCCACTGCGCTTGTTGTAGCGGTAGTCGCTGTATCCGTGGCGGTACTCGCAGGAGTTTCATCTTTAGCTGTTGATCTTGTTCCAACCATTGTACAAAAAAAATCTTTTCAACCGAAGTAAAAGAAAAATCTCACCCTTAAATGAAAAGCTTAAATTTTTTCTAAACGAAAAGTGCTGTAGGTCTTCGGAGTTGGACCTGGCGAAAATTAAAAATTTTCCCAGAATAAGTTTGAATGAGAAATTGATCTCTATTGGGCCTCAAATTTCAAAAAAAGGAAATCGGATATAAACTTATGAATCATGATAAGCTTCTATTCCGTATAACCGATGATACGATTTATGAATTCTACTATGCTGTAAATCGAGTGTATGTAAATCAGGTATATATATTTTGTAAATCAGTAAATATAAGTAAATCAGGTATGTAAAGTAAATATTGGTTGTTTCAATTAAATGTGACAAACGGACTCAAATGACGAACTGGAATCTCAATGTCTTTCGAGTTCCGGATCACTTCAAAATGTCTATAGATAATGACTTCCGAAAATATTTATCAAAAATGTTGTTGTTATTTCAAAATGTAAAAAAAATTTTTGTATCTGTAAACGATCAAGAGGTGTGTCCAGTGGTGTAAAATAATTGATGAGTAAAAGTATTCAAACGAGCTATATTTATAGTCTAAACGATTTCCGAGATCGGAGATTTAAAGTGCATGCTTCTGAAATTTCGGACTAACCGACTAGTGGCAAGAAGAGTTGGTTTTCCCCCACTTAATGGACTCACTAATTGGCCATAGCCTACGCTATCCTAAAAATATTCTGTCGCAATCAGGGTACTCTATCCCCAAGTCCCTGACACTTACAAAAATCCCTAGTAAAAGCTAAAATATCTGATAGAAAACTTTAGCGGCGAACGGTTGAACCTATAGGCTCTCACCGTGACTCACTAAAACTCACTATCTTATGCACAACAAAAACATTACATCTCATCAACGACTCTTAAAACGTCCGAGCTAAATTGAGTGGGAGCTTTCCTTCATTAGACTTGGTCCAAATAGAACTAGTCTAACTAATTTGAGCCCCTCACGTTGGGCGCCATTATTTATTAATGTCTGTCACGTTTCTGAACTGTTAAAAGAGAACGAGAAAATTTGTATAGTTAACAGGTGTTAACAACCGGTGGACAATTCCTCCTCCCCCAGACATCGGGTGTTCCTTTTCGTATATCCGCACACTGGCAACTTGTCGATCTGTGCTCGGCTAAGGCTCGCGGGCTTGGGTGGTTGGGATACACGGAAAGAAAACGACAGACAAAATAAAGTTGTACCAGTGTCAACTTAAGAAAACTTGTGACTCAGCATGGGTCTAGATGTTGATGCCCATGTGTACCCTCCCCTTAACCATGGTATTCTCAACACTGTCTGATGGAATACCCCTTACAAACATACCACTAGACTCTTACCCGCTTGATTCGTTTACCTATCGCTTCAATCCAACATAATAAGACAATATACTTTCATTTAGAATTCAAAACAAATATATTTAATCCTTAAATCAATAGTATTTTCCTACCATATAATTCTAATATCACTTACATTACCCTGCGTTCGAACGTTTCGTACAATACTACTTAAGTTGTATATATATTACTAAAATTGTGTAAATTGGTTGCTGTAGAACAATATTTCCGAGTATGTATATATGACTTTGACTGAAGAAAACTAGAACTCTAAACTTCCCGTCATTCACTGGGATTTATCAAAAATTTCGTAAAATGGTTTTCTTCAAACAATTCATTAAGAAAATTTTCAAAGTTAACCGTGTCTTAACTTCCTCAAAAGGCTCAGGAATCATTTCACTATTTATATTTATTCGCATACAAAACAATAAAACATCTGTTTCTATCTGTTCGCTTTTGAGGGGTTCCACTGTTAACGTTGAATAATTTCAGCTAAACCAAATCTGTCACTAATTTTATTGGTAATGTTTACTTATAAAATTCTATATAGTTTCTTTTCTTTTTGTGTTTCTGATTCAAGTTTGCATTATTATTTTAGGTTACCCTCGTTAATTTTTGTTTATATTATTTATTGGGTATTCATTTAAATTTTCAAGAAAAAATAGTTTCATTTAAGATTTTTTTAGTTTAAAGCACAATTGTAAGTATAAAACGGAGAGGTTTAGTCTAAACGTTTGATTGATGATTGATAAAAAGTTACGGGGCTAGTCTGTACGGAACTTGCTAAAGTTTGAAAAGGACTGCTTGAGATTTTACAAGTGTATTGTTTATATTTAACAAGTCTGTTGAACGAGAACTAAATCTATACGCGAGTGACAAAATAAATTTACAAATAGTTTTTGCTACCGGAATTAAAATCGTTTGATTAATTTTATTGTTCCGGCCTTTTTATTTTGTCTGGACAGATTTAGTGCTCGTTCCGACAGGTCAATAGGAAACAACTCATCTTAACAAGGCAGACAAATCTGGATATAGTGAAAGTTTGTAAAAGTGTTGTTTAATTTTTAAGCAAATAAAGGCAATCAAACAAAATATGTTGTGTAAAATGGAATTTATTTTAAAGCCAAAGGGTGGGAATGAAAATTCAGAATATTGTTTGTTAATGAAGTGAAATTTCCGGTCTATGGGTTGCTCCCAAATCGAGCGAAGTATAATACTTCAGGGGTTTTTGCAGCAGTTGTCTTGCCGATTCTTCAAAACTTCTGATGACTTCGATTTTATCTCAATCAACAGCTGTTCTGTATCCTCGACAGACTCACTTTGGCGGTGTAGGCCCAAAACCTACGTGGCAAATTGGAAATTGACAGTTTTTCTATTTCAAAGGCCAAGAAAACTGACAAAACAAACTTATAAAAATGAAAAAAATTAAAATGAATAAAAACGAAAATTACGGCCGCGGGACGCAAAATTTATGACTTAACTGACCCGAGCAGATGTTGTTGCTTATCGGCTGTTGTTAATGCCTCCACTGTTGTGTGTTTTTTCCCTTATCGCACGATTCAGAGTATAAATTTGAATCCTAGGCTGGGCGTTTATGCGTGCTCGTTTGCCTTATTGGTTCGTGGCTCTTTTTGATTTAGCACTGCAACGTGTGGATGCTTAACTACCTTTAAGTGTGGTAGCCGTATGTGTATGCGTTTCTTTCAGCCGACTTTGGCTCTTGTCTGTCCGCACCCCACGCTTCTTTAGAAACTAAAGATAATGGCGCAGCGGTGAAAGTGTTTTTTTCTGAACAGTTACTTACGGTGAAGCATCTATGACAATGGTGACGTTCGGGGCTGCGTGCATAGCTTGAAAGGGTACTGATGATGGCGTCACCCGGCGATTCTGTGTATGCTGTGTGGAATGCTTCCACTTTTGCCTTATACGAAATCCGCAAGCTATTCCGTTCTACAATTTTGTAGATGAAAGGCTGCACGCGGAATCGGCCCGCAAATATCTTCGCACTTCGTTGCCGCTTTGGCCACGCGATTCCTGCTTCTTTTACTTAACTGCCTTAATGTATCCACTGCCCAATTTTCCTTTTGTACAAGTTTTTCTTTTGTACCAATTTTTCCTTCCGCCAGAGTACTGCGGCTGCTGAGATCCACAACGAGAAGGACCGGAACTCGCTACTTGCTGAACCTCGTGAATTTCGGTTGCATACGATCGTAACTGCAGCCAACTTCATGCGTCGGTTGATAAAAAGTGCATTGTCCTGTGCAAATTCTACAGGGTTTTTTATTTTCGCTGACGTGGCATCTTTTCAGATTGCAGGGTTGCATATATTTGCACTTTGCAATGACTCGCTGTTTTTCACGACCAGTGTGGTCAACACGGTACACATTCCTTTAGGTAGTGGGGAAGAGCTTATCATATTAGCAAATTCAATTTGCTAATATGATAAGTTTCAACTTAGTAGCATGAACTTTCACATTATGCCTTTAAATCTTTTGCGTGGTATACGCTTTGAAACTTGCCTTGTAAGTTCTCCACTTCGTAGAGATTGTTGCCCACTGGCTTTACTATTCGGCATTTGACAAACTTTCTGCATAATTTCGCTGAAATTTGTTTGGCGAAGTCGGAAAGTTGTAAGTTTCGCCGAAATACTTCTTGTCCATTCCTAAATTTATTTGTACGACATCTGACGTTGTATCGCTTAGCATTAGCTTCGTAACTTTTTTGCAAATTTTGCTTGACGCTATCGCGCACAAGTTCTAAAAACTCACTTCTGCTTTCCAACCGATTTTCTGGGTCTTCTAACACGTCTAAGTTCCTCGCCAATTTGTAAGCCGATGCATGAGTGACCATATTGGTTCCGAATAAGACAAAATACGGCGTTACCCCGATAGCTGAATGAACGGCAGAACGCAGTGCACATTCAATCTCACATAAATGCAGGTCCCAATCTAATTGGTTTGAATCTAAATACGACCGGATAGCTGCCAAAACGGATTGATTTACCCTCTCCGAGGCGTTCGATTGCGGTGCATAATTCGCGGTGCGTACATGCTCAATTCCGAAACTGTCCATTAGTTCCGCAAACTCCTTGCTCACAAATTGTTGGCCGTTATCTGAAATTAAGGTTTCTGGACAACCAAATTTGTAAAAGACTGCTTGAATTAAGAAGTTTGTAACATTTCTTGCATTAGCTTTTGGCATGGCTTTTAGCAGAACATATTTTGAAAAATAATCTAATACGATAAATATGAAACAATCTCTCTTTGAACGCACGTAAGGTCCCAAAAATCTATATATATCCGTTAAAATGGTTTGCACGCGTCGGGCGTACGTCCCATAGGTGGTTTTAAAACAGTGTTTGCATTCCTTACACGTCTGACAACGATTTATAAATTCTTGCACTTGCACGTTTAAATGTGGCCAATAAAAATAGTCTCTTATCCGGTGTATGGTTTTTCCTATACCTCCATGTGATACGTTCGGTGGTTCGTGGGCTTGAGCAATAATCTTTTCGGTGATGTTCGATGGAACCCACAATTTCCATGCGTGATCCTCTCTATCTATGTTTCCATCGTAGGGTATAGTTCGCTTATACACCAAATTGTCAACTATTTTGATATCCGGTAAACTTGTTTGGTTAGCCTGCACGGTGGCGATCAATTCTTTGTAATCGTCACTACTAAATTCAGGATCAGTAAAATCTATAATCATATTCGTATCCCAATTCATCTCATCCACTAGGTATCTAGACAAAGTGTCCGGTAGAATGTTTTGTGAGCCTTTGCGGTGACGTATTTCGAACGAAATTGCTTGAAGTTGCAAGCTCCATCTAGCGAGACGTCCGCTCAGATCACGTTGAGACATCAACCATTTTAACGACGAATGGTTGGTTATTACTATAAAGTTCATCAACTCGATGTAAGGTCGAAAACGTTTGATTGCAGCCACAACAGCCAGGCATTCACGCTCTGTGACTGAATAATTCTTTTGTGCGCCTGTAAATTTCTTTGAGAAGAACGCGATAGGATGTTCCCCGCCTTCGGAATCTTCTTGAAATAAAACAGCTCCCATACCTACGTCGGATGCGTCACATTGCACATAGAAAAGTTTGTTGAAATCAGGATTACATAATACTGGACTCACCGTTAAGCCTTCTTTCAATTTATCAAACGCTAATTTTGCCTCTTCTGTAAATACAAAAGTCTTGCTTTTCTTTAAAGTGTCACTAATTGGCGACGTGATAGCTGCGTAATCCGCGATAAATCTTCGGTACCAGCCAGTTGTACCAAGGAAGCTGCGTACCTGTTTTGTTGTTCTCGGGTATCGCAAATCTGCTATAGCCGTGATCTTCTCTGGATCCGGTTTCAAAAGTCCTTCACCAACTATGTATCCGAGATACTTCAATTCGCGACAACATAATTTAGATTTGCTAACGTTTATGGTTAAGCCTGCCTTTTCTAAACAATCTGCAACTTCTGCTAAGAGTTTAAGGTGCTCTTCGAAGTCTGGCGATACCACCAGCAGATCATCCAAATAGACAAACAATTCTCTCTAAGCCGCGCCGGAATGACTTTGTCCATTAAACGGCATAACCTTTGGGCCGCGTTGCACAACCCAAAAGGCATTACCGTAAAGTGTTACAAAGGCCTTCCTGGCACGGTGAAAGCTGTTTTCTCTCGGCACTGAACTGCTAGAGGTATCTGCCAGAAAGCATCCTTTAGGTCAATACTTGAGATATAGTGCGTATCGCCCAATCTACTCAATAGCCCTTCGATGTGTGGGAGCGGATATGCATCCTTCACAGTCACATCATTTAGCCTTCTCGCGTCTAGGCATATTCTCACTTTGTCTCCTTTTTGTACAAAAGTTACGCGGTTATTCCATGGGCTCTCACTGGTTTCGATCACGCCCAGGGATAACATTCGGTCTAGCTCTCCATACATCAATTTCTGTACGGCTGGCGATACAGGATAATGCTTTTCTTTGATTGGAGTGGCATCTCCAGTGTCTATAACGTGCATTTCCATTTTTGTTTTTCCTAAGCCCTTACGCGTGAAACAGGGAAATAAATCTATAACTTTTTGCAATGCCTCTTGCTGAGACGAATCTAAAGAGTGTCTTCTCGGAAAAGAATCATCAACAATTTCTTCGAAACTATCAAGATCAAATCTAATTAAATTAAATGCCTTTATAAAATCCAGGCCTAAATACAGAGGTAACTTGAGTGTCGGAACTAAAAAAATTCGATGGGTCGGACAGAATTCTTAAAGGCTATCTCTACCCTAACACGACCAATTATAGTATTCATTCGACCATCTGCAGTTTTGATGTCCGCCTTAAACGGATGAATCGGCAATTTGGCTTTTTCTATAAAGTCTAAACAATTTCTACCAACGACTGTGACGGCTCTCCATTAATCTCAATTGTGGTGTAAATTCTGGTATCTGGTCCTTCGTATATACTTGCAGCTGAAATCTCAAAACGTACTCTCTTTCGCTCTTTGTACCTATCCCTAGCCTTCAAAATTTTGTTTGATGGTCCAAAGATTCTCTCTCTAGCTTCCTCATATGCTTTAATCCTTAAATGTAGTGGTTTGCTAGGTTGAATTATTTCTGCTTGGACGGGTGTTTCAACGTCTTCTTATTTTTCTGTAATAGCTGTGTCCGTGGTTCACTATGCAACATGATATATGGTTTTTCGTTTAATATTGTTTGGGATGTGTTGGCTGGGAACGTGTCTCCATCCCAACTCGAGACATGTTCACCTTCAGGTTTCCCTGACGTACTGGGCATCTGGGTGTTACTGTGTTTTCGCGTCCCCATTTGTAACAAAACAAATTTTGTTTTTCCTCTCCACATTCCATAAAAGTATGCCCCTCGACCTTGCAATTCCAGCACAGTAATTTCCGTGGAACGGTACTGATTGCATCCACTTCAGGAGTTTCTTCAGCAGTGTTGGCTTCATACTCTATTTCCTGAATTGTCTTAGGCTGATATCTGTTATTAAAGTTACGATGATTAGTCAAAAGATTTTCGGCACGTCGACATTCCTTGGCAAAGAGTGCCAAACTATTGACTTGGACTGAAAATAATAGCTGTGACATAGCTGGTTTAAGATTTCCTTTCATTATATTTACTAAGTCTCGTTCACTAAGAGGACTACGAAGTTGATTACGTAAGCGAATTACAGCGTTGTAAAAGCTATCAAATGTTTCTGTCAAGAATTTTACGCTGAATATCAAAGTCGCTGTCGAAACGATGAAATTGCGTTACCAAAGCTGCTTTTAAATCCCTCCATCGAGAAATTTGGTTAAATCGGCGGTGATCCCAAAACCAATCTAGAGCTTGACCTCTAAGCAAATGATGAAATGATTTTAAAATATCTCTCCAGTCGCATCCATAGTCGCTCTGCAAAGTTTCAACACGGAACACAAAATCTTCTATAGTCGTGGTATGACTGGAACCATCGAAAATTATCCCCCACTTGTCAATTCTAACATTTGTGCTACCCGATGGTGATTGCCTATGATCAATCGACACTGAAGGCATCTGATCAGCTGGTGGCATCGAAAAGTCATTTTGAAAATTATTTATTGGATTAAATGGTGTATTATTCCATGGCTGAACTTGCATACGTCCATATGGTGTATTCGCTAATGACGGCGGTGGTTGGCTTAAGTCTGGAAAAGATTCGGTGTTTCCTGCTTGTGTATGGTTTGTTTCCTGTCGGTGGGAATGACCTCTCAAGCTTTGTTCGATAATTCGGGGCACTAATTCCAATAACCAATCTTCAAGATTTCTCAAATCGGCATGAGTGATCCTTGGATCAGTTCTGGCCGGGTCTACACGATTCACTACTCTATGCGGTGGTCTTAGAGGAGCATTATGCTGACGAAATGCATCGATTACGCCTTGCGCACTAATACTACTAAAAACTGGTGTTCTTAAATGGCTACTGGTGGAACCGCTTTCTCCACTTGCGTTTAAATCCTCAGGTTGTCGATCTTCCATAACCGTGGCATTCAAATCTTCACGTTGATGGCTATCAATAACTGTAACATTTAAATCAGTTGTTGTTCTCCGCGTTGCTCCTGTCATATTCGCTGCCACTGCGCTTGTTGTAGCGGTAGTCGCTGTATCCGTGGCGGTACTCGCAGGAGTTTCATCTTTAGCTGTTGATCTTGTTCCAACCATTGTACAAAAAAAATCTTTTCAACCGAAGTAAAAGAAAAATCTCACCCTTAAATGAAAAGCTTAAATTTTTTCTAAACGAAAAGTGCTGTAGGTCTTCGGAGTTGGACCTGGCGAAAATTAAAAATTTTCCCAGAATAAGTTTGAATGAGAAATTGATCTCTATTGGGCCTCAAATTTCAAAAAAAGGAAATCGGATATAAACTTATGAATCATGATAAGCTTCTATTCCGTATAACCGATGATACGATTTATGAATTCTACTATGCTGTAAATCGAGTGTATGTAAATCAGGTATATATATTTTGTAAATCAGTAAATATAAGTAAATCAGGTATGTAAAGTAAATATTGGTTGTTTCAATTAAATGTGACAAACGGACTCAAATGACGAACTGGAATCTCAATGTCTTTCGAGTTCCGGATCACTTCAAAATGTCTATAGATAATGACTTATTATCTGTAGCTAGCTATAATAATTATTCGCAAATAAAAACAATCGTAAAGAAAAATAAACACTTCCGAAAATATTTATCAAAAATGTTGTTGTTATTTCAAAATGTAAAAAAAAATTTTGTATCTGTAAACGATCAAGAGGTGTGTCCAGTGGTGTAAAATAATTCATGAGTAAAAGTATTCAAACGAGCTATATTTATAGTCTAAACGATTTCCGAGATCGGAGATTTAAAGTGCATGCTTCTGAAATTTCGGACTAACCGACTAGTGGCAAGAAGAGTTGGTTTTCCCCCACTTAATGGACTCACTAATTGGCCATAGCCTACGCTATCCTAAAAATATTTTGTCGCAATCAGGGTACTCTATCCCCAAGTCCCTGACACTTACAAAAATCCCTAGTAAAAGCTAAAATATCTGATAGAAAACTTTAGCGGCGAACGGTTGAACCTATAGGCTCTCACCGTGACTCACTAAAACTCACTATCTTATGCACAACAAAAACATTACATCTCATCAACGACTCTTAAAACGTCCGAGCTAAATTGAGTGGGAGCTTTCCTTCATTAGACTTGGTCCAAATAGAACTAGTCTAACTAATTCGAGCCCCTCACGTTGGACGCCATTATTTATTAATGTCTGTCACGTTTCTGAACTGTTAAAAGAGAACGAGAAAATTTGTATAGTTAACAGGTGTTAACAACCGGTGGACAATTCCTCCTCCCCAGACATCGGGTGTTCCTTTTCGTATATCCGCACACTGGCAACTTGTCGATCTGTGCTCGGCTAAGGCTCGCGGGCTTGGGTGGTTGGGATACACGGAAAGAAAACGACAGACAAAATAAAGTTGTACCAGTGTCAACTTAAGAAAACTTGTGACTCAGCATGGGTCTAGATGTTGATGCCCATGTGTACCCTCCCCTTAACCATGGTATTCTCAACACTGTCTGATGGAATACCCCTTACAAACATACCACTAGACACTTACCCACTTGATTCGTTTACCTATCGCTTCAATCCAACATAATAAGACAATATACTTTCATTTAGAATTCAAAACAAATATATTTAATCCTTAAATCAATAGTATTTTCCTACCATATAATTCTAATATCACTTACATTACCCTGCGTTCGAACGTTTCGTACAATACTACTTAAGTTGTATATATATTACTAAAATTGTGTAAATTGGTTGCTGTAGAACAATATTTCCGAGTATGTATATATGACTTTGACTGAAGAAAACTAGAACTCTAAACTTCCCGTCATTCACTGGGATTTATCAAAAATTTCGTAAAATGGTTTTCTTCAAACAATTCATTAAGAAAATTTTCAAAGTTAACCGTGTCTTAACTTCCTCAAAAGGCTCAGGAATCATTTCACTATTTATATTTATTCGCATACAAAACAATAAAACATCTGTTTCTATCTGTTCGCTTTTGAGGGGTTCCACTGTTAACGTTGAATAATTTCAGCTAAACCAAATCTGTCACTAATTTTATTGGTAATGTTTACTTATAAAATTCTATATAGTTTCTTTTCTTTTTGTGTTTCTGATTCAAGTTTGCATTATTATTTTAGGTTACCCTCGTTAATTTTTGTTTATATTATTTATTGGGTATTCATTTAAATTTTCAAGAAAAAATAGTTTCATTTAAGATTTTTTTAGTTTAAAGCACAATTGTAAGTATAAAACGGAGAGGTTTAGTCTAAACGTTTGATTGATGATTGATAAAAAGTTACGGGGCTAGTCTGTACGGAACTTGCTAAAGTTTGAAAAGGACTGCTTGAGATTTTACAAGTGTATTGTTTATATTTAACAAGTCTGTTGAACGAGAACTAAATCTATACGCGAGTGACAAAATAAATTTACAAATAGTTTTTGCTACCGGAATTAAAATCGTTTGATTAATTTTATTGTTCCGGCCTTTTTATTTTGCCTGGACAGATTTAGTGCTCGTTCCGACAGGTCAATAGGAAACAACTCATCTTAACAAGGCAGACAAATCTGGATGTAGTGAAAGTTTGTAAAAGTGTTGTTTAATTTTTAAGCAAATAAAGGAAATCAAACAAAATATGTTGTGTAAAATGGAATTTATTTTAAAGCCAAAGGGTGGGAATGAAAATTCAGAATATTGTTTGTTAATGAAGTGAAATTTCCGGTCTATGGGTTGCTCCCAAATCGAGCGAAGTATAATACTTCAGGGGTTTTTGCAGCAGTTGTCTTGCCGATTCTTCAAAACTTCTGATGACTTCGATTTTATCTCAATCAACAGCTGTTCTGTATCCTCGACAGACTCACTTTGGCGGTGTAGGCCCAAAACCTACGTGGCAAATTGGAAATTGACAGTTTTTCTATTTCAAAGGCAAAGAAAACTGACAAAACAAACTTATCAAAAAGACAAATGACAGTTTTTTTATTTCTAAGGCCAAGAAAACTGACAAAACAAACTAATAAAAATGAAAAAAATTAAAATGAATAAAAACGAAAATTACGGCCGCGGGACGCAAAATTTATGACTTAACCGACCCGAGCAAAGTATTTTACCAAGAATTATACAACGACTAATTTCTACGCAAACTACTATTACTTATCTTGACGATTGTGGCGTTTCAGGATCTGGTGGTGTTCCTCCTGCCGTTCCACTTGGTGCTGCAGGCGATGTTGGTATTTAGCTAGCCACCGTTTTACTTGGCAAGCTGATGTGAGAAGTGTTAGCGCTGAAGTTGTTGTTTCCGAAATGATGTTGTTGCCCTGTTTATTGCGGCTGTGGCTGCTTCGCTGCTGTTGCTAATTTTTCTTGCAGATGTTAGTTTTCAGCTGTCGTTGTCGCTTATGATCGCCGATGTTGTTGCTTTGCTGTTGTGGTTATTTATACCAGCAGATGTTACTTTTTGCTGTCGTTGTCGCTTATGATCGCCGATGTCGTTGCTTTGCTGTTGTGGCTGTTTATACCAGCAGATGTTGTTGCTTATCGGCTGTTGTTAATGCCTCCACTGTTGTGTGTTTTTTCCCTTATCGCACGATTCAGAGTATAAATTTGAATCCTAGGCTGGGCGTTTATGCGTGCTCGTTTGCCTTATTGGTTCGTGGCTCTTTTTGCTTTAGCACTGCAACGTGTGGATGCTTAACTACCTTTAAGTGTGGTAGCCGTATGTGTATGCGTTTCTCTCAGCCGACTTTGGCTCTTGTCTGTCCGCACCCCACGCTTCTTTAGAAACTAAAGATAATGGCGCAGCGGTGAAAGTGTTTTTTTTTCTGAACAGTGACTTACGGTGAAGCATCTATGACAATGGTGACGTTCGGGGCTGCGTGCATAGCTTGAAAGGGTACTGATGATGGCGTCACCCGGCGATTCTGTGTATGCTGTGTGGAATGCTTCCACTTTTGCCTTATACGAAATCCGCAAGCTATTCCGTTCTACAATTTTGTAGATGAAAGGCTGCACGCGGAATCGGCCCGCAAATAGCTTCCCACTTCGTTGCCGCTTTGGCCACGCGATTCCTGCTTCTTTTACTTAACTGCCTTAATGTATCCACTGCCCAATTTTCCTTTTGTACAATTTTTCTTTTGTACCAATTTTTCCTTCCGCCAGAGTACTGCGGCTGCTGAGATCCACAACGAGAAGGACCGGAACTCGCTACTTGCTGAACCTCGTGAGTTTCGGTTGCATACGATCGTAACTGCAGCCAACTTCATGCGTCGGTTGATAAAAAGTGCATTGTCCTGTGCAAATACGACAGGAATTTTTATTTTCGCTGACGTGGCATCTTTTCAGATTGCAGGGTTGCATATATTTGCACTTTGCAATGACTCGCTGTTTTTCACGACCGTGTGGTCAACACGGTACAACATTACGCAGGGAAAAATTTCCGCCTATCAATAATCATATCATACCACAGCACTTCGAGGTTAAATACATAGGAATTCACCTTGATCGTCGTCTAACACGGAAGACCCGCATAGATTCAAAGCTGACCCAAATGAAATTGAAAGCAGTTCAACTTAATTGGCTAATAAGAAGAAATTCAACACTTAGTCTAGATTGTTAAACCAATTTGGTGCTATAGTATTCACTTGTGGGGCACTACCTCTGCATCAAATATATAGAAAATTCAAAGGCGACAAAATAAACATAGGGCATTGATCAGACTTAATTAAAACCGTAAGGCATTGTTGACTATAGATTACCGAAAGACAATGCGCCCCACGGTTTTATTTTAGTCTGATCAATGCCCTCTGGCGAGGAGAGTGGTGTGGTAGCTGGCACCTGGTACTATATAATTATTTTTAGCTTTTAAAGCATTATCTGCATCATTATTATGTTTCATTACAATAAAACAATTTAACTTAAATTTTTTTTACTTATTTAATTTTTAAAATTTTTAGTTTTTTACTTTATGTCCTAAACTCTATGATCTGGCATTTAGTTTCGGATTGCACCTTGGATTTGAATTTTTTCGTGGGGTACTGCATTATAGTAGCCAAGCGCTTTCATTTAATACCAATATTGAGGGTGCTGACAATATCTATGCATGAATATAACCCCCCCTCCATTTTGTACTGGCCGCCATATTGGAATTGGAAGTTTTTCATTGCGTACTGTATTCTACTAGTCCAACCCTTTCATTTGATATCCATATTAAGGTTTTTATAGACAAATAACTAAACTAAATCAGCATTTTGTGGGGCGGCCATCTGTTTAAACACGCTGGCATCTATTTCATAATCAAGTTTCTGTTTTATATAATTAACAACAGCATCAGTTGTAGTTTCAGCTGCAAAACGGGCAGCAAAAATAGTTTTTTTAGGCGAAATTACTCTAAGCGTGTCAGGATTACTCACAGTCATAAAATCAGGAACGTCAGCGTTTAAAATCCTTGTATTGGATTGGTTTTGGGATAGCGATTTTGATGTTATCGGTTGATGCGCTTGCTGTTGCGTCACTTGAAGAAGAAGTAGAGAGATCAGATGATATAGAATTAGGCGGCTTTTTAGCTAATTGATATTGCACAATAGGTGAATTCTGTAAAGTTAAAAGTGCATGCAAATTTTTTGAATCATTTTCGTCAGTACTCTCAGCAGTGTTGCAATTATTTAACTGTAAATTAGAATTTACTGTAGTAGTCGTCTTTTTCTTTTTGGGAGATCGAGGCGGCTTTTCCAATAATTCACATATCAACATTCGCTGATGATACAGCTTTTCTAAGAGTTCACAAAAGCCATCAAGAAGCTTCCCGCAAACTGCAAGAGTATCTACCCCAGTTGGAACAATGGCGGATAAAATTAACGAACAAAAATGTCTACAGATTACTTTTACATTGTGCAGGGAAACCTGCCCACCTATACAAATAAATAACCAAACTATACCTCAACGCACTTCATCTTGATCGTCGTCTAACATGGAAGTCCCACATAAATACAAAGGTGACCCAAAGAAACTAAAAGCAGCTCAAATGAATTGGCTCATTGAAAGGAACTCTACTCTAAGCCTCGATTGTAAACTTCTTCTATACAACTCCATTCTAAAACCAATATGGTCCTACAGAATCCAGTTGTGGGGCACTGCTTCGGCATCAAATGTAGAAAAAATTCAAAGGCAAAAAAATTAAAATACTTCGCACGATTACAGTAGCTCCATTTTATGTAAAAAACAAGCGAATTCATAAAGATCTAGACGTGCCGCTGGTTAAGACAGTGTTGTCTAAACACGTGACAAGATACATAAAAAACTTGAGTTGTACCCAAATCCCCTAACCCGAAACATCATTAACTTTAGGGGCCACACTCGGCTGAGAAAGAGGGACACTCTTGCTCTCAGCCGAACACGAGAGACGTAAAAACCAAAGAACCAGCCGGTGAAACAAATATTTTTGTCTGGCATTGGCTGGACTTAAAAATTTTAAATTTTAGAGTTAAGATTTGATTACTTATTCTTAGTTCAATTTTATTGAAGATACAATAAATAAATATATCCGGAGAAAAAATTAACATTTAATATTTATCGCAAAAAATTTATATTAAAATGTCTTAAAAACAAGAAAACTAGAAATAAGTTTCAATTCATTTATAGCAAAAGTTTACATTAAAATACCTTAAAAATATGAAAACTAGAAGTAGGTTTCGGGATGTACAGAAAAATTTTGCCTTTTTGAAGCTAAATGAAAAATAAACTGGTCAAAAACGGCGCACGATTATATTTTATTTGGATCAATGCCCTATGTTGGTGAGGAGCCGCATTGCCAGTCTAAATGGATGCTAAATGAATTCTCTACATCAGTGGTGCCCAATAGTTTCTTATGGAAGAGCAAACACCAATACATTTAAAGAAAAACTAATTTTTATTCAATATTTTTTGTTGTAAAAACCAATGCATACAAAGAAAAAAAATATTTCATATATTTATTTCTTGTTGCTTTGCACTTGCCTGTATAGAGTGAAGAAACGACAAAAAACTAATAAGACAAAGTTGTTTGTGTATTTCGTATTGCTAGTGCTGTATGTGTGTATTAAAACAGGCAGCCAAACACACGTATTGCTAGTGCTGAGTGCTGTGTATATTAAAACACATACAGCCTTATTTGTAAAAAATATTTTATGTTTATTGACATCTTATTTGGCAATTTCCTATACAATAGTTGTCAAATAACGCTTCAATAAACATAATAAATTTTTTATAAATAAGGCTGATAGCCGATAGCTAAGTGCTTTTACAAAAACAAATGAGCACCAAGCGCATAGGGCTTGGGCAACGCTACTCTACATTATACAAATTTATTTCTAGTTTTCTTATTTTTAAGGTATTTTAATGTAAACTTTTGATATAAATGAATATTTGTTGTTACACTGGACACTTTTCTCTATAAAATGGTACCAAAATTATTTTTACACTCCCCACGGTTTTTCTTTCTATTTTATTTAATAAAAGGAAAAAAATTATTTGATTTGATGTTTGTTTAAGGTAATTTATAATCATATTTTTATTTTCACATATGTAGACAAGGAGCATAGCTATAACCTGCTGTCGCCAAGACACCACTAGTCATTTTTTTCCACATTATATTCCAATATAGTTTCACAAACTCTATGAATACCATTGGCTAAACATGTTACATATGTCGTTTTTGGGTACAACATTTTAATGACATTGGCAAGTAAAACCAATTCTTTATTAAAATTAACATCCAAAATTGTAATTAAATCATTAAAAAGTGTTGCGGTTGTCGACTAAATAGTTTTATTTAGGATTGCGGTGTTTAATAAAACTTTTTTTTTATAGTTTCTTCACCAGATATTCCAACTATGAGGTTTGCTAAATTTCTACCATTGCCATCCACTATTTCGTCTATCGATACCCATATACGTATGGCCATTTCCAGCGAAAACTCAACTTTTACTTAGATTACATTAATTTTAATTTTTAACGTGCTTTTTCCCAAATTAATATTTTACTTTTTAACTAATATATTAAATTTTTATTAAAATACATTGAAATTGATTATAGAAGGGTATTAGCTAGTTCCTATAGCCATTTCATTGGGGCTAATGCAAATCGTCAGGGAACCTTTACCAAAAATCTCATAGAAAAACTAATCAACTTTTTTACATTTTTGTGTAGAACGTAAGTAGGTCTAAATTAATTTAAAGAGAACGAAAAAATAATTGAAATCGGATTTTTATTTGTATCTAGTATAAATAAGATTAACTTCCAGGCCCACTATTTCGACACGATTCTTTCTTTCGCACAATTACAAAATTCTAAAATGTTGCTTTTGTTTTAAATGTAATTGCGCAGAAAGAGTCGAGTCGACATAGTGAGAATGGCAGTAAATTAAAAATTATAAAAACCACCGAAGAAAATGGATGATATCTTCAAAACGGCCGAATTTCCTCAAACATAGATTAAACAAAACAAATTAAATTACCACAGAATTGAAGAGGATACAGCGATAAAAGAGGTGATAACTTCCGAACGCCTAGACCGATTTTCTTGCATAACACTCTCCATCAAGTCACGTTTTAAAGAAAAATAAATGAATAAATCAAAATCGGTCCAGCAGTTTGGGCTCAACGATGGCGCAGACAGACACACAGTACAAACTCATAACCCCCCTTTTTTGCCAGTGGGTTAAAAATAAAAGTCGATTAATACAATCGAATAATTCGCATTGGACAGGGTTGTTATATTTTTCAACAAGACATAAGGAATCGCTATAATATATTTTCGATTGAGTGATTTTCAGTTACAAGTAAAAAATAAAACTTTAAAGTTATTTTCAATATAACAAAAATTTTACGAAAACAACAAATAACATGTGCCTAACATATGCTTTTAAAAGTAAAATATTCTCTAACAAATCGATGCCTAAATTCTTAAAAAGTTTTGAAACGGATAAATATATTCCAGAAAGTAGAAGAAGCTGCCAGAAGGTTTTCTATCTTATTATATAAGGGAGGCTGCTGGACGAACGTGATTCAGTGTATTTTTTAACTTAGAGGAGTAAATATCACCAAGAATAGTGAGTGGTTACATCGTGTTTAGTTATACGTGTATTTGTCAAAGTTCACTGATAAAAAAACAGTGCTACCAA
The DNA here is from genome assembly GCA_956483635.1 of Panzeria rudis. Lineage (NCBI taxonomy): Eukaryota > Metazoa > Arthropoda > Insecta > Diptera > Tachinidae > Panzeria > Panzeria rudis. The sequence continues at coordinate 75,112,640 of OY101447.1, read as the reverse complement.
GAAGTAATATCCGTGTTTTATTTTTATTGCCATTCAACGAATCCTGTAGAATATAATAAAATCATTTTTACGAAAAAGTCTAAAAACTTAACAGTTGGTGTTGAAGTAATGGAAAATAAAAAGGACATTATTAATTAATAAAAATAGGACATTATCAATTAATACAAATTAAAACAAGAACATTAAAAAAACAGAAGCCATGAAGTTTAAAGAGCTAAAATTAGAGCAGCTAAAAAAGGAGCTGAGTAAGCTACAGCTGCCGATAGCAGGCAATAAAGTTAAATTTTAGAAGATGCTGATAGATGAGTTCAAGCAGTGTGGCATCAACATCGGGACATACGAGTTTAAGGATAAAGAGGAAATGGAGGTGTGTACTCGTGCTACGATAAGCAGTTCAGATATAAATTCAATGTTAGCTGCTATGATGAGCGAAATAAAAGAAAACCCTAAGCAAATTTAAGAAGCATCTAGAGCTAATGAGCGACTGCTAGATAAAGTTAAAATTGAAGTGCAAGAGGTTAAAACTTATATGCAAGAAGCATTCAGAGTGAACAACGAAAAACTTCTAGAAAATAAAGAGCAACTGCTAGCTGAAATCAGTGACACTAATAAGAAACTTCAACAAATTTCTGAGCCCATGAACAAAAGAGTAGATGGTATTGAAGTACAAGTCAACAAATTTGACGTAAAACTGTCAGACTTAGAAAGGGATGTGAATGAGAAACTCCACGATTCACAAATAATAGTGGCGGATCAAAGTAAACGAAACCGTACGGCATCCGTAATCCTGACGTCAAGCTCGCAGTGTGTGCTACACAAAAGGCTACCTTCGCAGAATTGGTTTCATTTGCAATAGCTCAGGAGACTGCTAGGTTGATTTTGAAGCCACGGGTGTGCAAGGTGTGAAATGTGGAAGTCATTGCCGAAGATGAGAGTTATCTAGTCTCTAGCATTAAGGAGGCAGTGAGAGAAGCATTGGCGGAGAAAGAAGGAAAAGTAAAAGCTAAGTGCTATAACTGCGGGAAAACTGGCAGCTGCAAGGCGCCAAGAAAAAGAACCAGATCTGTTTCGCCAGCAAGAAACAGTAAACGAATGAACCAACAAGCAGCGCAAGAGTCCCCGTTAAACTAAAACGTGCTATAACTAAGGGGCAAGAGCTAACTCCCACAAACCACTGCCCCTCAATCTCCATATTAGTAATGCAGTAGAAAAATAGCAACCTTACTGCATGTGGATAAATCAACGGCGAAAAGCACATCTTCACCATGGACACAGGAGCGTCGCAGTATTTAATCAGGCCCGATATAGTGTAGGGGAAATGTGAACCTTGTGAGTAATATACGACTACGTACAGCTACTGGGGAGCCTGGAACTGTCTATGGTAAGGCGAAGCGAGGGTGACTATAGCCAATATCAGCGTGAAACATGTGTTTATTGTTGCCGATATTGTTGACGAGGCTATTATTGGAGCCGATTTTATGATAAACCATAACATCAACCTGCATATGGGGCAACAAGTGATGATTTGGCGTAATGTTGAAATACCGCTTCCTGTTGGATATGACAGTCAGACGCACGTAAAGAAACTAGTAGAACCAACAGAAATTAAGAGCGAGCTATTGACAGCAAAAGCCCTCGTAAAAACTTGCAAAGGAGAATAGGTCCCAATAAGAGTACTTAATTTATCGGGCCACGAAAAAGTCATCAACGTAAATTCTGATAGAGGCCAATGTACTCCACCAGAGGCAATAATAAACTGCGAGAAAAAGCCAGAAGCTGCCAATATGTCCGCAAAGGAGCGTGAACAATTTAAAGAACACGTAGGGAAATGCCAAGGGAGAACGGCAATAGTAAAATATGAAATCAATACAGGCGGAACGAGGCCGATCACACAGCCACCTAGAAGTGTACCCCTAGTAAAACGAAATGACGTAAAAGAGATTGTCAATGAAATCGAACCATCTTCAAGTCCTTGAAGTTCACCTGTGGTACTACTAAAAAGAAGGATGGCAGTACTATATTCTGCGTAGACTACATGAAGCTTAACGACGTTACTAATAAGGACAGTTACCCGCTACCAAGAATTGACGGCACCTCAGACACGCTAGCTGGAACGAAATGGTTCTCCACATTGAACTTACAAAGTGGGTATTGGAAGGTGGGGATTGCAGAGAAAAATAAGGAGAAAACTGCCTTTGGGGCGATTGATGGATTATGACAGTTTAAAGTTATGCCATTCAGGCTATGTAATGCTCCAGCTACTTTTGAACGCCTAATGGAACGAGTGCTGAAGGGACTGCATTGGAAGGCTTGCTTAGTGTACCTTGATGACATAGTCGTGATGGGAAAACTTTTGATGAGCACCTCAAAAATTTGGCAAAAGTTGTTCAACGCATATCATCACCTGGATTAAAACTTCCAGGTTCATTGTTCCAGAAAGAAGTAAAGTATTTGGGTCATCGTGTTACGGCAGACGGAATCTCAGTGGATGAAGTTAAAATACGAGCAGTGAAGGACTGGACATGTGAAGTAGATTGTGACGCACTAGTGGTAGTTCTTTAAACGCTAGGGAATATACAGGCTCGGAACTACCCCATAAACCACTGCGATTTTATAGCATATATGTATTGTGTGTGTATTAAAACGAGTAACTCGAGCCGGCCATAAAGAACAAGTTGGCAACCGTAACGAATAACGGTATCGGTATTGGTATTAAAATTATTTTTATTTCGGTATCGGTATTTGAGTTATATTTATTTATTTGTCTATGGAAAAATAATCCTTACAGACAATTTAAATATATCGGTATCGCTGCCGAAACTGTACTACAGGTATTATAATTTAGTATATGGAACCAAACAAAACGCATTAGAACTAATAAGATACATTAAAAAAGCATCGTTTCTAATAGATTTAAACATGCCAACTCCAAATTTGCAGTTTTTTTAGATCCTGGGACTTAATTTTTTCAGAAACCGACCTTGAAATCACTATGTCGTTATACACATATGAAAGTTTCGTGTAACTATGTTCGTTCATGCTAATCTCCGAGGCCGCTTCACAGAATGCAAAGAAATTTTGTAGGTGTATATAATTGACTTTGGATTGGGATTACTTTAAAGCAAAAATTTATCTTTGTAAGGGATAATACAATAATTTCTTATAAATTCAAATCCGTTCTTGAATAAAGCGTTCTGTACTTGGTTTAAGAAATGGATTTAATAACGGATTACTTGATTTTTCTTTTGAGTGTGCCATTAAAAATAAATTGAGTTTCACAAAACACCATAAGTGGCTTTCCAAACTATGCCATTTTAGCCTGCCGTTTTTTGGCAATTTTCTTTTAAAAACCCCACGAAAAATCACGGACATGTACATTATAACTTTTGCTTCATGCGTTTTTTGATATTTAAATACATAAATAGCAAAGAGAAATATTAAAAAACGCCTCCAGTTTTAATTCATGCCTTTTTTCTTACCACGTAATTTTCTCAACACCTCTCCTAACATACTGACAAGAAATAAATTTAAAAAAAAACCCGACTACGTAAAAAACTAAAAGAAAAAAATAAGTCCAGTGTGCAGAACACAGACACTTTTACTGACGGGACACATTAAAAATCGAATCTTCAAATCTTCGCAATAATGGTTCCCGGACGATGAATTTTTAGCTTGATTTCTTTAAGTTTATGGTCAAACGGTGTATAAGGGTGTTTAGAGGGATACCAAATCCAAAAGAAATTTACTTTCTCGGGCAATATCTTTTGGGGTTCTCATTCGGTTAACCGTATTTTTACCCCGTTCAACCATCACGTCTAAAAAAATCAAGCTAAAAAGTGTTCGTCTAAATCCCGTATTAATATTTTTCTACTAGAAGAAAAAAATACAAGGCAAATCATTTTTATAAATGTCTAAAAAATTATATCTAGTTTTTAAAAATGTGATCAGTTTTTAAACATTTCAAATTACTTTTTGGGAAAAAAGGAAGAATTTGATTATATGTATGTACCTGAAGCTATAGAGTAAACCAAATTGTTCTTAGTGCTATAAACTTTTTTATTAACAACACAGAAAAAATTATTCCTAAAAAAGTTTCAATTAATACACTTGATCAGAAATTAAAATTAGTTTCAATTAATTTCGTAATTGAATGTTGTCAGAAACAAAATTTTCTAAGCAATTTTACAAACTTCGAGTAATTGAAAATTTCAGTGATTGAATATACAATTTTAGTCGTTGGTTGAACTTCAACAACACAATTAATTGAATCTGCAGTTTTCGTAATTTAAATCGTATTTTGGTTTTTTCTGTGAATATATTCGATTGAAATTTTGCACTACATACATATATCGGAATTTATGTACTGAAAAGGTTTAAAAAATCCTAAAATGGGACTATTTACCATACTTGAAGTTCGGTGTAAAAAGGTTTACTGAATAATTCACAACATAGAAGATTAATGATTTCAGCCTTGCGTATAGAGAAAACATGCCTTAAAGTTGATATTTGTGTAAAAAATAGGTCCAACTTTCTATGCTCTTGTTACCGCAGTAACTAAAATTTGTAACAAATTCTGTACTATGCTACAGAAGAGTTGGCCTACTTTAAGACCTTGGGGCACCCTTAAAATTTCAACCTTAAGGTGAACTACACTTCCCTGTGATTATCGGCGACCTTTTTAGAAGCTGCTATATTTCCATTTTTTATAAAACGTTTTTCATTTGTATTCCATTGTGCGTGATTAGCTTCAATACTCCAAAAACTCCGAATTAAGTAAACAAAACATTTAAACTTAATTTTACCTAACGCCGACTTCCGACACCAAACGTTCGGTCATATACTAATTAATATAAAAGCCCTCCCTTGTTTGGATAAGGTGCTTAAAAATATATTCGACTTGCCAAACAATCATTTCTAAAAACTTTATTTGAAAGTTAATTTTATTATTGCAGTATTGTATTATTTTTCATAACGAAAAGATGATACCGGTATGATACCGGTATTTGAATACCAGTAGTGATACCGGTATTCAAATTTAAATGGCATTTAATCGGTACACAGAAAGAAAAACACCGTACTAAATTGAAGTATTTTGTACTTATTTTGAGTTTTCTTAAATTGTGTCCAAAAATTCTTTTTTTATTTACTTTATAGGGGAAATCACCCTTCGTAGGAAACTGCTATTGCAGACCTTGCAGGTCATGCAAGTATAAGATATATGCTACAATATGCAACACAACAAGAACAAAATATAAGAAACTAACATTTCTTACACAGTAGCAGATATGCAATACTAAAAACTGTAGGAAACTTGTCGAGCATATATGCAATTAGCAAAGTTACTCAGAGAGAGTATCTGAGAGTGTATAAAACATAAACATGAAAATAAAACACAAACTAATAGTAGGCTTCAACAAGAAAAGTAAACAAAGTTGGTTTGTGTGTGTATGTTTATATTATTTGTTCATTTATTTTATGTATTTAAATATCAAATGTATGCATCTTTAATAAATGTTAGTTCAGAATTAATCTACATTAATATATTAAGAAAAAATTAAAAGTAGTTTTTTATGGTACATTTGAAAAATTACATAGTTATACATAATACATATATGTATGTATGTATTTCCTACATGTTTGAAGAAGACATTCATTCTTTGTAACAGAAAATGATAGTTTATATCCTAGAGGTGCAAATATGCCACCAATAGTGATTTCCGCTTATTAGTATAAACCTTTTACACAGTCGTAGTGTGTTGTTATTAGTTTGCTTGTTGATAGCTGCAGTCGTATGCTGTGATTATGTTGTTGTCTTGTTATTGGTTATTCTGTTTGTTCCTTCAGTGCCGACTAATAGCCTACAAACGTCGTATTACATGCTGCTTGTCTATACTGGATTTTAGCTGGCGTTCTTTCTATGCTGACTTAGCTGAGTGGTCTGAGGCGTAGGTTTACAAACATGATGAGCTACGTTCAATACTAGGAATGAACAAAAATAAATTTTAAATTAAAACAAGACTGGGTTTAAAATGCGCGATTTTTGTCGCTGCAATTCTTACAATGTAGGCAAGAGAGGTGAGAGGAATTCAAAGAGGTACACGTATGCTAGTACTCTTGAGTTTCGTTTTGTTCTTTCATTTGTAATATAAAACTGTGTAGACTGTGTGCACACATACACGCATACATGTATAAATTGTAAGAATTGCAGCGACAATTGTTGCACAATGTAAACGCAAATGCAATTTTAAAGAAGAAACGACTAAAATTGTGGCGGCAAAAATCGCACATTGTAAACGCAGACTAAGTACAAATATTAAATTTATATACATATGTAAGTAATAAGTAAGTTATAAAGTACGCAGTTAGGATTGTCAAGTACGCGGCGGATTAATTCAAGTATACAGCGGGCTTGAATCTACATGTAATACGACGTTTGTCAGCTATTTGTCGGCTATGCCCCAGCAATGAAAATAAACAACAACAAGAGCACAACAGTGATTTGTGGCTATCATCAAGCAAACAAACACCAAGACAGTACGAGTACGACTGTGTATAAAGTTTATAAATATATTCGGTTCAAGGTAGATTGAACAGCTACCACTACAAGAACAGCTGTTTTAGTAAATTTGAGAATGTGTGCGCCACACAGACAATAGATTTTGACACATGGCTGGGAGTTTTCTATCAACAACGGGCATGTGTTAGTAAATTTGAGAGAGCTTATGAATGTGTGCGACTCACAGATAATGGAGTTGACATATTTCGGGGGTATTTCTACCAACAAAATACATGTGTTTTTTGGTGTTGTATTTGTTTTAGTTGTGGTGGTACCTGTAATGAATCTGCCTTGATTCGTACTTAAAATAAGGGCCTTATTTTGTAAAACGCAACGCTAAGCGTTGAATAATTTTGTGTGTGTTTTGTTTTTGCAAATTACATTTTTTCCATAAAAAATTTATCAACGCTTGGCGATGCGTTTTACAAAATAAGGCCCTAAATTTTTTTACATGAATAAAGGCTAATCAGGCTAAAATTAAGTGTTTTGCATTTGAATATTCCGACTTAATCAATCTTTCTGTACTTGATTTCAGAAAAACCGGGATTACCGTACTTTTGACACCGCTTGGGATTAATTTAAGTACGGATTTCATTGCGAATACGAGTGATTAAATGAGCTATTGCGTTTGAAATGAGCTATTGCGTTTGCAATTATTATTTGTTGTTGAACAAAAACGGTTGTTTCACAAAAATCAAAGTACCTGATCGGGTATACTCGAAAGTTTGATACTTGTTGCAGCTCACTGATCGAACTTAATTCCATTTCAATTTAGAAATAAGCTCCATGGACATTATTTCCTTTGAAATTAATCCATATTGCATTATCAATCTTTTTATGAAATTACTCCCTTCAATAAGCTTAATAGTTTTACTCACCTATAAATAGGAGTGCCTTTATCCTCTCGATACCACAAAATCAAAACTGCTTCATCACCATCGTAAGTACTAACATTACAAGGAAGGTACATGGTTTCCCCACTTAAACCTTCCACCATTTGTGATGGCACTAGAAAAATAAAATATATAAAAGAAAGCTGTGTAAGTATAAAACTTGCCTTAGACAAAAATATAATTTAACTTTTACAACTAAATTTTTGGTGTCCTGAAATAACTTCCATGGAAATAACGTTAATGGACGTTATTTCAATGTTGAAAAGGAATTAATGTACATTGTCATTAATAATATCGATCAAGGAATGCATTAAAGTCCATGGAAATATATTTCACAGTAAAGATTGTTTGCGTAACCGGCCGATCTTTAGGCTTTTCTCCTCTGGGTATGTCGGATAATGGCTTCGCTGAGTAAAGATTTTTGGCTAGGGGAATGTTCACATATTACTTAACGCTCAAGGGGGGAGGGGGGTACGACTTTTGCTATGATTTGTTACGGGGGGAGGGGGTCTTTAAAAATTTTACGTAACAAAAACAATGTATTAATTTTATACAATAATATGTTATTTTTTCATTTATTTATTAGCAACAGAGCACAACAAAATTTAGGTTTTTTTGTGTCGCTTGAATAAAAATAGCTGATTCTTGTTTATATTTATTTCCTGATTACGATGGCGTCATTAGTTTTTCTCAAGCAGCTCTAGTTTTAAAGATACAGTGTCATTTATCTTTTGTATAATTTACACAACTTTTAGTATTCTCTTAATATTTCACGAATGGTCCGCCAAACTTTAAAATACTTTCTGGATTATTAATTTACACAAAATTCTTTTTCATTTTGGTATAGTCACATTGATGAGTATATCAGGATATCTTACTGTTATTGCAAGGATTTTAAAAATCCTGTGTTTTTTGTTTAGTCCTTAAAATTTTTTTTCTTAAATTTTTTTAATTAAAAAATTAACTGATCGTTATGTATTTTCATCCGCTGATTGCGAAAATAACTTTATTAGTTTTCTAGCACCTCTAGTTTCAATATATAAAAATACTTATATAAAAAAATTCTTTAAATTTTTCTTTTCTCACGCCATCCAAAAAAATTTTTTTATAATAATATGAGGTCGCTGATTTTAAATCTATTTTTGATCCATTGTGATTATATTCTAATAATTTCGCATAAAAAATTAAAATTGTTTTTGTTGCATCGTTAAAGCTGCAAATTGTTCAAATATACGATATAATCAGCACAAATTACACAAAAATTTTCTGGACTCTTCATACAACATCTTTTATACGTGGCCATTGAAATCATGACTTATAACTTGACAAATGTGATATAAAAACAATTTTATTTTTTGGTTAGCGTGAGAAAAAAAATGTTTAAAGCATTTTTCATATAATGCACAATATCTTGGAAACTAGAGGTGCAAGAAAAATTATAAAGCTATTTTCGTAATCAGCGAACGAAAATAAATCAGAATCAGTTGTTTTAATTTCAAAAAATTAAAATAAAAAAAGGTTTAAGGACTAAACCAAAAACACAGGATTTTTAACATCCTTGCAATAACAGTAAGATATCCTGATATACTCAGCAAGTGACGCTATGCAAATTAAAGTGAATTTCGTGTAGATTAATAACCCAGAAAGTATTTTAAAGTTTGGAGGACCAGTCGTGAAATATTAAGCGAATAATACAAAAAGTGGTGTAAATTATGCATATGCTAAATGTAGCTATATCTTTAAACCTGGAGCTGCTAGGGAAAAAATAATGATGCCATCGTAATCAACAGATGAAAATTCCAGAGGATGACCTAATTTTATGTAAACAACAAAACCATTGTTCCGCTGTATAATCAATTTAAAGAACACATTCACTCATACATATAGGTACATTCGTATGTAAGTTTATTTGTCTGTGCACAATACATACCAATAAATCTATAGTCGACTACCAAAATAATCAACTTATAGTTAACTTTTTTAGACTGACTAAAAGCTAACTACAATGTAATCCAGAACTGACCCAAAATCAGTTCTAAACTTGAGTGCATAATTGGAGTTGATAAGAGCTAACAATTTTACTATCTCAGCTACTTTGAAACTCATTTCAAGTCTATATTAACTTTTTGCTGTCATTATTTTAAATAGTACGCGCAGACCCGTTGACTATAAAACATGTGATACATAGTTCGAACCCCAGCATCATCTTTTTGCATACTAACTATCAGTTGACTTGAATAAAAACCAGTTTAAGTTAGTTGGAAAGTATTGCAGAGTCGGACAATTGACTACCGCCTAGAACATCGCAATGTTAAAATAATCAGTTGAGTCCATTAAAAGTAATCTAGGCATCAACCGCAATTAGTTGCGAAATATTTAGCTTAAAGTGCGTTAAAAAATAATGCAGTAGCTTATAGGGTACTGTGCCACGAATGATAATTACTTTATAATAAAAGAATAAAGGAACAAATGTATTTGTTGCTCCTAAAAGTATGGCCAAAAATTTGTAGGGATATGTTTCTTTTATTTAAAACTTTTCTGGAGTGTGGAATTGAACATGTAAACTTTTTTTACTTTGTCGTCTTATGCCTTAATTCATAAAAAATTTTTATGACATAAAAATCGGCAAAAAATGCGTTGCGTAATATGTGAACTTCCCCTAGGCAGAAAATCTTTAATCAGTGATGACAAATGATTTTTTAAAATTGTAGCAATTGTCTAAATTGTACTTTTTTAAACTAAATTGTCCCAAAACAGATTTGTAAAACCTAAAACATGTACCTTGTAAGTGCAGAAAATATATCACTTTTGTATACATGTGTACATTAAAGCGACTCACCGAAAAAAACAATTTTGTTTGTAAAGATCGGTTTTTTTGATGAGGTTTCCTAAAACATATGCGGAGTCTTCCGATGACCCCCCGTGAGCTGGACCGTGTCTAAAAGAGGTATATTTTTGTAGTTTTTTGCATATTTTCGTATTTTCTCCCAAGACAACATATAAAAGAAATGCGTCGTTTGAAAGATCTTTTCAAGCATCCAATGGTGCATTAAACTTTACCATTATTACTAGAGATGTGCAAATGTCGTGAATTTTTCGTGTCACGGGTGGTCACGCGTGAGTCACACGTGATCGTGATTAAATTAAAAAATAATCACGCAATAGTGCGTATCGTAAAAGCTATGAGTTAAATCGTAGAATTTTCTGATTATTTGTCAGAAATTGTTCAGACATATCGAAAATTTCTTTATAATAGTTTCCTTATAAGATTCTTTCAGATATTTTGGCAAAGTTTTTAGAATTTTCGCAGATAAAGAGGTTTGTTTTCTTGTCAACCACTCATATGATTTAGGGTAATTTTTCTGACCGTCTTCGGATATGAAAACGTTTGAAATACGATATATCGCTTATTTACTGAAGCAACGATGGCCTCGCTTACTAAAGTGTAAAGAGCTTACTTGAGTAACGCTAACGGTATTTTTATGTAAAAAGTCAGGCTAGAAATGTTTAAAGTTTCATTTCACTCATAACGGGTTTAATGACCTTAAAAATATTTCATACAATAAACTCATACAGGCAGATTTCGGCCTTAGCATGATTTAATATCTCAGTAAAAACAATTGAAAGTCATTTTTAATTAAGTATATTTATATTAAAGCTCTAAAGGTACTTAGCTAAAACATGAATGTGTACTGTTCCAAAAAATTTGGGAAAAATAAACATTAAAAAATTCCCAGCATTGAGAATATTGATGATATTCCACGCTGGTAACACCGAAATGAAAAAATCTTAAAATAGTTGAGCATGCTAAGAAGAGACAGTTAGTGAAGTTCCGAACATTTGGAAAAAAGCTCATTAATAGGTGCGACTTGCCGAAAGATGGCGACAGTCTGTTAATTAAGCTTACTAAAATTAGTAGGATTTTCGTTACAGTGTTATTGCCACTGTCAGTGGTAGTGTAGGTAAAGGACTCTGATGAGTAGACTTGGTAGTCTCGAAAGAGCTGTCAGTTCAACCTTCCGTACATCCAAAAATTTTTCTTTGAATGTTCAATATTTACATGCTTTAGAATTTCTTTCGTAAATAAAAAAATAATTTGATCGAAAGATTAAATTAAAAATGAGCTTGAGCCAAAGTAATTAAATAACTTTGGATAAAAACGATACAGTTCGACTAAAAATTCATAACTCAATTGTTAAAACTCTAAAGGTACTTAGCTAAAACATGAATGTGTACTGTTCCAAAAACTTGGGAAAAACAAACATTAAAAAATTCCCAGCATTAAGAATGTCGATGATGTTCCCCGCTGGTAAGACCGAAAAGACTGAAAAAAGCTTAAAATAGTTGAGCATGCTAAGAAAAGACAGTTAGTGAAGTTCCGAACATTTAGAAAATGTTAATTAATAAATGCGACTTGCCGCAAGATGGCGACAGTCTGTTAATTGAGCTTACTAATTACCTTACTAATTAGTAGGATTTTCGCTACAGTGTTGTTGCCACTGTGAGTGGTAGTGTAGGTAAAGGACTCTGATGAGTAGACTTGGTAGTCTCGAAACAGCTGTCAGTTCAACCTTCCGTACATCCAACAATTTTTCATTGAATGTTCAATATTTACATGCTTTAGAATTTCATTCTTAAATAAAAAATAATTTGATCGAAAGATTAAATTAAAAATGAGCTTGAGCCAAAGTAATTAAATAACTTTGGATAAAAACGATGCAGTTCGAGCCAAACTAATTAAATAACTTTGGATTATTATTTTTTGTTAATTCTTTTTGTCAAACTGAACCGAAAATAGTGATTGTTCCAGACATTTTTGACCAAAAAATTATAATAATCCAGAAATATTAGTAACATTATTATTAAATTATTATTAATTTTAGTACTTAATTTTAAAGCACATGACATTTTTTATATAAAAAAAAAGTAAGCAGAGATGTGAATTAGTTGAAATACTTTTATTTGATATACAAATAGATAATACAAATTATATACATTTCCCAATTTTCCATTTGATTACACAGCGGAACAAACTTTTTGGTCCCTTAAAGTTGTCCTCAGATTTGTACGTATTGATGAACCCACAATGCTATGTCATACCAGTTTTTTTCTAGTCAGCTTGCGTTATTGAAATATCGCGCTTTTTTATTCACATTACTACGGTATTTTTGGAAGTATTCATCTATATTTTGAATGCTACACCATAAAATGAGAAGTTTTGGCAAGAAACTAGTCTACGCAAACATATGTTTGGTATTACAAAAATTCCCAAAAAAATTACCACCACGCACAAGGCGTTACAGGGAACAAAGTTTTTAATTAAAATAAGAAATACAATTAAAATGTAGCTTTTAGTTTTTTACTTTGGTTGTATTTTAAGGACATTTATAGTTTGAGTTTGTGTTGTTTTATTATTATTTCAGGACATTTTAAGTATATTCACATATTTTTAAATAAAAATGTGTTTATTGTAGTATGTGTTATGTCTGTGGCTTGGTTCTAAACGGGCCAATGTCAAAATGTTTACTTTTAGAAAAAGGCAATTTAAGTTTAAGTTTTATATACGACTTCATAGTAACATTGGCTAGAAAACCCTTAAGAAGCTGTTCTGGGTTACATTAGACATTGGCTTTTTTAGCAAAATAAAAGAGAGTAAGAACAGAAACCTAATGCAATGATTAACTCAAAACAGCAAAATATTGACATTGGCCGTTTTAGCACCAAGCCACAGAAAATAATTCAAAATTTTAATGAAATGTCAAATGTACGGCCCTTTTCACAATGTATGAATAAAGGTTCTTGTGTACTTTAACGGCAAGTTCGGCATTCAAAACTTGCCGTTAGAGTCCACGTTAACATCTAATAGTGAAGTCGGCAAATTTTGTTTTATTTCATAGCTTACTTAAATTTTTAAATGTGTAAATATATATAACACCTGCGAAACACGCACGAAATCAAATCCAAAAACAAAACTAAAACATTTTTTTTAGATTCAAAGACATATTTTTCTTCTCTTTTAACGTTTCATGTTCTATTTGTATTTTAATTTACATATTTTTGTTGAGAAGCAGTAACTTATCAACATTTTCGCTCAATAATCTTGTGCGGCAAGCTTCTGCATTCATACACATTTTAAACTTAATATCGTTTCGAGTTTTTTCGTGCCAAATTTGCTCAACACGACACGAGCGTGACACGAAAAAAAACACGACATGTGCCCATCTCTAGTACAGACTATCCTCCTCCTATTTTTTAAGCGACTTTTTTCAAGTTTTAAGCTTCTTTGTATTTTTCGCGATCTTTAAACAATATTAGACTGTTTTTAGATTTTTAAAGTCTGAAAAAGACGATTTTCTTATATTTTATCATCGCATTTAACTTGAACACATCAACACATTCTATAAAACTATGCTGCCCTGCAGATAACGCGACTAGTAAAGTATACACCGTAGAGGACTAGGAGTAAACCAAAGGTAACACATATCCATGGAGAAAACATGATCGATTTACTATTACGATGTCCTAGGGATGGATCATATAACTCAGCTTGGCATTGAGTAAGAGTCTCATAACTACTCTATGTCACTATTCGGTGGACCACTATATGCAATCGTTAACACTAGAATACTTGTATGCAAATGACATGGTTCAAGACTGCATTATACTGGACCATGTTGTAACAACTCCATATTAGCTAAAATGACTATATACGTTATCTAATACTATCTGCAGGGTGGCCACATAGAGAAATGAGTTACAGTAATTTTGATTTAGGTGCACAATCAACTTTTCACGACTTTTTGTGCAGATAAGTCAAAAATGGTGTTAAATTAAATGTACTTATCTGCCTTAATGTGCAGGTAAACACAATTATACAGCGTATGCAGCTAACTTTGATTTTTTATATGAAAATAATTTAAAATTGCAAAAAATACATTAAATGTGCAGGTATACAAAGTGCACTTAAAAATTTATTTTAAAGAATAATCACAGAAACAAGTATTTTGTGCAGTTAAATCAAAATGCAGCTAAGATTGATTTTTTGTATGAAAACAGTTTAAAAATGCCAAAACTTAAGGCAGTTATCTTAAAAATGCAGGTATAGAAATGCAGCTAAGAAACGAATTTGTATGGAATTTTAGACAACAGTGACAGAAGTTAAAAGTTTTGTGCAGTTAAGTCAAAAGTGCGCTTAAACAAAAGGCAGTTAAATCAAAACTACTGCAGTAGTTTAGTAGTAGTACTTACGATCATTAGGGGATAACTTGTTGCACCTTTTGCAAATATAAAATAATTCATCGCATAGCCGTATAAATCATGAAAATATATGTACACAAATAATATTTTAGTTTTTCTTGATCGTTGAGAAATTTCCCGCATAAAAAAATAGATTTTTTCTTGAGATTTTATGTTTTGTTATTAATATGGCAACAATATTGGCTGATAAATGGGATAGGTTGGTGTCTGGAATAACGATGCTATATTTCAATAAAAACGGCATTAAAATGTTAGCAGTGAAAATATTTTATACGCATAAGCCACTGAGATTCATGAAAATTTTCATCAGTTTTCATGGTAAAATATTTTATTAACTTCAGAAGATTTTTTGTAGCACAAAATATGGACTTTTATAAAATTTAATTATGGATTTTTCTTAGTGAAACAGTTTTCTATAGAACTTCATCATTAGATTTTTGAAAAGTGATAGTCGAAAAATTGCTTTTTTGCCAAGAAAATACCACTGTGCGATAGAGGTGGAAAACTATCGATGGCACTATCGATATTTAATTTTTTTTATGACTATCGACGGTTTTATTCGTCAATCGATTATTATTTAAAAACAATCGATATTTTTCCGCTATCGATAGTAAATGATCCACTAGTATTGTTGTGCTAGACATGTTTTTCAACGCTCATCCGTTAGTTAAATTGGATTTAAAAACGTTACAAAGATTTTAGTTTTGTTATTTATTGAACTAAGAAATAAACTTCTGTTTTGCTTCAGAGCCAGTTTTATTTAGCATTTTTACACACATATTTAGTGCTTTCTCTAAGAAGTATAAAATTTTGATAGTATCACGATAGTATCTTCGATATATCTATAGTTTTTCTAACGTTTGATAGTTTAAAATCGATATATCGATATATTTTTTCAAAATATCGAAAATGTTCGATTGTGACACTATCGATAGTTTTATAGTATATAACCTCTCACAAAATATATTTGCACAAAAGACATTTTGGGTCGAGGTGCTTATGCCCAGGAAAAGAAATATTATTCTACAAACAAAACATATTCCCCGATATTCATAAAATGTTTAATTAGTTTGAAATGTATTTTATTTAAAATTGTTTATACAAAATTGTCTGAAAATAGATTTCAAATACATTTTATTTTTTTATGAATATAGGGGATTGAATATAATATTATTATTAAAAATTTGTACCAAAATATTACTTTTCGTGCAAAATTAAACCAAAAAATATAATAAACAAAACAGTTTTTCAGGTTTCTGGAATCGTAAAAATTGTAATGGTTTCCCAAAACTTTGTAGCAAAAAAACAGGAAAGCACATAATATATTTTATTGCTTTGAAATTTCATTACTACTTTTAAAGAGAAAGTGAATTAAAATAACATTTCTCAAAATATTAGAAGTTGTTAGTTTTACTACACAGTAAAATAAAATACTGACAATTTGTTTAAAGTTAGAAGTACAAAATGCATATGTAAATATCTATGTAAAAAGGTTCATACATATATGCCTATATCTCAATAATATTACTATTTAAACGTAATAAAATACGCAGGGGACTTAAAAAAGTTTTATTTATATTGAATGATAGTGCTTAGTAGAGGGCTGCACGAATATACTCTCAAGTAGTCGTATGTATGTTTGTGTGTGTGTGCATGCATGTTTTTTCTGAATATGTATGTTTATATGTACCCTATAAGCAAATCTGTAGTCGACTACAAAAATAATCAACTTATAGTTAACTTTTTTAGACTAGTTCGAACCCCAGCATCATCTTTTTGCACACTAACTACCAGTTGACTTAAATAAAGTTAACTTTAAGTTAGTTGCAAAGTAATGCAGAGTCGGACAATTGACTACCGCCTAGGACATCGCAAGGTTAAAATAGTCAGTTGACTCCATTAAAAGTAATTCAGTCATCAACCACCATTAGTTGAGAAATATTTTGCTTAAAGTGCGTTAAAAGTTAACTGAGTTGCTTATAGGGTATGTTTGGTCGTGGCTATGTATGTACATACATACACATGCATGTGTACATAAGAATATAAATAAGAACATACATCTATGCACACACGAAATTCATACGAGTACATTCTACGAATACATTTGAGTAAACTTTGCAGCCTATTAAAATAAACAATATTAAAATAAACGAAAAGCAGAAAGAGGAATAGAGAAAAAACAAATGAATTTATGCTTGTACACGAATATATTTTCATGAATTTCTTTAATTTTGAGAAATAAAAGTTAAACTAATTGTTTAAACAATATAAATATTGTTATTTATATATAAAAGATTTTATATGTGTGAATATTGTTGTCGAATAATTATTTGAGTTTTGCCAAAAGACGACGTGCTTTAACTGAACAGCTGACTGTTGTCTGTTCAATAACACCACAAAATTTATTACCGTTTAGTTAACGCAGCTAGTAGTGCTTAAAAGTTTAACGAATAGTAAAAACAATAATTTTAGTGTTAACTTCTGTAAACGCCATGTTTAGCGTTAAAATAAGTTTGTGAATT
The DNA here is from genome assembly GCA_956483635.1 of Panzeria rudis. Classification (NCBI taxonomy): domain Eukaryota; kingdom Metazoa; phylum Arthropoda; class Insecta; order Diptera; family Tachinidae; genus Panzeria; species Panzeria rudis. The sequence continues at coordinate 75,095,412 of OY101447.1, read as the reverse complement.
GCACTACAGGGATAGAGAATAGGTACAATTGTGCTTTTTATGGTACATTGTTCAATAACGACCCCATGTACAAACCACAAGAGAGGAGCTTATTATATATGTTGGAAGCGCTTTTTTCACTGTACATGTTGATGATGTAAACGCTACGAAAGCAATAGCAGAGACGAATAATTAATATAGTCGAGAAGGTCAAGAAGAAGTGATATATATATAATTGAACCAAAAACCACATTTTCCTTTCCAAATTTCGCCAAAAGTTGGTAGTATTATATATTAGAACAACATTTTATGCATGGGTTACCTGAAGGACTGAAAAAACCCCATCCTCTTACTTCATTTGCAAATTCATTTTATTGTGTACATCACATTTTTTTATCCGTGAATCTACATATGTACATATATTTTTTATTGAAAATTGTTGCAACTCCACTACAATTCAAATGCGTACACAACACTGTTTTTATTCTATGTTTTAAATTGTCAAACTTAAAACGATTAATATTGCAGTTTGTTGTTCATTCCTTTTTGTACTTTCATTTGAACAATAACTTTCTGTTCTCCCTTTTTTACATATGTATGTACATATACATATATTTAAATAAAATTGTATTGAAGTTAACCGCGCAGGAATATACTTTTATTGGAGGACATAAGACTGGGGTTTACGCATATTTCCATTGCACATTGCTACAAATAAGCTAACATAGGTTATGGGCCCAGGACACCATGTATCCAGCATATAAAAGTCTGAACGAAGTTGTTAAAATTTTGAAAATGGAAAAGTGTGGTTACATTTGATTGGTGTGATTTCTTGGTTTTTTTGTTTAAGTCGGGGTTAAAACCCAAGAAAATGGCGGGTACTGTCGCGAATATTGAAAAATTAAATGGCAAAATTATGCAACATGGTGCATATAAATGAAGAGCTTGCTTATAACGTTGGATCTGCATCAAACCTGTTGCGGCCCACAACGGGTTAATAACAAATCATTTATTTGTATATTTATTTAGGTCAATTCATAAGTCCCAAGTTGAATTTTATTTAGTTCACTTACACTCTATTTAGTTAAGCACAATTCAAAACGTTGCATTTTTCATTTAATTATGTCATTTAAACTCAAGCTATTTTTGTTCTTACATTTATTAAATGTTCCACTTAATTGAAACATTTTAGTTCCGCATATTATGCATTTCTTTTATAACTTATTATTATTGTATGATTATGTTATTTAGTATATAAGACCAGCATTTCAATAAAGAAATGATCAGTTAGAGCATAACAGATCGCAACTCAATCATTTAGATACTTTTTCTGGTTCAACTGCTACAAGAAAAAACCTTAATTACAATTTAGTGCCAGCCCAAATTAATGTGTTTGGACTGATTATCACTAAAGACCAAGAAACATTGGTGACCCCGACGTGATTTCAAGATTCCCCCACCAGTGGTAAGGGTCCTGAAACTTAGAAAAAAAACAACACAGCGTGTATAAAAATCCTCAGGACATCTAAAGTTCAAAAAGACGTGCTCCTGTCAAGGATAAGGTTTTAACATCAATCATAAACCCACCATGGCGACCATAGAAGAGCTGGTAAAGCGACAAGACGCCACGGCGGTAGAAATTAATAAGTTAATTGCTAACGCAAAAAAGACGCCCAAGGAGAGGAGAACTCTGGAGTACTACGAACGGAAGACCCAGGAGTTGGCAATCTTATGGCAAACATTTGAGCAAAACGACAATACGATTCGGAGAACAGCATCTGTTACACAGGATCACCCATATGTACAAAACGACCTATATAAAAAAATTGGCCAAAGGCACGGCGAGGCCATAGAAGAAATTGAAGCTGCCATGGCAACACTAAGGTCATTAGCAGGCACTTCAAGCAACACGTCAGAACACAAACAACCAAAGGTGCCAGCAGAAAGGCACCGATTAGTAATGAAGCTACAAACGCTTATTACCATCATCAACAATAAGTTGGATGAATTGCTGGAAGAACATTCCGGAATTTCCCACTTATACATCAAGTCAAAACTAAGGAATATAGATAGTCACATCAACACCATGCAACAGTTACATGGAAAAATTTGTGCCGATAACTTAGAACATTACCTCAACCAGTACATGTTAGAAGAAACCGTCATTGAGGAGAAGTACATCAAGGTCCAAGAAAGACAAGAGGTAACCGTATCACCAGCTCAACAAGAATCTTCGGTCCACCTACCGAACGTAACAATACCACACTTTTATGGAGACTACTTGCAATGGCGTGGATTCTATGAGATATTCAATGAAATCATTCATAAGAACCCGATGCCGACAATAAAGAAAATGTGGTTCTTGAAAACTAATGTGAAGGGTGAGGCTCAGAAGCTTATTCAACACCTATCGCTAACTGAAGCAAATTATACAACAGCATGGAATTTGCTTCAAGAAAGGTATAATAACATGAGAGTTTTGACATTCACGTTACTAGATAAACTCACAGGGCAAAGCAAATTATCGGAAAATCCATCTGCTTCCGCAATTAAAAACTTGCACGACAACATACAAGAAACTCTAGCAGCACTCAACAATTTAAGGGTAGACGCAAACTCATGGGGCCCTATAGTCCTTCACATAGTCATGAATAAGCTAGATAAAGGAACGTACATGCTGCATGAACAATCATTGTCATGCCCAAAGGAAATTCCAACACTAACAAAATTTCTCAAATTTCTTGAAACCAGATTTCATTCGTTGGAGGCAATGGCGCAGAAAAACAAACAACTTGCCACAAAGACGTATTCGTCCGCAGCTGCAAGTTCAATCACAAGGGACAAGAAATGCGGCTGTTGCAACGAACATCTACATCCATTATACAGATGTCAAAGATTCCTAGGGCAGTCTATAGACAAAAGACTGCAGTATATAAAATCTAACAAACTATGTGTCAATTGTCTCAAACCAGGTCATATTGCCAGGGTGTGCCCATCACAACATTGCACCAAACGCGAACAAAAACACAATACATTAGTGCACATCGATCAAGTCATGTCGGACAACTCACAGCAGAGCTTCAAGAAGTCTCCCGCTCCATCAACAGTGGCATCTCTACAGCAATCTGGTATCCAACAGGGTTATGTATTATTGGCAACTGCTCGAGTCAGAATACAAGGTAACAATGGACAAATCGGTGAGTTTAAGGTACTACTGGACTCCGGTTCTCAGATCAACATTGTAACCACAGACTGCTGAAACGCTTAAACATTAAGCCTGCAGAAGCTATCATACGGATAGAAGGCATCGGAAGTCAATCAAAGAAGTCTAATCAACGTGTTAATGTGAGTCTCCAGTCAACAACAAGTGAGTACAAAACTCGGCTCGAGGCGTTCGTTCTTCCTAGTATAATCACTGTGCAGCCATCAAGGGATTTTAATCACTCATTATGGCCGATTCCAGAGAACATTCAGCTCGCTGACCCTGAGTTTAGCAAGGGTGGTAACATCGATGTACTTCTGGGAGCCGAATACTATTTTGAACTGCTAACTTCCGGCAAAATTCAGTTAGCTAATGATATACCAACATTACAAAACACAAAATTAGGTTGGGTTGTCAGTGGAAAATTAAACAAGAAAGCCAACGAAACTGCAGTATGTGCAGTTTATGGTGAAAATGAAACAAGTAACACAAGCGAATTGATACAACAATTTTGGAAAGTAGACAACTTTGAATCAAGCAGTGAATTTACAATTGAGGAGCAACTTTGTGAAACACACTTCACACAAAATACAACAAGAAGTCAAGACGGACGTTTTATTATCAGACTACCATTTTCAAATAATCCAAGTGCTCTAGGTGAGACAAAGAGCATAGCAATCTCAAGATTTCATGCGTTAGAGCGACGACTATTCAGAGATAAAGACCTGAGATCCCAATACATTGAGTTCATGGATCAATACGAGGCACTGGGCCACATGACTCGCGTCAATGACGACAAGGTCCAATCACCGCACTTTTATATTCCTCATCATTGCGTGCTAAAACCAGAAAGTAGCACCACCAAGCTTCGTGTGGTATTCGATGCCTCGGCAAAATCCGTCTCAGGACTATCGTTGAACGACATTTTACACATCGGTCCTGCCACTCAAGGCGACCTTTTCGGTATGTTACTACGCTTTCGGATGCCGAGATTTGTATTTTGCACGGACATTGAGAAAATGTACCGTCAAGTTTTACTTCATCTAGCGGACCGTAACATGCAATTAATCCTTTGGAGAAGGAATCCAGCAGAAGCTGTTTAAACGTACATGCTGAATACAATAACGTATGGAACATCCTCAGCACCGTACCTTGCAACAAAGTGCTTACAACAATTGGCCGAAGAGAACATGGAAAGATACCCACTAGGGGCGTACACATTAAAACATAATTTATATGTGGATGACGGCATGAGTGGGGCAGACAGTCTAAGCACAGCAATTCAGATACAGCAGGAACTCACACAATTACTCCACGAAGGCGGATTCAACCCAAGGAAATGGTGTGCGAATCATTCTCAACTACTAAAGGGCATTCCTCTTTAAGATCTGGAAGTTAACTTAGACTTCGACAATCAATCAACTAAGGTGCTGGGATTAACATGGAATCCAAAGTCAGATCAGTTTTTTCTGAAGACAAACATCCAAGACAACCAAAAATAACTAAGCGTTCTATTGTATCCGATGTGGCAAAACTTTTCGATCCAATGGGCATTGCAGGGCCAGTAGTAGTGGCTGCAAAATGCTTTATACAGAAACTGCGGGAGTTACAAATTGCATGGGACGATCCAGTGCCGGAAAAATTAGCTTCAGAATGGAAAACATTCCGCGAAAACCTGAAAGAGCTAAATCTCGTACATACTGGAAGAAACATCTTCAACGGTCAGATAACGACTCACACACAATTACATACATTCGTTGATGCATCTGAAAGGGCGTATGGAGCTGCCATCTACCTACGTTCAAGATTACAAGATGGAAGAATTATTGTTAGGCTGTTGTGTGCAAAATCTCGAGTTGCTCCATTGAAAAGGTTGACGCTGCCGAGACTAGAACTATGTGCTGCTGTTCTAGGTGGCTAGCACAAGAGTAAGAAAGGAGCTTCACTTTGAAGGTCATAAAACATATTTCTGGTCCGACTCAGAAATAGTACTTCACTGGATTAATTCACAACCATCATCACTCCACACGTTTGTAGCAAATCGCATCACCAAAATACAAGAATTAACCATAAGCACCCAATGGCGACACGTCAGCTCAAACCAAAATCCTGTAGACCACATTTCAAGAGGATTGAGTCCCAAGGCATTAGACAAATGCACCACATGGTTCTACGGACCAATTTTCCTTCATGGCAACGAGACCAATTGGCCTAAAGAATTCAATAAAAAACGACAAAGAATAGTAGCCTACATGCAGCGCTTTATTATAGATATCAAAATATCAAATGATAGTCGGCCATCAACTACGCTACTCAGCCCTCATGAGCTGAACTCTGCAATGCATCTGATAGTTAAAGCCATACAAAAGGCTGATTTCAAGCAAGAAATCATGAGACTGCAGAACAACAAGGAAATAAATAATTCGAGTCCTATATGTACATTGTCCCCCTTTCTTGATGAACATGGTGTGTTACGAGTCGGAGGAAGGCTAGAAGCGTCAAACATTTCATATAACGCGAAACATCCAATACTGCTTCCACATAACGATCCGATCACAAAACTATGAAAATGGTTCATCTTGACAACTATCACTGTGGTCCTTAAGCAATGTTGGCAATATCCAGACAGCAATTTTGGATTGTCAAGGGCAACTCAGTGGCCAGAAACATCGTTCAGAACTGTGTGCGATACACAAGATCGAAGCCAAGGTTACTAAATCAAGTTATGGGTGAGCTACCGGCAAGCAGAATAACTCCAGCTCACCCATTCATAAAATCAGGAGTAGATTACTGTGGACCATTCTGGGTCCACTACAAGATAAGAGGCAAAAGACCGCACAAGGTGTATGTAGCGGTATTCATTTGTTTCGCAACAAAGGCTGTTCACTTAGAGGTAGTGACTGATCTTACCACTGAAGCATTCATTGGGGCCCTCAAGAGGTTTATAGCACGTCGAGGACGTTGTCAAACAATATAATCAGATAACGCGACAAATTTTGTTGGCGCCAAAAATCAGCTATACGAGCTAAACATGGCCATATTTGCTGACACTTCGCAAGAGATGATTGTTCGAGCATGTAGTAAGGATGGTATTGAGTTCAAATTCATACCACCGAGAGCAGCTCACTTTGGCGGACTATGGGAGGCAGCAGTCAAATCTGCAAAGCATCTTTTGTTAAGAAGAGTATCAACGACGTCCCTCACGCACGAGGAATTCGAAACAGTTATAATTGAAATCGAAGCAATTTTAAACTCGCGACCTTTGAGCCCACTATCAACGGACCCTAATGATTTAACGGCATTAACACCAGGACATTTTCTAATTGGAGAACCACTCACAGCTCAAGTGGACTCCAGGGCAACAAGCTCATCCAGTTCCCTCGCAACACGATGGAGACTTGTTTCCCAACTAAAGCATGAGTTCTGGACGCGTTGGTCCACAGAATATTTACATAACTTGCAGGAGAAACGGAAGTGGAAAACAACATGCGAAAATGTGCATGAGGGTCAAATGGTCATCATAAAGGAAGACAATATACCTATTATGAAATGGCCTCTCCGCAGAATTCTCAAAACTTACAAGGGAGATGATGGCAAGGTTCGGGTGGCAGACATAAAAACGTCATCAGGTGTAACAAAAAGACCTATTCACAGGCTAGCTCCGCTCTTTCATGACGAAGGTCCAGTGGAGATTGAACCATCAACTTATGTTAAAAGGGCATCTACGCGCTTTCGCCCGAAGTCTGCCAGAGAAGTATATAGTACCCCATCAAAGAGGGGTAAACATATCACCAACCCAATATTACTCGCCATGATAATAACGGTTCTACTCATCCCTGTCGTCATAGGCAACAGTATTAGGATCAAACATTTTCGTACAGATCCCGGATTATATTTTGAAGGGATCGGAACAGCTAAATTGGTCACCGCTGAATGGAAATTAATGGTATTTTATGATCTGGCTCCATTTTATTCTGAGCTAAGATCTTTCCAGTGAGGACTAAACAAGTTACAACAACTATGTTCAGAAATTCAACAACAGGCAACGTGTAGGATTTTGGTTAATAACTTCGAGCAAATTATGAATGAATTAACCGAGGAGAAGGAGTTGTTTGCAACCAGTAGAACAAAAAGAGCTGCATTCAATATTGTAGGAAACATTGCACGATCATTATTTGGTGTTCTCGATTCAGATTATGCAGAGGAGATGTCAAACACAATCAAGCAAGCTAAGGGCCAGACTCATTACTTGTTTCAACTTTTAAAAAATCAGACGTCTATTATCGACTTAACTATCAATATTATAAAACAGGACGAACTCAATACTCAAGGTCAACTAAGTACCATCATCGAAAGAATAAATAAAGAAGCAAATGAGATAGACAAAGAGTCCGAACAAATCACCCAAACACAATTAATAGGGCTACTAGCAAATCAAATGACGCTGACGGCAATAAATCTCCAAGGAAGAGAAACGGAAATCATAAATGTGCTCACCGACGCCCACAATGGAAGAATCAGTCCACTCTTATTATCTCCCCATCAACTGAGGAGTGAACTTACCACAATCAAGGCACATCTTCCAGCATCGCGTACACTTCCGGTCGAAAATGAGAACCTTATACAACTATATAAGCTAATGAGTGCCAAGGGAGCTGTAACTAAGGATGAAGTCATTTTCGAAATCATGCTACCGTTAGTTGATCAACAATTTTTAGAGTTATTTAACATTGTGCCAGTACCAACCATCAGAAATGATGTTTTAGTCGCCATCATCCCAGAAAGTTCATTTTTAGCTGTAAATCCACACAGGGACGAATACGTGCTATTTACAAATAATGAATTGTCCAATTGTATCACAGTCAAGGACAATACATTTATATGTCACAACAAACAATTCAAGCTTGGAAAGGGTTCGAATCACAATTCATGTAAAATCCACATCTTTAACAACAGGAATACAACCGATTGCAAGCTAACCCGGCTTCCAGGCAACTCTACATGGTCGCAATTGAAAAATCAAAATAAATGGATCTTCGCGACTATCGGAGACATCGAAGTATCATCAGTATGCGGCACCGAAATCACCCAGTGCACATTGAGGGGAAGTGGACTACTCGAAGTCGAAGCCAGCTGCACAGTAAAGTCCAGCCTGATTACGATTCAAGGACATTTTGGCACAACCAACAGCATACACGCATCATATGCTAAACTTAAGCACATAGATTCCATAAGCACACCTCAGGAGATAAAGAGAATGTTCAACACCACTGACAAGGAACTTGAGACTCATTCGGATCAATTTAACGCACTCCAGAAACAACTAAATGAGTCAAGTCTTGCTTCGCTCCCGGAATTCAACATTCAACACCACCAGGCAATAAGTTATACAGCACTGATTCTGTCCACAATGCTGCTATTAGCGCTCATTACTGTTAAATGTCGAATAAATCGCCACACCAACAACATCAACCATGATGACCAATCCACACCTCAGCCAGCCCAGCGATCACGGCCTGTCACGATCGACATCATAGATACCTAATTGACCGGTGGTCAAGGCGGGGAGAATGTTGCGGCCCACAACGGGTTAATAACAAATCATTTATTTGTATATTTATTTAGGTCAATTCATAAGTCCCAAGTTGCATTTTATTTAGTTCACTTACACTCTATTTAGTTAAGCACAATTCAAAACGTTGCATTTTTCATTTAATTAGGTCATTTAAACTCAATCTATTTTTGTTCTTACATTTATTAAATGTTCCAATTAATTGTAACATTTTAGTTCCGCATATTATGCATTTCTTTTATAAATTATTATTATTGTATGATTATGTTATTTAGTATCTAAGACCAGCATTTCAATAAAGAAATGATCAGTTACAGCATAACAGATCGCAACTCAATCATTTAGATACTTTTTCTGGTTCAAGTGCTAGAAGAAAAAACCTTAATTACAATTTAGTGCCAGCCCAAATTAATGTTTTTGGAATGATTATCACTAAAGACCAAGAAACAAAACCATTTTGGGAAAACGTCCTGAAGATGAGGCGTTGAAATGGGCAACAGATGACAGCAAGGCTCTGGCAACAATAACCTTAACTGTAAGGCCAACTGAGGTGATCCACATAAAAAAAATTGTACTTCGGCTAAAAATGCCTGGGATCTTTTGAGTTCGCTTTATAAGGCATACACCGCATCCAGAAAGGTGAACTTTTTCAAAAAAATTGGTGCGTTTTAAATAGAATTCAAGTGAAAGATTTTCCCCCCAAATCAATGAATTTTGTTGCACGGTGGATGATTTGAAAGAAATCGGAATCACTTTAAATGATGACCTGTTGTCCATTTTGCTGTTGGTGTTCCTGACGAATTGGAATCGTTTGTTGTTGCTATAGAAAGCAGGGATACTTTAACAAGGTATGAAAAGTTGGTTTCAAAAATATTGGAAGAAGAAATGTGACAAGGTAGCAAAAGTAATGCAGAAAATGAAACTGTTTTTGCGGCGAATTCAAGAAATGAATATAAAAGAAATAAAAAGCTTTTCAATAACAGCAACAATAATAGAAGTGTTAATAATGTTAAACAAGTGCAGTCAAAAGGTAATCATCAAGAAAAGAAAAATGTAAATGTTAATGCATATAACAATAACATCAAATGTTATCGTTGTGGTAAAAAAGGTCACATAAGCAGCGTTGTCAACTCAGTGCTTTTCGCACGGTTTTCAGTGCTTTTTCAACTCTTCGACGGGAAAAACTTTTTTAATCTAATTTTTAATGCTTTTATTTTGTGACGGTGGCACTAAACCCAAAATTCAAAAATTAATTTGTTTATCTAAAAATAATTTTTGCACAACTTTCGTAAATATATAAAGCGCTCTTTGCTTTTTAATGTTTTTTCAGCCAAACCACACTTTTGATCATTTAATACAGCTGATGTCAGATGCCTTGTCAGATGAAAATAGAACACGCTCTAATTGAAAATTTTTCATCTGACTTCGCTTCTGTAAATGTCATCTGACAATGTTTCATATGTTTCACACGGCATGTATCACTTTTGCAGTGGGAAATTTGACAAGTCAGATGTAAAATACATGTCGTCTAAAGTCAGCATTAACATGTACCATGTATATATGAGTCTTTTTTTTAATACATTTTGAAAAGATTTACATTTCTTTGCGGTGCATAATAGCGAGAAATGCATATAAGCGAAATGCAAATACAAAAAATATTTACGGTTTTTTTAATTCCAATAGAAAATCGCACATGTTACGATGCATATAAACGTTAAATGCAAATAACCGACATGCATATAATGCTGACTTTAGACGACATGTATTTCACATCTAACTTGTCAAATTTCCCACTGCAAAAGTGATACATGCCGTGTGAAACATATGAAACATTGTCAGATGACATTTACAGAAGCAAAGTCAGATGAAAAATTTTCAATTAGAGCGTGTTCTATTTTCATCTGACAAGGCATCTGACATCAGCTGTATTAAATTATCAAAAGTGTGGTTTGGCTGAAAAAACATTAAATAACAAAGAGCGATTTATGTATATACGGAAATTGTGCAAGAACTCAGCTGTTGTGAACACTCAGATGTTATGTCAGATATAATTGCACATGTACGTGTGAAAGCAAATATTATAAACCGTCTGTAAATTGACAATTTTGACAAACATGCGAAGTTACATATGTCTCACACACCTAACAAGCCATATGTAAAAAACATGTCGTCTAAAGTCAGCATAAGCGATAAATACTGTATAAGTGTTACATTTTTGTCTTTAACACGCATAACAGAGCTTTGTTTCAAGTAAACAAAAATGTGTATAACTCAATTTTGGAAAAATTGCGTTTATTCCCTTCTTCCAACTGATGGTTCAATTCCCTTCTCAATAAAAATAATTTAATTGAAAAATTAAATTGAACGATGTTAAGCCTTAATTAATTAAGTATTTTTGGGTTAAAAATTTTTATGTATTGATTTTTGAAGCAATGTCTAAAAAATACTTTTTTCAATTTTAAGTCCCTTTAGCTCAAGTAGTTTTTATTCGATCAACACAAGAAAGATCTATTTTGTTCAATTGAAGTTTTTCGATATTTTTGGGAATATTTAAAATAACAGAACTATATTTTGTAAAACTCGATAAAACGGGATAAAAATTTTAGGCGGGGTCGACCTCTAAAAAGCGGGATAATCCGGCCTAAAGCGGGATGTCTGGTCAGGTTAGTCAACGTATTAAAATATTCTTTCTTTTGTCCACTATCCACAACTCTTTCAAATTCATTTTCCCTTCGTTAAGAGAACAAGCGGAATCATTATCTCTTTTTTCACTTTCTTTGCATTGAGACCTATGTGCAGTGTTGTCAACTTTTTGATTTCAAAAACCACTGAAGCAAGCAAAAAACGCGTAATTCTTGGAAAAAGCACTAAATTTTAATTTTTTAGTTTTATTTAAAAAATTTTTTATATACTTGCCTATTCTGTAAATCGAGCAGATTTAAGACGAATTATTTAATAAAAATTAAATCCACAAAAACAAAAATTTTTTAGACTTTTTGTAGCTTTCTGTTTTTAGCCCCGACCAAAAAAAGGGGTTTTATATGTTTGTAGTGTGGGTCTGTGTTTCTGTGTGTGTCTGTACGACTCCACGTACAGAACAAACGGCTGACCGATTTTGATTTTGGTTTTTCTGTTTGAAAGATGACTTGATCGATATTGTTTTTAGCTATGTTTGAAGAACATCGGTCCAGCGTTTAGAAGATATCACATCTTTTCTAATGTATCCTGTTGTGTCTTTGATACCGTAGCTGCCAAACGGCTAGATCGATTTTTAATTTAGTAAATTTTGTTTGAAGGGTGACTTGATCCAAAATCCTCTAACCTATGTTTAAAGAAAATTGGTCGAGCCGTTTTGAAGTTATCATCTATTTTCCTCGGGGGTTTTTAACATTTTTAATTTAATGTTATTTAGAGCTTAATATATCATATCTGATGTTAATTGATTATATATGATCATCAACGTTATTGCTACAAGTTTTTCATAGAAATTATCAAGTTATCATAAAGAAAAAACTGTAACTTTAGAATCTATTTTCATCCATAATTAAAGACTTTGTACAATAAAGACCTTTCAGTTGTACTCTGTAAAAAGTAAAGAAAATTACAAATACCTTTTCCAGGATATTTTGGCATTTTAGAGGATCTTGTAGCGGGCAGCTATGTCCTTTTTAATCATTACTTATTAAGAGGACACTTTCCAAAGACACCAAATTTATTAATAACTGATGACGCGCTCTAAAGTTATTCAATCTTGAATATGACGAACATTTCTCAAAAAATGGCAGAAATGCCCAAGTTAAGACGGCTATAAAAAGAAACCATAAAAAGTATCGGAATAGTTCTTACGCCACGTAATGCGCACGTAAAAGTAGAATATACATATGTACATATATTAGGGTCATGACTATTTTTTGGCGACATCCTCCAGCTCCAAAATTGTGTTGGGGATGGAAAATAAGTAAAAGCAGCGATCTCACTTTTTCGCGATTGTTGCTATAAACACATTCGCCACAGCAGGCTAGACGGCTACACGACTACAAATGCTGTTGGCAGCAATCGTCATCGTGTAGTCAGCTACTTAATTATTTTGAACACTGCAGCTACATCGTAACCAGCTGACATTTTGTTGTTGCAGTAAGTATTTCAGTGGTGCCACTTTCAAAAATTTTACTTGTATAAAAAATCGCTTATTCAAAATGTTTTTACATCTCGCAAAATGTAAAAACAAGTCAATTTATTTCTTTAAAACCTATTGATTGTTATGGCAGTTTTAATACTTAAATTTTTTTATGTTTTTTCTGTTTAATAAAATAGAATATTGACTTAAAAACTCATGAGGCAGTAGCTTTTTTAACCTTATAATTTTAGTGTAATTTTTTTATCTCTTTTGGCTCCGGAGTTGGTTTTGAGTTGGTTCAAAGCTTTTATTTTTTATTAGCCATAACTCCTAGAATATAGAACGGGTATAACGATATGGATATCACTTCAAACTGCTCTAAAATACCTTTCTACTAGTATACAAATTTTTTAAAACAATTAACCCATTCCGAGTGAAATGCAATTTTAAAATTTTTTATCTAACTTTTCACGCAGAAACTCCGTTATCTTAAAAACTGGTAGATACAACGGTACATATGCATGTGTATAGTTTTATAGAGAACTTGCCATGCTTTTATTTGGTGTATACTTGAAAGCTGTGACCTACGAAATACGTAAGTTATAGTACTTTAAAGATGAGTTTAAGAGGTAAATGAATTAGTTTAATTACGAAATCTCATTTTCAAAGTGCCATAACTTACGAATTTCATCGATGATAGCTTTCAAGTATACATCAAATGAAAGCTGGAAATGTTCTCTATTAAACTAAATACATGTTTAAGTACCATAGCAACGGCCATTTTTTAAGATAACGGTGGTTTTACGTGAGAAGTCATATAAAAATGATTTAAATTCCATTTTGCTCGCAATGGGTTAATGGATTTCAAAATTGTATATACCAGTACAAAGGTATTTTAGAGCATTTTGAAATGATAACTATTACTACGTTTACACGATGACTATTGGCAAATAAGTTAATTCATTGTTTATATGGCATAGCAAAATACAAAAACTTGGCAGCACTTCTATAGAAGCCTTTTGTATAAAAAAAAAAGTTGAAATGTATAAAACAACAATTAATTATTTGTTTTAATTGTCATAATTTTCTTTTATTAATGTTTTTCTATTTATTGTTTTTTATTAACAAAGCGTGGCAGAACCAAACATTTCATTTGCAAATAGTGCGTTAATCGTGAATAGTTTTCGTGAGTTAATAAGTCGCAATAAAGCAATTATATGGCAACAATTTACAGTTTTATTTGCAAATAACCCGTGCGTATAAACGTAGTATATATCGTTTATATCCGATCTCTATTGTAGGACTTATGATCAATAATATATTAAAGTTTCGAACCCCGTAACTCCAGAATCAAGAGAGCTATTACCCTGTGATTTTTTTAATTTTCAATAATGTCGGTATTTCTGACTTAAGTCAATATTCTATATAACAACGAAACAAATAAATTTATTTATTTAAAAATTCTTGATGCATATATATTATAACATTTAAATTTTTTAATTTTCTTTTTTATTTTACAATAAAAAATATTTCTAATCACTAATTTGCTTTACATATTTTGATATATTGTTAACACTGTTTTTGTTTTGTAGCCAACAAAAATAGAAATTAGTTTAATTTGACTACACCACAGAAGTAGCATGGACAACAACCTGCAGTCGTGTAGCCGTGCAGTCGTGAAAATAATCATTTTCATATACACACATGTATTCTATTTTTGACAGGTTATAGTCGGTAGCCTGCTGTGGCGAATGTGTTTAATGCATGTGAAAAAAGTTCACGCACCAAATGCATTGAAGTTTTGTATACGCAATTTTTTTCTTTTATTAAAAAAATTGCTATTTTAATCGAAATAACTCAATTGTGTCTTTTTTTATATAATCGTACTTAGAAAATCTTTACCCGCCATTTTGAATATAAAATAACTTTAAAATATGTCTTCTTTAATAAAAAATATACAAAATTTCAATGCGTTTGATGCGTGAACTTTTTTCATGATCACGAAAAAGTGGGATCGTAGTTCTTATTATTTTTCCGTGCCCTACACGATTTTGGAACTGGAGCATGCATATTTGCAAAAAGTCTTAACCCTAATGTATATTATGTATGTATGTCAAATTTCGTTGCAAATTGATAGTTTTTGAAATCTAAAGTGCAAAGCAAATTAAATACGTACAAGAATTCGTTTTTTATGGGTTTTGACGCTTTTAAGAGATAAAATATGAAGCACCACTAATTGCTCGAATCCACTTTTTTCATTTTTCTGCATGACTGCAAAAACGTTGTTGTGAACACTCAGAGGTTATGTCAGATGTAATTGCACATGTACGTGTGAAAGCGAATATTATAAACCGTCTGTAAATTGACAATTTTGACAAACACGCGAAGTTACATATGTCTCACACACCTAACAAGCCATATGTAAAAAACATGTCGTCTAAAGTCAGCATAAGCACCTTTCCCAAAAATTAAAATTTGTGCACCAATTTTTCAACAGCAAACAAAAAATTCTTTCCTAATTAAATGATAAGTACGTGAATACTTCCAAACATTTTCGAATCGGTTGTCGCATGCATGTCAACGGATCTGAATAAGACTTTGTAGACCAATATTTCACGTACCTACGTGCTATGTGTTGTTTTTAGTTTTTACAATTTTCGAATTATCGTAGGTCAAAGTTCTATTTTTTTTAGAAAAATGTAATAAAATACCTCATATTGAAATAAATATGGATTTTCATGTATGAAAAGCTTAAGTCGTAAGGTTTCAATCGAGAAAAATCACAATTCCATTCAACAGTAGAATTTTAATTTGTGCTGGTGTGTCTGTGTTTTGTATGGAAATTCTGATTTTTATCAATTGAGTTCCTTCACTTAATTGTGAATAAAATTGACATTAGTCCATCGATCTTCATGATTTATGACTTATTTTATTCGTAACACACCTGTTCTTAAGAATATTATTTAAAAGTTTAAGTTTTTGCAGTATTAAATCTGATTAAAGTTTTTAGAAAAAGTTTTTTTTTCTAATTTTTCATAAAAACCAATATTTTTCGGTACTAATTTGAGAATAACTAAGATACTACTGATTTCTTTACGTAACTGTATTAAGATAGTTTGAAGGCAATTTTATCATGCATCTGTTGCTGTTTTGTTGGTCGAAAGCGGACATACTGTTCTCGAGTTAAGGTGAAATATACTGGTGTACCCAGTAGAAATATTACATATGCCCGTAAAAAAAATCTGCAAGTAATAGGACAAATCTGAAGACACCCAATTTTTTTGCGCTTCAAACTGCTTAGAAAAGTACCAATTTGTAAGTCTGCCTAAATTTTCAATGAATTTTTCTTTGCAAATAATATGAGAACCTCTTAGTAAAGTATGTTTTTTTTAACCCCTGGAGTTTCCACTCCAAATTTTGGATACGTTATGCATAATGCTATGCCCTACCAACAGACAAATTTATTTTATTTTTGCAATACTTTTGTATTAGTTTTGAAACCTTACGACTTAAGCTTTTCATACATATTTTATTTCTTCATAATAATTTTTTTTATTAAATTTTGCTAAAAAAAACCAAATTTTACCCCCGTTAATTCGAAAACTGCAGCGAAATTGGAAAAACTAAACATAACACACAGGTACGTGAAGTAATATCTACAAAGTCGTATTCAGATCAGTCTTATTCAGATAACAAACTGAAATTCTTTTCTGAAACATTTTCAGGCTATTTTCCGTTTGGTAGTACCCAGTTGAAGTGAAAAATTACTAACAATTTTGTCTAATAAATGGACGTCATATCCAGTAGAAGTAAATGCAAAATTTCGAACCTTAAGTTTAGGCGGAACTGCGTACGATGTTTTGAAAATTACATTTTGGATTTTGTTTACAAATTGCAGTTTTTTTTATATAAGCACCACTGAAGCATATAACAGATTTTTTTTTATAAGCACTGCCGATACATATAAGCGAGTTTTTATAAACGCATTTCTCGCTTATAAGCAACAAAAGTCGTGCAAAATTTGAAATGCATATAGCCGATAAATACTGTATTTAATAGAATTTCATGCGACTAAAAAGAGTCAGATGGAAGAAGGGAATAAATCCGGTAATTTATTCCCTTTCTCCAACTGATAATACTGGTTCACAAAAAAAATGCACCTCAAAAATTAGATGTTTTTTAAGCTAAATTGGGGCTGCTGATCACGAATATGGCATTAATTTATTTTAATGAAGAACCGTTTTCGAGATATTCGCGAAAAACTAGTTTTTTGCAGTTTGTAAAGATATTTCCAAAAATCTTGAGTACTGTTTACCTGAATTGAGCAAGCTTGGCATTGTTGCATAGATATGTTATTCCTCTTTCAGTTCATATTTATACCGTGTTGATCAGATAAAAATGCACTGAATTACAAGCTTTTATATATGAAAAAAATTTTATTTTTTGCGTTTTTTTCAAAATTCACCATTTTGAAATGCTCCATTAAAACAAACAAAAAATTTAAAATTTTTGTTTTGACCCATATCTTAAGTAAAATCATAGTTTTCACATAAATTCCTATATAACTGCAAAATTTCATTGGAAAAAAACAATAATGAACGATTTTATAGCATTAAGAAAAAAATTTAATATGCACAAAACACCACATAGCACCACTTTTCCACTTGTTTTGCCGTAAGTCTTACATAAAAAGTTTAATTATAAAATTCTGAATACAGTGTTGAAAACTACACATAATTTTGGTAAATTTGATATGCGATATGTCGACCTTTCTTTTTCAAACGAGTAAAAGTAATGGAATACCAGCAAAAACTCGTACTGATCTGAGGACCAACGAATGAAAATTAAAATTTTGATGTGTTCACTAAACATGTTGTAACTTTCTCATATTTGGTCCAATGTAACTAATTTTGCGCTTGCTATATTCGGAACAAAATTTTCTTTAAGATGTGCGTCCAAAATAAGTTTAAAAAAATTTATTTTGCCTTACTGGAGCGACTTAAATTAGTAAATTAAAAAAAACGTGGAAAAAATAAAGTTTTTTCAAATCTAAAGACCTGTAACTCATTGAATTTTGATCCGATCAACACATTTTGAATATGTGCTGAAAGAGGAAAAACATATCTATGCAACAATGCCAAATTTGGTCAATTCAAGTAAACGGTACTCCAGGTTTTTTAAAATAGCCTTATTTATAAACTGCAAAAAAACTCGTTTTTCGCGAATATCTCGAAAACGGTTCTTAAAAAAAATAAATGAATGCCATATTCATGTTCAGTGACCCCAAATTACCTTAGAAAACATTTCATTTTTGAGGGGATCGCAAAAAGTTGAAATTTTGTAAACTAGTGTTATTTTTTCGACATAAATTGTTAATAAAATTTATTTAGCGGAGTCTTTGCTACATTATTGTCTGAATTTAGCTGTTGTCCAAAAACTGATGACACCTTTTTTTTGAGGGCCTACTGATTTTCAGAAACTTTGGATGCTCATAAAAAATATTGGTCACCTAACTAAGTTTAGGGTTTGACTACCCATGGATAGTAGAATCGAACCTATACTGTCAAGTCTGTGTGTTTTTTGCACTGTTGCACTGTGCAATTAAACAAATTTTTATATCCATATAAAATTCTTTTTTATTTATTTTTGTTTCTAAATTCATGTTGGAGAAACTCAACAATAATAAAGTAGAAAATATATTGGATAACCTATAGCGTAATAAATCTTCTGTTTTTGATAACATTTAACCAAGAATGTTACTGACAAAGAAGAATGTTATTGCTTATATATTAAGTGCAAAATACATAAAATAATTGCGATACCTAAAGTTGTTGGGTTTAACAAATTATGTAGTTTTCGACCAATATCTCTTTTATCAATTGTTGATAAAGTTTTTGAAAAGATTATGTATGAACAAATCTCAAATTATTTAGATGTAAACCATATTTTATTAATAGATAATTTGGATTTAAAAAAGGTTCTGGAACTGAGGAAGCTGTTGTAACTGTGGTTGACTACATATGTGAAAATATTGATGCGGGTTTCACTGGTGTGGCTGGAGTTTTCTTTGATTACTCGAAAGCTTTTGATTTGGTTCATATATTTTCCAGTTATTTGGCAAACAGGAAACAGTTCATTCAAGTTACTGAAAGTAAGACCACAATGATAACATTAACCTGTGGAGTCCCGCAAGGAAGTGTTCTTGGTCCTTTACTATTTAAAATTTTAAAAATATTGTTTTCAACGGCAAGTTATTTATGTATGCAGATGATATAAGCCTTTTTTACCCTTATAAGCACTCACTAGTATTGAAAACACAGATTGAATATAATGCGGCTATACTAACAGAATTCTCGCAATTCAAAAAACTATGTATTAATCCCTCCAAGACCAAATTTGTAAAATTTACACCATATAATCTAATAGTGCGTTTCCATATACGTGTTTTTGGTCAAAATACATGTTTTGCGCAAAATACGTGTTTTCCTACATGTTTTCCCATACAATTGTCATGTGAGCAAAACACCTCAAACAGCGTGTTTTGCTCCAAATTATGTCGAAATTTGTCTATTAGCTGTTCTACACTATCTCACAAGCCGTTCGACTTCTGTAGAAAATGCAACCCTCATCTAATGAGTTTATGGAAAGTTTTAAAAAAGCAATAGCAACACATTATATCAGGGTAGCATTTTGCGCAGAAGTCGAACAGCTTGTATAATAGTCTAAAAACAGCTTATACAGCACTGCGTTGCCTCTATGGTTACAAATGAAACTTTGGGTCATCTATTTACTGTGATTGACAAATGCGAAAAAAGTGACACTGTTCTGCGGCCACATAATTAAGGAAATATGGCGCGCATTCTTATTTCAAAGCAGAATGTAAACAAAACAATAAAAATGTCAAACTGATTACGAAAATTCGAACTTAAAAACACTTACAGCATAATGGAAATGTTTCGACATATTTTGCTCAAAACGTCCTGTTTTGCTCATAATGGAAACGTACTGTAAGGAATGATGAGAAAACGGTAGTATATGCAGATGGGACTGCTATATCTGAATCTAAAGCGTAGTATGCAGTTCTCACTGAAATTAAGGTTTGGAGTTTTGCATTTATTTCTACACGGAAAAATAATCGTGTAGAATTTTATACAGAATTTTTTTTGCATATACACAAATTTATATATTTTTTAATTTACAACACACAAAAACACTAAAAATTAATTACAATGTACGAAAAATTAGAAATGTCAAAAATTCCGTAGCCAAACAATTGTCTGAACATTAATTTTTGTTTCAGTTGACGGAAAAAATTCTCCACTTATTGTTATAACATGCCTGTAATAGACAATAAATGCCATAATTCCCTGTACTTTTCTTTTAGAACTGCGTACTAGTAAACGGAAATTTCTTTAAGAAATTTACCAACCTGAATTTCAGTTTGTTTTTTTACCCATAATTCTTATGGCAGCCTGAATTTCATGCAGAGCTGCATACTACGCTTAAGACGGTAAAATACTTAGGCGTGGTGCTCAGTCAAAATTTATTATGGGATGAACATATACTTACTATGAAGGCAAAAATCTCACCACAGATTGGTATATTATATAAATTTAAGAATAAACTTAGCAGTGAAACGAAATTACTTATTTATCAGTCTCTTGTACATTCCCATTTTACTTACCTTCCTGCTATATATGGTTGTAGAGTTAATAGTTATTTGAAGTCACTTCAATCTGCTCAGATTAAAGCTTTGAAACTTGTATTTAATCTGTCTTTAAGGTATTCTACGCTAGATTTGTTTCAAATGTATGCAACAAATATATTACCTATACGAGAATTGTATAAACAAAAGGTTTTAATTGACGTTTTTAAGACAATGAAAGAAAATGAACAGCGATCTGTGCAATTTGCTCAAAATTTGGTCCGTACGCACCAAAATACTAGACAAGCTCATAACTTAAGCTTTCTAAGATGCCGTCTCGATCTAACCAAATAAAGAATTTCATTTGCTGGGCCTTTTGAATATTATTTTGAATATAATAATATATATAATAATTGCCTATAGGTTTAAGTAATATAAATGCAATTTCAACATTTAAAAATCATATCAAGAACCACTACAAAAGATAGAAACACTTCAAATGTAAATTTTGATTTCAGCTAATTTTTTATTTTTATGTATGTATATACAGACATACATATGTATATGTAAATATTTTAATTAAACTTGTACATATATATTATTATTAATTTTTTTTCTATCATTTTATAGCTTTATAGCGGCCTATAGCCGCTATAAAGCCTTTAAGGCGCTGGGGCATCAATTTATAAATTTGTAAACTTTTCTATGAATAAAGAAATTATACATTAAAAAACCCTGCGAAGCGATTTATGTAGCTTGTCTGCCGAAAACCCCCAGGGTCGATATCGGAAATCCAACTCGAGACCTTTGGAATGACTGGCTAGCATTGCTACCAATCAGTCCGTAGTCCGGATTAAGTATTTTTTGAGTTTTTTTTACTTTTTCTTACCAAATTTTTTCTATTCCGTAATGATCATCTGATGCACTATTTTATTGATATATTAAATACCTTGATACAGAGTTTTTAGCGATTGGATTTATATTTCCATTTTCAAAATCAGTTTATAAAACTGAAGAAACTCCCGATTCTAGATTTAGATGTTTCTTTTTTCTTATATAGTGTCCACACCTGATGAACTTTCATCATAACACCTAATATAACGCCAGCAGAGAAATTGTAAAATGTTCATTCGCATCAATACATAGGGGTAGACGTTGATGAATTTATATCATGATGAATCATATTTTCTTCTTCATCGTACAGCTAAGATCGAATATTTAGACCTTTATATGGACAACAATAACCAAAAATATTAAATATTTTTATTATAAGATTTATTTAATAAATATCATAAAATATATGGGTTTTCATTAAAAAATATTTATTTCTTATAATTTTCACTAATTCTATTAAAGGAAATGAAGGATAAAGTAAAAACAGCAAATGAAATGACGTTTCATATCATAATATATTCATCTGAGCTTGTGCTCTGATGATTATATTCTAAGTCTGATATAACATTAATAAATTGAGTCTATACGTAATGAATTTTCATCATGAAATCAATTTATCAGGCGTGGATACTATGTTAAGAAGAATAAAGATATCTGCCTATCTTTAAATTAATTCAGTGTAATTGTTTAACAATATGCTGCAGATTGTAAAACTTAGTGCTAGCTTTGCTTATAAAAAAGTTTAAAGGACCGTCTTGAGGTACGAACTTCATCGGTGTAAAATTTAAATACAAAATGAACGGAATTTTAAGATGGTAAAACAAAAACGATAGAAATAAAAGTATGGAACTAAGAGCACTCCGATCTCAATATGAGTGAGCGAAAAATCAATTAAAACTCAAAAATAATTTGAAAGTATTAAAGAAGTATTTCAAACTTGACTACCAAAACTCTTTAAAAAACACAATCAATAAATTTTAAGAAATTGATAGGTTTTAAAAGGTTTTGGTCGATTTTTGTGCAAAATTTTTTAGTAAAAAAATTTTTCCACTGGCAACGCTGAATCATTGAAACGAAGCAAGAATTCGTCGTGAGAACAGTGTAATTCGCAATCGCAATTGGGAGAGTGAAGCAAGTGCTTCACTTCGTCGTGTGAACATGGTATACGAAATATAGATATAGAAACCAATTCACTATTCCGATATGATTTTTTTTTTTGTTTATTCAAATTAATCAAAAAAACATTTTTCGAAAAAGTTATTCAAAACTGTTATTTTGTTCTATTTACTTTCTGAAAAAACATAGAAATATCCATTTTAGGGGTTTTCCCCCTAGATACGGTGGTTTTTATTTCATTGAGTATCAAATTTTGAGGGCTAAAATTCTTAGGGGCAAATTTAGGAGGCCTGAACTTACATTTAAGGGAATTCTAGGTGATTTTACTATTCGCATGCCTATACAAGACGCAATTTTTATTATATTTTACAACTGGTCAACATCTCTTTCGCAATAGATAATTCAGTATTATTATTATCAGCCATGTCACAGATTCCGTTCGGATTGGTTTTGATTCCGTACACAGAAAAAACTAATTTTTCACTTCAAATACCAAATTCCCTGAATCAAATGTAAATTTGTTCAATTTAGGTCCAATAAAGAAATTTCTAAATTCAAATGCAAAAATTTGTAATAATTTGTTTGAAAAAAATTCTGATTTTTTCAATAAACAAGTTGTTTCAATCAAAAAATGTTTTAGAAAAATATAAAAAATAAATCAAAGAATTTCATAATTTTATCAGGCTGCCAACATTGGCGATAGCTAAATGAAATGAAATAATAAGTCAAACAAAATTATTTATCAAACTAAATAGAGACAATAATAAAGATTTAAAATAAGTTTCAAAAACATGTTTGTTTAAAAAAAAGCTATCATAATTTTTTCTGTGTAGTTGTCATTCCGAAGAAGTACATTTTTGGTGCTTTAGATTTCGTTTATTTTGTATTTCGTTTTTGCATTGATAAAGTTTTTGTACCTTGACACAGAAAAAACTAATTTTTCACTTCAAATACCAAATTCCCTGAATCAAATGTAAATTTGTTCAATTTAGGTCCTATAAAGAAATTTGTAAATTCAAATGTTAAAGTTTGTAATAATTTGTTTGAAAAAAATTTCTGATTTTTTCAATAAACAAATTGTTTCAATTAAAAAATTTTTTAGAGAAATATAAAATATAAATCAAAGAATTTTATAATTTTATCAGGTTGCTAATATTGGCGGTAGGTAAATGAAATGAAATAATTAGCCAAACAAAATTATTTATCAAACTAAATAGAGACAATAATAAAGATTTAAAATCAGTTTCAAAAACATGTTTGTTTAAAAAAAAGCTACCATAATATTTTCTGTGTGAGGCGTTTGTTTACCTTTGTTTTTAGATGCAAAGCTCACATTAAGCTTTTTATTAACATGGAAAGCTCATGACCAAATATTTATTTGACGCTTTTTAGTATTTACTGCAAATGAAGTCAGTAGAAAGTGTTTTTCAATTCCACTTTGAAATTTAAAAGTGGTTTGATTACGAAGAAAATTTTCGTTTTCTGAAGAAGCAAATTACGGAATTGAAACCACTTCCGATCGGAATGGTATTCTGTGACATGGCTGTATATATGATAAGTGAAATTTATTTGCTGTGTTTAAGCATTGTCTATATGCATTTCATTGGTGCAACAGTTACAAATCCTTCATCTTATTTACAAACGTTTAAAAAAAGGTATAGAAAAATAAAATATATTTATATCGAATATAAATTATTTGCTGGGTTTGTATAATTTTCAAAATCTACTATGCTTATTTTTTAAAATCATTTACATATTTGTTAACTCTCAAATGGGTTTTAAAAGTTTGTACATAAGATAAAGGGTGTAACTGTTCAAAATTGTGTTTGAAGTCTACTGACGATTTGCTAAAGCACAAATGAAATGCATATAGGCAATACTTAAACCCCAGCAAATAAATGTCATTTAAAACAAAATTATGACAATATGTCAAATAATAAATTTCTTAAAGGTATTATTTATGGTAGCTAGAAGATTTCCCTATAACTAATAGTTCTGTATTTTACAACTGATCTATTTCGTTTTCGTAGTAAATAAAGTAAAATAAAACTAAATACATTTTTTTGTTAATTCAAGTGCAAGATCTACAAAGAAGTCTTTTGAAAATATGTTGTTTTTTTAATTTTAACCTAAACTCTTTAATTCTGATAACATGTACATTAGAGTGGTCCTTAGTTTTTAATTTTTTGGAATTTTCAAACCAGGAAGGAACCTCTTACATTGTTATTTTTAGCAAAAAAAATGATCTGTGAAAAATTCAAATCGATATTTGAATCCTAGCACGTGCCGCATTGAGATTGAAGTTTATGTAAGGACAATGCACTATTTTACAATACGCCATAATAAAAATAAATAAAAAGATCTGTTATTTTTTTATTGGCATATACATAGGTAAAGGTGTTTCAAGCAAAACAAGTCATATTTCATTAAAATCGCTTAACAACTTTTGATGTTATTCATAATTAAGTAAGAGAACTCAATTGACAAAAATTGCAATTTTCATACAACACACACTGTGAAATTACAATTTTTGTCAACTGAGTTCTCTCACCAAAAGCAAAAATGAAGCCATGAATAACGATATGCAATATTCAAAAATTCTTAATCAAAGCAGCAAAAATTCTTAATAGCTGCTTTACACTATCTCACAAGCCGTTCGACTTCCGTGGAAAATGCAACCCTGATCTAATGAGTTTATGAAAAGTTTTAAAAAAGCAATAACAACACATTTATATCAGGGTTGCATTTTATGCAGAAGTCGAACAGCTTGTATAATAGTCTAAAAACAGCTTAATGAACATCCTGATATATATGTATTGCATAGTGATAAAGGAAATATTACGATTGTTGCCCAAAAAAAGAGTATCAGCAAAAAATGAATGATTTTCTCAACAATACATATATTTTTGAATTATTGAGGTCTGATCCAAGATCATCATTAGAATTAAAACATAATAAACTAATTAAGTGTCTATACGATAAAGATAATCCAAGTAATCAGTTCATTACGGTAAGCCAAAAACATTTCTTAACAAATTATACATCAATTCCACCAGGAATATATGGTCAGATTAAAATACATAAAGAAAACAGACCAATTCGACCAATTGTATCGACTATTAAATCGGTTGCTTATAATTTATCACGTTTTTTGGCAACAATTTTAAGAAAATCTTTTCACCCTAAATATTCAGTTAATAATTCCAAGCAATTTGTTAAAAAGATGATACAAACAAATATCCCAGCAGGTTTTATATTGATGTTCTTTGATGTCGTCAATTGTTTTACAAATATTTCGACACAAACTGCTTTACAAATTATAGCGAGAGATTTTGACCAGCACATTATGAATAATACTAATATTCCAAAAGATTTGTTTATGCATCTACTTAAATTTTGCCTAAATGAATGCAATTATTTTTGTTATGAAGGAAAGATAGCATACGAAAAAGGGTCTTTTTATGGGATCTAGCTTAGCAGCGATTTTAGTTGAAAGAGTACTTGAGGATGTTATTGATGAGACGATGTTAAAATTATATTTCATATGTAGATGATCACATTACAGCTATTCCTACAGTAAAATACAACATGTATTAAGCAAACTAAATGAGTATGATGAAAAAATTAAGTTTACAGTAGAAATTGAAGAAAATAGTAAATTAAATTACCTGGACACAACTATTCACCGTAAACCTAATGGAAAAATTATAACAAATTGGTACTATAAACCAATAGCATGAAATCGTATTATAAATTAATATTCGGCCCATCCAACTCACATGAAAGTATATACGGAAAAAATTTTACTATGAAAGTGTTTAGTTTATCACATAAATTCTTCTGGAAAAAAAATTTTCAACGAATCAAAATGATTCTTGAAAAGAATAACTACCAAAAGAAAATGATAGACCGGCTTATTAATTCAGTTAGACAGCATAAACAAAATAATAATAGTAATACCAATGATACACAATTGAGTTATGCTTATCTCCAAACTATGCAGACCAATACTGTCATATCATCAACTAATTATGCATCGATGACTTACTTTGCTGAAAAATTATCGAAAGCATGTATGTAAATATTTTACACCAAGTACTCAACTAGCAATGAAACTAGCTTTTATGTCTGGCAACAAGCAATTTTTTGAAAATTTGAAATATCGCCTAAAAACTGGACAGGAATCTGATGTTGCTTACAAGATTGATTGTAAAAATTGTGATGCGGCTTACATAGGAGAAACAAAACAAAAACTGTTGAAAAGATGTAAACAACATGCATATGGCTGTAAAAGTTCAAATATAAAGGTTAATTCATCAGCATTAGCTAAATATGGTATATCAAATAAACATGTGTTCGATTTCGAAAATACGAAAATACTAAAAATTTAACCAAATAAATTTAAGTTACAAATTCATGAAGTGAATCAAATTGTCATGCATGAACAACTCACTTGTAATGATAAAAGTGATAAAAAGGATTATATAAATACGTACTGTAATTTAATTTCTTCTTCTAAACAATAATAATATATAATTGGGGTATTCACAAGGTGTCTTAACATGTCATAAAGTGCTAATATTTTAAGATAGTTTAAAAACATTGTTGTTGTGCTTCAAACAAAAAAGTCCTAAAATAATAAGACTTTTTGTGCTGTGCTTATTATTTTGTCATAACTACACAGTAAAAATCTGAGCCGAACGGCCGAAACTCTTTCGTCGAGCCGTTGATAATATTTACAATCCGCCGCCGTTGATATAAATGAATGTATGTAATATGCAGTAAAGTATGTCCTAAAACTGTTCACAGTTTTACAACTTCACATTTAATTATATTTTTATAGCTGCGTAACAAGTAAAAATAAAAAATCGAGACATTTAAAAATATGCAAGTGAGAAAATTTTGTTTGTATACTTTAGCTGGCTGGCAGCCAACTAACGTTTTTCTACTAGCAGACGCGTGGAAAATTAGTCGGCTCAGTCGCCGGCAACAGCTGGTTTCGTTTATGTTTATATATTTGAACAATTTCACTTTCTGTGTGCGTTGAAATTTGTTTTTACTTTAATTAAAAATTAAGAGTTTAAAAGATATTCAGCTGGATTTTATTTACTTTATTAACAAGTTGAATAATTTAAAAACAAACTGGCTATTATTTAAATTTTGTCACTTGTTCTTAGCATTCTGATTTTAAGTATTTATAATTGCTTTTTTTTATCAGCTGATACAAATTTGAAATAGCACACTAACTTATGAGGGGTTGCTCACACAGTCATATATTTTCGTGTTATTATTTTAAAACATATGACTTTATGACTACCTTGTGAATCCCCCATATATTTTATTTGGTTTTCATGTTACATGTATATTATAATATTATGAGTTTTCAATGAATATACATTAAAATATAGGTAAAATTTTTTAATTATAAATTTTAAATAGTTTGGAAAATCCAAAAGTGCACGCCTCATAATCTCATTTAGACCGTGAAATTAAATACGCTTCTATTCCTAATTATACTCAAGCGTAAAAAATAAAAACGGACTCGATTAGTGAAGTCTTCCGGTCGTTATCGTGACCACATACAGGATCCGTACATACAGACAAACGGACGTCCAAGACAGAACTTTTTTAAAAAGTTTTTTAATTAGTTTAAATAATAAAAATGACATTGAAAATGTCATGAGTGTTAAAAATAGTATTTTTTCTTAATATATGTGTGTATATATTTTTACAAGTGCAATATATGATAATAATTGAACCATTTTAAGTTTGAAAAATCAGTAGTTTCGCGTGAAGTGAGAGTAGTACCCACCTCAACGCTTCGCTTATGAGGCGTGCAATAATAAAAAACATTGTAATTTTTCTAATAGATCCTGAAGATGAACCGATATATGGTTCGAAATATACAGATCTAATATTTAAACAAGTTTTTTATTATACCGAATCGTGAATTTAGAAGCAATACAAAACTCAAAGGCGATATGCAATATGTTATGATCGGACTACAAATAGCGACGCAGTGTACAAAAAGCTAAAACGGGGGTATCTATAGACGTGGAAAAAATCAAAAACAAATATTTTTTAAATTGTTTTCAACTAATCTTTAATCCTAGGGGGTGACTGGCTCAACTTTACATATAAAGTTAGCGTTGATGATTTGGCTGCTCTTGATATTATTGAAGAAACTTGATTATAAAAACGAGTTTTTTACTACCGCTACTTTGATATAAAATTCAGTTTATGTACATACTTACATATCGTCATATAAAATGCAAAAGTGCCTATTAAAAAATTTTGCAGGAGAGATAAAAAACTTAATAACAAGCAAAGTATTGTGATTTCAAAAACTGTTTTTTCAGGATAGTATTAAAAATTTAGACTACGTTAATGATACTATCCAGAAAAAATAATTTTTATAATCATAAAAGTTGCTTTTTATTAAGTTTTTAATATCCTGAAAAATTTTTTTTAAATTATGATAGGCCCTTTTGATTTTTGTGTGAAGATATGTACATACGTAACAGTATTTTATTAGTGTTATTTTTTTAATATGTATTTTATTAAATAAAAATATTCAAGACACTAGAAAAATATTTTTGGAGGGAGTTTCAGAAAATTTTTTTAAATTTAGGGTGTTGTCGCTTTATTCATCAATTAGCTTACTTTAAATCAAATTATTGCATAAGCTTTTACATTTATGGGTTTATTCTCAAAATAGGCTAAATTTAATTTTTTGTTTTATTTCTATAAACATGCCAAGTAAGTAATATCATAGTACATATTTAGATTAATAGTTATTAACATATGCGCTTGTATTTTATCCAATTGCGAAAAAAAAAATTTGTCCGATATGTTTATTTTTTACTACCATATAATATATAGTAACTTTGATTTTCGAAATGGGTGAATCGTGTTGCAAAAAACTCTCAGTAAAACAAATTTTGTTCGGACAAAAATTTTGTTCGGGCCGATAGATCTGAAGGTCTGATAGAAAATTTATTTCTTGAAGTAAGCTGTGAGGGAAGGAAACTACTTTTAGGGAGTGTTTATAGACCTAATAATCGTATTTGTATGACGAGATTTATGAACACCCTCGAATCATTGACGGTCTTATACGAAGATGTTATTATAACAGGTGATTTTAGTTCAAATATTTTGGTAAACATGCTTACACTTGGTCTTAATTCCCCTAAAACAATTAATGGTACACATTTTACAAGTACCAATAATACTCTTCTTTATCTTTTCTTTGTCAGTGATATTTCGAAGATGATGCTTTATGACCAACTATCTGCTTCCTGTTTTTCATGTCATTAGCTAATTTTCATGACATATAATTTTCAAATTAATGTGCCAATTTGTTAGATATCGGACCTTTAAAAAGATATATTACAGTAGGTTAGAAATAAAATTGTTCAGGATTGATTGGAGTGTGCTGTATAAGTCTTCACATAGATTGTACGACTTTTGTCGTATCAGTTTTTGTCGTTTCTTCTTTAAAATTGCATTTGCGCTTACATTATGCAACTTTTGTCGCTGCGATTCTTACAATTTATACATGTATGTGTGCACTCAGTTTATACAGTTTTATATTACGAATGAGAGAACAAAACAAATCTCAAGAGTACAAGCATACGTATACCCAAGGTAGATTGAACAGGTACCACTACAAGAACAGCTGTTTTAGTAAATTTGAGAATGTGTGCGTTACACAGACAATAGATTTTGACAGATGTCTGGGATTTTCCTATCAACAACGGGCATGTGTTAGTATATTTGAGAGAGGTTATGAATGTGTGCGACTCACAGATAATGGATTTGACATTTTTCTGGGGTATTTCTACCAACAAAATACATGTGTTTTTTGGTGTTGTATTTGTTTTAGTTATGGTGGTACCTGTAATGAATATGCCTTGCGTATACCCCTTTGAATTCCTCTCACCTCTCTTGCCTATATAGTAAGAAAAGCAAGGACAAAAATCGCACATGTAAACGCACTCTAACTTAATTTTTTTGTGATATTTATTTTTTATTATAAGCTACTGGCCTACCATGTTCTATGTAAATAAAAATGCAAGTTTTATTTCATATTATCCCGACATTTCGTGAATTTTGTGTTCACTTTTTCATGGGATTTAATAAAAAGAAACATCAACTAATTTTTAAAAAACTACTAAATTTTTACATTATTTATAAAGATTTTACATAGCTTTTTTTTGTAAATTTTTTAAATACATCAACAAATACAAAAAACTTTGGGCTTGAAAGCCCAAAACAAACAAAAAAAGGTCAACAATATTAGCAAACAAATGTTAAACATAAAAATTTTTTGTTACATATCACAGCTATTGTTTATTTAATTCCGATTCTATAACTGGCGCTTAAATTATCGGTGTCCTCTTTAATATTCATTCTTCTGTTGAATTCTTAAGCTTTCTCTTAAGTACCTTATCCTTGTGTTTTTTTTTCCAATATTTTTAAGTTGTCAAAATCTAGTCAATGTTGGGTTTGTACAATATGTTAAGATTTTCTACAGGCGTTTTTATTTTTGTAAGTATTGTGCTTAATGTTTATTTGGTTTGTCGACGTTTAGACGATGCAAGTCTAATTGATCAGCTTCTTATTCAGCTGTGAGAAAAACAGAGAAATGTGTATTCGTTTCTCTGTCTTTCTCGCAGCTGAATAAGAAGCTGATCAATAAGACTTGCATCGTCTAACCGTCGACTTTGTATGCAAATTTTATGCCGGTTTCAACTATTGTTGTTTTTACATTTTTGTTGTCGGTAACTCCCAGTTTACACTATGCAAGTCTTATTGCTCAGCTTCTTATTCAGCTGTGAGAAAAACAGAGAAATGTGTATTAATTTCTCTGTCTTTCTCACAGCTGAATACGAAGCTGATCAATAAGACTTGCATCGTCTAAACGTCGACTAAGGCCGGGAATATATTATACACTATAAAAACGTTGATCTTGGTTCTGTTTGCCACGTTCGATGTTTTGTGTCGGTTTATAGAATTTAATTAGGGATTTAATTAATCCTGAGGGAAAACTGCTGTTTGTTAATATATTTGTAATTTTTTGGATTTTTTTGTGTAAAATCGTTTCTCGCTAATGTTTAATACTCTTTGTAAAAAATTTTTATAATTTGAGTTTTGGGCTGAGTTGCGTTAAAG
This sequence comes from Panzeria rudis, assembly GCA_956483635.1. Classification (NCBI taxonomy): domain Eukaryota; kingdom Metazoa; phylum Arthropoda; class Insecta; order Diptera; family Tachinidae; genus Panzeria; species Panzeria rudis. The sequence goes on along the minus strand of OY101447.1, from coordinate 75,063,713 downwards.
TTGATTAATCTGCCGGATGATGTGTCTTTCATATACCAGTCAAGCATCATTTTATTTTCAACTCTATGTAGGTTTGTATCAAGATATACTATTTCAGCTTTTGTTTCGGCTTCTATGGTGAATTTGATTTTTGGGTGATATTGGTTAAAAACTTTCAACAATATTTATGATAGCTAAGATGTCATCTACACATTTAGCTATGTATTTAATATGAATTTCTTTATGTTTTAGTTCAGCTAATGCTACGTCTAATAAGTTATCTAACACAATGTCAGCGATTGTAGGCGAAAGAGGGTTTCCCATTAGCATACCGAAGATTTGGCTGTATACTTCCTTCTCGTAAACGAAATAATTGCTATTATTATGTAGACAAAATTTTAAGATATCTAGAAATTTGGAGCGAGGAATTGGGGTGTTTAATTTTATAGTGTCTCATTTATCAATAATATTGTTTACAGCTCTGTGTATAGGGATGTTTGTAAAGAGGGAGACCATGTCAAACGATACTAGTAAATCTGTTTCATCCAGTTTTATATTCTGGAGCTGATTTTTTAGTTGAAATGAGTTTTTAACGTTATAATAATCTGAAATTATATTTTTCAGAATTTGTCCTACGTATTTGCGTAGTTGGTAACATGGAGCTTGTATAGACGATACTATAGGATATAAAGGCATGTTTTCTTTGTGTAGTTTTGGCAAACCGTAAATATTTGGTGCATTTTTTTTTGATGATCAGCTCTCTTTTCTGCAATGCAAACTAGACCATTTATACAATCTTGCGTTCCCTTAACAACAAAAATTGTAAATCGCCTTAGCCTGGTTCTCTCTCGACGTAAAACAAGCGATTAATCGCAGAGATTTCCTATATGCCCGATGGAAACGTTTTAAAACTACAGAATTGCATGAAGAATACCGAAAGATAACAAACAGGCTAGTTAAAAAAGCAAAATCTAAATACTGTGCTTTAAAGTTCTCCACTGCCATAGACTCGAAAAAAAACGTGGCAAACAATTCGCAAAATTGGTATTGGCAAACCTTGTAGCGAAGAGCACTGTGTAGTCGCTGCAAACACCCTAAATGCACAATTTTTTTATACTCCAAATGTTCAACCAAATCCTAATTACTACGATTTTTCTAATGATATGTTAAATAACAACTTCAATTTTGCTAACGTAAGTCAATGCGACATCTTATCCAGCCTGTTGTTTTTAACATCCAATGCAGTTGGTGTGGATGGGATGGATCCTAGGCTTATAAAAATTCTCATTCCTTTTACAACATTTGTTTTCAACAAGATTTTTACTACCAACCGCTATCCCAAAATGTGGAAACTTCTACTTCTAATTATAGGCCGATAGCAAGTTTGCAATTTTTATCTAAGGTCTTTGAAAGATTAATTCATAACCAAGTTACGCAGTATCTTGAAACCAAGAATATGATCACTGACCGGCAATCTGGTTTTCGTAAAAATCACAGTTGTATAATGTCCCTCATAGATGTTACAGAAGATATAAGACAACAAGTAGACTGCGGTAACGTCACGTTTTTAGATCTCCCGGATCATTCCAGAGCGTTCGATGTGGTTGACCATGAAATTTTGTGTCTTAAGCTTAAGTATATGTTTAGATTTGAACCAACTGCCACTGGACTCATATATTCATATCTAGTCGATAGATATCAATATGTTGAAACGCCTACCTCAACCTCATGTTTTTTGCCATTAGGTCGTGTTCCACAAGGCTCGATCATGGTCCCTCTACTTTTCTCTTTATACGTGAATGATCTTCAGGGCAAAGCCAGGAAACATAGAGCTTCAATGCAATTGGTTTAATGCCAGATATTTACCGCTTGACTTTAATTAGTGTTATCTCTATGTTATAAGAATTTTTATGAGAGCGTTGTTATAAGAATTCTTATAACAATCTTATGAGATGAACTGTCAAAAAACACATGTATATGAAAATAAAATAGTGCGCATGTGGTAGTGTTTATTAAAATAAATGAAAAGCGATGTTTTTAATAAAATTTCTGTGTTAAATAAATGAATAAATGTGTTTAATTGTTTTATAAATTTAAATTTGTGAAAAATTAAAAATAAAGTTACTAATTATGATGCAGTAGTAGATGTTAGCTCGATGAGCATTTGCATAAAATGAAATCTTATCGGAAAAGTAAAATTACGTCTTCCCCTAGTATGCGATTAAGAGAAAATTCGACATTTTGTTTTTAGTATTCTGCCGACGTTTTCTCTCATGTTATCTCAAAGTTAATATCACGTGAAGGCCCAACTATAATATGCATAAGCTCGCTTAAGGTAATGTCAAAAAACAAAGAAAAGCCTGTCAAATACTTAAGCAAATTAAAGAACACTTTTAGGTGACTATACTGAACTTACATAAATGTAAGTAAGCAACGTTGCCATTTTAGTTATTTTTACAAATATATCCATTTGCTTAAGACCAAGATTCTATTCTGCAAGACGGAACGATTCATTCGCAGGAAAATCTGATAGAATTCTTCCAGATTTTCTTCTGAATGAAACAAGGTGTGTCGTTGGTGCCATAATATCACACAAAAAATATTCAAAAACAAATGTTTTGAACTATTTATGCTATTTTACATATGTAAAATATATGTAAGTATCGCTACCTCAGAATACGGATGTCGTCTGTCAAAATTTCCGATTTTGGGATTATTATATATTCATAATAAAATTCGCACGCTCTTTCTAATGGTGTTATCAGTTTCTTCCTAAGCCTTATATTTTCGCAGATGTACAGTATGCATTATATTGTACGTCACAAAATTATATATATATTATTATTTTTTAAATTATATAATAAACGTTTTTAATATATGTCCATTGGTTTCTATAGTTTTTTAAAGGTTTTATCATAAAATTTCCAATTTTACTTTGGCAGATTAATTGCTTCCAGTATACCTTTTGTCGTATGTTCAAAGAAGAAATTTACAAGTTGTTAAAAAACGTGACATACGATAAATGTGTTCTGAAGCAAAAAATTAGACTAATGCTGATGAAAACAAAGGACTCAGGTTATATTCACTACAAAGCTGGAGTCAATCCTTTGGGCCGTTTTAAAGATATTTGATGTTAAACATTAAAAACCGTCTCCTGAAAAGTTAAGTTTTGCTACATACGACATCTGTATTTTGAGGTAACGATATGTAGGTATTTGCATACATAATGCTAGGATCACAACCGGGACGAACGACGAATTTCGCTCAACACGACGAGTTCGTCGATAAAAATTTGCTGTGTAAATTACACGTATGAAACACAATAGATACGAAAACTTAACAGCTGTTATAATCAGGGACTGAAACCGAACCTGTTTATAAAGACTTTGAACTCGAACCTTTTGAACCCAAACATTCAGCAAGGTTCGGGTTCAAAAATATAAAAAAAAATATTTAATAGAAAAATAATAAATAAAAAAACATTACATTTCTTGCATTCAAAAAATAAAAACAAAATCAAAATAAAAACGACCAAAGCAAATTCATACCAGGTGGAAGCACCCCGAAAGCTGACTATTTTTTGCAATTTTTAAAAGTGCTGAATGGTTGTCAAAATTTTTGCTTTTTCTTGTTCTGGATATTTCTAATAATTTCTTATTTGAAGTATATTTTCTTATGTCAATGCGATAAGTACGCTACAAAGTTGAAAAAAGTTTTTTGAAAGCTAAATAAGTTAAATTTAATTAAATTTAAAAAAAGAAAAGTGTTTAAACGTATAAACGTGAATGTAAAATTGATTTATGTATTTTATTATTACGCAAAATAATTGCGCGCGTTTAAATGTTGGTCTTACGCCCGAACCCGCACCCTGAACCGAGCCCGAACCTGAACTTTTTATTTTGATTAGCCCGAACCCAAATCTGAACCCATTTTTTCATGGCTTCAGTCCCTGGTTATAATTGATAAAGTTGTTTAGAGTTTGTGCAAAGTGCGACCATATTAAAAAAATTGTACATACTTGAAAATGTAACATTAACAAAAACACAAGTAACACCCATTTTTATAGTTAACTATTATCTATATCTATTTCAAATCCCATAAAATAAAAATAAAACAATAATTAAAGTAAAATTAGCTTTATTTACTAAAACAGTTGAAAACTTGGTACTAATTTGTACGTCGTTCGCCGGCGTAAGAAATAGGAATAAATGTAGCGTATGGCGAATTACGTCCTACGCCGTTATTGTGTGTACATATATTCATATACACAAATATGTTTTATTTTTGGCGATGAATATTCGCGGTCAAAAATTCGTTGTTCGTCCCAGTTGTGTTCCTAGCATAAGTATGTACATTTTTTTTCGGTTATATGTATTTATTTACAGTATCTTCAATAAAATTGAACTAACAATAAGTAATCAAATCTTACTTCTAAAATTTTAATTTTTAAGTCCAGCCAGTGCCAGACAAAAATATTTGTTTCAGCGGTTGGTTGTTTGGTTATATACGTCTCTCGTGTTCGGCTGAGAGCAAGAGTGTCCCTCCTTCTCAGCCGAGTGTGGCCTCTAAAGTTAATGATGTTTCGGGCTAGGGGACTTGGGTGCAACTCAAGTCTTTTTATGTAGCTTGTCACGTGTTTAGAAAACACTGTCTTAACCGGCGGCACATCTAAGTCTTTATGAATTCGCTTGTTTCTGACATACCATGGGGCTGCTGTAATCGTACGGAGTATTTTATTTTGTTGCCTTTGAATTTTTTCTACATTTGATGCCGAGGCAGTGCCCCATAACTGGATTCCGTAGGACCATATTGGTTTTAGAATGGAGTTGTATAGAAGAAGTTTACAATCTAGGCTTAGAGTAGAGTTCCTTCCAATGAGCCAATTCATTTGAGCTGCTTTTAATTTTATTTGGGTCACCTTTGCATTTATGTGTGACTTCCATGTTAGACGACGATCAAGATGAAAACCGAGATATTTTACTTCAGTGTGTTGAGGTATAGTTTGGTTATTTATTTGTATAGGTGGACAGGTTTCTTTGCACAATGTAAAAGTAATGTGTAGACATTTTTGTTCGTTAATTTTTATCCGCCATTGTTTTAGCCATTGTTCCAACTGGGGTATATAATCTAGCAAATTGCGAGTGGCTTCTTGATGGCTTTTGTGAACACTTAGAAAAGCTGTATCATCAGCGAATGTTGATATGTGTATGTTACTGCTTACCGGCAAGTCAGAGGCATATATCAGATATAATACAGGACCGAGGATGCTGCCTTAAGGAACTCCGGCTTCAATGGGTTGCGGAGGGCTTTGAAAATTTCCTTCTTTAACAACAAATTTTCGCTCAGTTAAGTAGCTTTCTAAAAGTTTAAGGATGTTTTCGGGTAGGTTTTGCTTTAGTTTCTGTATTAAACCTGCGTGCCATACTTTATCAAATGCCTGAGAAACATCGATGAAGAGCGCAGAACAATATTTCTTTTCTTCGAAGGTTTTCTAACCACGTTCACGAGTCTATGTGTTTGTTCAATCGTACTATGTTGTCTCCTAAAACCGAATTGGTGGTCTGGAATGCATCCAGTACGATTCAGTATGGGTGTTAGCTTACTCATAAGTAGCTTTTCAAATAGTTTTGACATGTTAGACAACAGCCTTATAGGCCTATAGGACTCCACCTTCGTATGATCTTTGCCTGGTTTAGGTATCATGGTAATCAGCGAAACCTTCCATTCTGCGGGATAGCATTTGAGGCGCAAAATACTGTTAAAAATAAATAGAATTATCCGTTTTGCAGTAAAGGGTAGCTCTAAGAGCATTTTATTGCTTATTTTATCAGCGCCTGGGGCTTTTTTCGAGTTTAAGCCGGCAATATAGTGTTCAATCTCACGAATGTTGAACCTCAAAGTAACATCTGGTATAGCGAGGACTGGTGGCAGCTCAACTATAGTATCAGACGATTTGGAGTAAATACTTTCTGCAAGTGGTTTACAAACAGAGTACCTTTTTCAGCGTCAGTTCTTGCCCAGTCTCCATTCGAAGCGCGCAATGGAGGCTTATATATCACTGGTCTTTTGAGGCCTCGGGCTGCTCTCCATAGCGAATAGTCTGTTTGAGGTGTTGCGTCGAGCCCATTTAGAAAGTTTTGAAGAGAAGCGGTTTTTTGATATTCTAGTAGAGTTTTCAGCTGTTTAGTATATTCCTTCAGCCTAGATTTTAGCTGAGGGGATCTGTAGCGTTGTTATTCTCTACGAACTCTTCTTTTTTCGGATAAAAGCCGTTCTACATCTGCTGAAAAAATTTTATTATATCTCACCTGACGATTTGTAGTAGTAGCATTTAGAGCAGCTTGCTTATGGTTTGCCTCAAACATTCTAATAGAGTCATCTATGTCAGCAGGCGTTTTTAATGGAATATTTTCTGGGCAATGAGCACTCAAATATTTTTTGTATTTCAACCAATTTATACGTGTGGTTGTCATCGTTAAATCACAAGTGGGTGAATATGTTGTATGTGAATATATAGTGACAATAGTTGGTGAGTGATCTGAAGACAAATCTAAAGATGCTTTAACTTGGATCATTTCGCTGGGCACACCCTTTACTACTCCAAAATCAATAACATCAGGTATTTTTCGGCGATCTGTTGGCCAGTAAGTTGGCTGCCCACTTGATATAACATTTAACCGCATTTTTGAAATTGTGTCAAACAAAACGCGACCCTTTGGCGTGATGAGGCGAGATCCCCAGAACGTGTGCTTAGCTTTGTAATCACCGGCGGCCAAAAAGCGTCGGCCTAGTGAATCAAAAAATCTACTATACTGATTTTCTGTAATAGAGTACCTGGGAGGAGAGTAAATTGATGAAATCACCAGGTTTTGATGAAAAGCTTCAATGCAGATGTTAGTTGCTTGAAGATAGTCTTCACAATGATCACTCATTAAGTAATGTCTTAATCGCGATTTTATTAGTATACCCGAGCCACCACAAGCTCTACATTGGGGGTCCTTATTGTCGTAGAGAGTATATCCGTTGATTTTAAAAAAACTTCTAGCAGTCAAGTGCGTCTCAGAGATAAGCATAACATCAATTTGTTTATCCATCATGAAGTATTCTAGTTCGTTTTTATGTTGGCGGATGCCGTTTGCGTTCCAGAAACAGATTTTTAAGTTCATGGTTTGTTTAATGCAGCCTGCAATAATGTAGACTGCATTTTCAACACTTCCTGCATCATGCAGGTCATGTTGGTTGTAAAAAATTTACGGTTTGTATTAAATTTTCGATTGAAGCCTCAAGTCGATCAAAATTGAAACCACTGTTTTCCTTGGCAAGAGGCCGTTTTTGAGCTGGGGGCTGGTTAGACTTCAAAGCATTAGCGTACGAGAACTGGCTGTTTGGTATGTTTTGCGCTATGGGCTGGTTGGCCTTAAAAATGTTGGCGTATGAAGGCCGGCTGGTAGCTGGTTGGCGCAACTGGGGATAATTTGTATTGTCGAAATTAGGTTGAGCATAGGTGTGATTACGTCTGTTAGACAAAGACTGCTTAACATGTACATAGACAGGGCAGCCCCTGTAGTTTGCAGTGTGATTTTGATGGCGATTGCTACACTTTTTCATTTTGGAATCATCTTTTTGCTTATCACAATTGGCAGTGCTGTGTAGTTCACCACAGACGACACAAACGGTGCGCAACTTGCAATATGTTTTGGTGTGGCCATATTCTTGGCAATTTAGACATTGAATGGGCCCTGCTCGCTTGTGTGGTTCCTCTACGGTAACACGTCGGTACAGCAAATATCTTAAGCTGTAAATGGGGTGTACTTCATTCTTTTTTTAATTTCATATCACCTGGTTCCATTTCCACACGAAATAGTGGTTGGGGAACTCGCTCTCTATTTTTAATGTTAGTAACATTTTTTACTTTAAAATTATTATTTATTAGACCCGCTTTTACCTCTTCTGGATCCACGTATGAATCGATGCCTTTTATCACTACCTGGAGGCCTTTTGCACTTTTCAATTGGTAGGTGTAAAAATTTTTATTTTGTGTTTCAAACTCCGAAACTACTGAGCGGTAATGATTTTCTTCATTTACTTGAATTTTTGTTTCATTAATCGCACCACGTTTTATCGGGATCACGTAAAACGCCTCTTCGCCGATTAATTGTACTAGCCTTTTAATTAGCTCATTTGAGTTTTTCTCTCTTAAGTATATTGGGGGCGGCTTGCTTGACCTGACAATGGTGATTTCGTCTTCGACGTTTTGTAGAAGTGAAAACCGGTTTTCAGAGAGCGCCGCATCGGATTTACCATCTTTGGCCATTTTCGCCAATGGAGCGAGGTTTTTCGATCTTGGACTTCTTTGTCTTTTTTTATTATTTATCACTTTAAAATAGCGATCAATACCCATTTGGATTTTTTGATTTTCTGAATCAGTTTCTAAGGGGACACTTTCTGTCGTTTTTTCTTTTTCAGCTTGATGTTGGATCATATTGTTGGCACTTGTGCTTTGCTGTGAAGCTGGTACCAAAAAATTTACTTTTATATTATGGTCCGTCATAGACATTGAATTTGAGCGTACCCGTGTACGCAAGTGTAAATTTTTGTTTACTGGGTTATCACATTCTGCAGCAACAACAGTAATGTAGGCATTTCTGTTGTTTGTTGTTGTATTCGTACTCATTTGGTACGAATACCAAATATATTTGTTGTTTGTGTGCCTACTTGCTTATAATTATAATTTACTTTACAAAAAGAAGTGAAAAAATGTATAGGTACGTAAAATATTAAACAAAACGGTGTTTGTTAATACTTTGTTGTTGCGAATATTTTTCTTTTTTTATAAATATTGTATGTATATTTTTATATTGTTTATTTTGTTCACCGACGGCAAATTAATGCTTGTTTCTACTTCGAGAGTAAGCTGCGAACTGTGATAAGTATGTACATACAGTATAAAAAGTTCGTATTCGTAAACCCTCCATAAAAGAACACACTGCCTTGTAATAAATAAATTACTTAAATTACTTGTTTATTGCAAGATTTTGTTAACAGAGGTTATATATAACACAGCGTTTAAATAACAATACATTTCATTAAACATTTTTTAAAGATCAGCTGGGGCCGATTTACTGCATTCGTTATCGAGTAGGCTTTCATATCGAATAAAATTTCGTCACGTATCGAATGGATGGATTACCGCATTCGATAGCTAACGTATGGAAATGTTTGAAAAGTGTACTAAGTTTATATTATACCGGTTGTTGAATCGACTAAAAATTTGTAATACATTAAAGAAAAATTTTGTGTTTCTAGCAGCTAGTGCAACAACCAAGTCGATTGGCCAACTGTAATAAGGTTTATAGGTAATATTCCATGGTTTTTTGCAAAACAAAACAAATAAAAAATATATTGTATTCGATCGCTCTAGTGCTAACGAGTGGAATTTAAACAGCAGCTACTCGATTATCGTATGCCGCAATCCCAAAAAGAATATTTTCGAACAATTTTACTCGATCACGTATGCGGTAATTCGCCCCCTGAATTTACTAATTAAAAAAAAGCGAAATTCATATTCGTACACGAAATTTAAAAAAAATTATATTAGGAACTGAAGCAATTACAAAAGAAAAAATAAGCGTTTTTTTCATACTAAAACTAGTTTTTAAAATAACTTTTTTGGATTTTTGAGTACGAATGTAATCTTTGTTTCTTAACAACGTCTAGTGAATTCCGCTATTTTCTATAAAATTATTGATCGAAATGACCTTTTTTATTAATTATTGGATTTGTTAAATAGAGCCTCTATAAATAAATTTGTACAACAAAAATAATAATGTTATAGTTATTTATTTTATTACAAGAGTTTTTCTTTATTAAAAGTTGAGGGTGTACGAATATAAACTTTGTATACTGTAAGTATGTATGTCAGTGTACGACAGAAAATTTAATAAATATATTTTATTTTTCACCGGCATTTGAATTAAAAAATCAGCTGATGGTATAAACAGAAAAGCATTGTTTTTGCTCGCCCTTAATTCAAAGCTCTTTTTGATTTAGGGTGATGCTCGCAACCCAATGAGAGGTGTTGAACATTGTGTACGTTCTTACATACATACATACCCTTCTCTTTAATTCGAAAATGCGCTTGTGTAAAACTGTTTCCGCATTTTCAAAATTCACATACTATCGGAATGATGATGTTTCAAATAGAAATCTGCCTAGTATAATTATATGTAGCTATATTTATTAATTCGATGATTATTTATTTTGTATTACATTCCATATGTGATTAGGTACATACATACATATGTATGCATATTAAGTTATTTCTACTCATTATAAAATAATAAGCATAAATATGTGCATATGTATTCCAACAATGATACTGACCATCTTTAACTCCACACGTAAAATCGAAAACCATTAAAGCAAACGAAAATGTAAGCAATAAAAACGCCATCTCTCTTTCATTTACTTTGTATCCTTTCCTTTTTATTTAAATGTACTTTTGTGTGTGTTTATATCCACTTAAGTATGTATATAGAATACATACATACATATATGTATGGATATGTATATATTTATATTCGTCAGGCATAAATTACAGTATTTGTAAAAAGTGCACACTCCCTACGCTAAAAAAACACAGCATGTACACACTAAATATGAATGTACCTATGTAGCTATTGTACATATGTATGTATACAAAAACTTCGGATTATTTTTTACGTATTATGTATGTATATTATTATTATCTTATTTAATAATTTTTTTATACATATATTTATGTATATAAGTGAACATAATTCTTTTGCATATGTGATGTTTATATAGCCATACATACATCTGTGTATATGTATGTACTTATGCTTGTATCTACATATGTATATATTTGTACATACATTGTACATGCATTTGCAAATTTATTTTTATTTCTTCTATTTTCACATTAAAATTAATTCGTATTACATTGCACAGAACACTTTGATCACAAGCAACACAACTTTTTCCAGATTTTTTATTAAAAAATTAATTTAATGAATAAAGGTAAAATAAATAGTTTATATGCAGATAATACATTATTTACACTTTTGAATCAATGAAAAATAAATTTGTATAGTATATATAAGCCGTTGTAACACATATGTACGCTTTAATTTCGGAGTGAAACTGAAAATGTTTTTGGTATCTGGACAGGTTATACCCGTTCCTTTTTAAGGATTTAATGGTCATGCGCACAAAGTGTGTTCACTACAAAACTTTGGGACTTCAAAGTGTATGTATGTATACACAATCTTTGAATATAATGAATAACTGGTATGAAACAGAAATTAAAATCAGAAAGGTACGATGTGAATAAGTACAAAAATAAAGCTTTTTAATGATGTGTTTCTATAAAACGTGTCACTAACAAATAAATTTACTTATGTATATATGCATGCACTAATGGTCTGCATCGGATTTGCTAAAAGGTATTTGAATACATTCACATGTTTTCAACTACGCAATGGATTTCATTCAATGTTGAAAAATTTAATTAATGAATACACAAAGTGAAAGAGAAACAATAGCAACTTGAATCGAAAAGAAAAAATACTACAACATTTAAATAAACATAATAAAGTAAAATATGTTAAGTAGTCAAGTATATTCGAGTATAAAATTATTTCAATGTTTACTCAAAAAAGTGAGTTTATTCAAAGTGTTACTACAGTAAAATTCGCATATAGTCCACTGCCTCATTTACACCCAGTTTGTGGACTATAACGAGAATTGGACTATATCTTGATTTTTATATAAGCCAATTTTTGGCTTATATGCGAATCCCCATATTTTTATTTCTTTTAACAATAGAAAAATAAAACTATAGTTTAGAAATTACTTCCTATTTACTCAATTACCATTAAGATTGATAATATAAAACAATTTCTACTTCAATACAAGTAATATTTTTATAAAATTATGATTAAAAAATATATTATTTTTTACTTTTCCATATTGTATTATATCTTCCATAACTTGCATATATTTAAAATATTTTAAACCACATCTTGGTGGCGTATAAGCGAAAACGGACTATAGGACTAACATAGTGATGAATTTATATCATGGTAAATGTCAAATTGATATCATGATGAAAATTCATCACGTATAGACTCAATTTATTAATGTTATATTAGCCTTATGATATAATCGTCATTTCTTTTGTTGTTTTTACTTTAATGTTAATTTGCATTATTATAATTAGTGAAAATTATAAGAAATAAATATATTTTAATGAAAACCCATAACTTTTATGGTATTTATTAAATAAATCTTATTACAAAAATATAATTTTTTTTTGCTGGCGGTTATTGTTGCCCATATAAAGGTGTAAATCTTCGATCATAGCTGTACGACGATGAAGAAAATATGATTGATCATGATATAAATTCATCAACGTCTACCCCTACGAATTGATGTGAATGAAATTTTTAAAATTTCTCTGCCAGCGTTATATTACGTGTTATGACAAAAATTCGTCAGGTGTGGACACTACGTAATGGACTAAATAAAAAATATTTAGCCGGTATTTTACTTATAGATGACAGAAATATGAACATATTGGAATATATCGCAAATTCTACTATAAGTGGTGTGACTTATAAACGAATTATACTGTAGTAATTTCTGTATTTATTTGTTTGTTTTTGGTTTTGCAAAACGTACAAAGGAATTTTATAGAGTGCGCGCTATAAGCGATGATATAATATTATAGTATGTTTCCACCGGCATGATTTCGACAAATCATGGTGATTTGAACAAATCATGTTGATTTATACATGATTTACCATACATTTTGCATACGACCATATTACCTCAAAGTAGGATATTTATTTTAAATTATGTCGAAAATACTCTTTTACGAACTATATTTATCTATGCAACCCTGCGTTGCTTTTAAAATTACAAACTCCATCCCTGTGTCATCCATCATTTGTGATTGACAATTTCGAAAAAATGACATTAAAGAATATTTAATTAATTTTAAATGTCAAACTATATATGGAAGAAAATTCAATTACATCTGCTGCGCACACCTTATAATGTAAGTGCATCATCGGACTACGAAAATTGGAGCACCAAATCACTCACAAGCTCGGTGGAAACACTTCGAAGTTATTTACCTAAATCTACGTAATTTAAAGTTGGTGGAAACATACAATTACGCTATAACTCGCTATAAACCACTAAATGTGTATTCTTATGTGATGACCAGATTTTAAAATAATATAAAGCTAAATCAGGCTTTAAATAGAGCTAAAAAGAGCTACAGAAGGGATTTTAAAGCCAAAAAATAAAGCTAAATTTTATTACAGCTTTGCAATAATAGCTTTTCATTATTTTTAAATTTTTTATAGTTTAAAGGGTTTTTATGTAGGTATAAATAATATGAAAATATATTTTTGGCTCATTTAAATGAAAAACATTCAATCAATAACAACCACCCAAGTGCTGAAAATAGCATTTCGCAAAATAAATACGATTTCGACTTGAAGTCACTAAACTGTTGTGCTGGAAATCACAATCACAAATATGAAAATATATTTTTGGTTCATTTAAATGAAAAACATTCAATCAATAACAACCACCCAAGTGCTGAAAATAGCATTTCGCAAAATAAATACGATTTCGACTCGAAGTCACTAAACTGTTGTGTTGGAAATCACAATCACAAAAAACTTAGCTATTTCAATTTGCAAGCAAAGAGGAAAGTGAAATCTAAGTGAACTTTCCTCTTTAAAAAAATTTGGTATCAAATTGCAAAAATAAAGGCATCCCAGTAATATTTAAACTCTTTCTATATAATATCATTTAAATAAATAACATTTTTATACATTTTAATACAAAATACTAAATTGTGTTACTTTTGTTTACTTTAAAAACAGATGCATAAAACATATTATATGAAGCAAAAATAGTAAGGGAAAATCTAAAAATAGTTGAAAAAATAATCTTTTTCAAAGATTATTTCGAAAAATAAACAGAACGCGCGACCCTTAGCACATGCAAAAGTCAGATTTGCGATTTTAAACTCTCACAAGGGTTTTTTCCCATTGTAATTCCAAAAGAGTAATATCACCTACACTAAAATTTGGCATTTCTACTTTAAAATTTTCATACAATTTACTTATTATTGGTTAGTCTGTTTTCTAATGAAAATATGTTTGTGATTTGTAAAGTTGAAAAGTTATTTGGGGAACGTTTTCGTAGTTGGTATAATAATTGTTTAATAAAATTTCTGCAAGTGTATATAATTTCTTTTTCTGTTTCAGAATCTATTATGTCTTTTTTTTAAATCAGATATTGTTCAAACTTACAGTTAAAATACCGTCTAAATTTGATTTTAAGCGGCCAAAAATTTCGGACTTCAAAACGATTTGATTACAAAATTTTTCAAAATCAAGTGAAGTTCTGAAAACAATAGCATGGGGTCCACGTCGTTGCTTTCGAACATTTTATTTACTTTTTGAACATCAGAATATAATTTGCTGACCTAAGTCTAAGAATGTATTAGTAGAACATTTTGTATTAGCATTGGCTTAAATAAAAATTTCCCCACAGCACAAAAACTATACTTATGCCCACCATTGTATGTATCAACTAGATATCTCTCTGTGGATAGTTATGTGTATGTATCTATAGTGTAAAAATAGTTGATAATTTTAAGCTATAGGCAGGGAAACAACAAATATGCAATTGCATGTTTTTCCTGAGCAATGCATGTACTTAGGTAGGCACAAATAAGATATTTATGCGTTACGAACTTTAACATCGATTTGTTAGTGCATATTTTTGCATATTTTACCCTTTACAGCATGTTTTAGCATATTTTACACCTAGTCGCTTATTTACGGCAGTTTTTCCATTTTGTGTGGCATATTTTGGCTTTGTTAAATTTTATTTTTTACATTTTGGGGGCATATTTTCAGTTTTTAGTGCATATTTAACGCGCATAAAACAATTTTTTTATAGGTAAGAATTGAAAGCAAATGGTATTTTATCGCCTACGTTAAAATATCTAATGTGTAATTTATGCATTAGATACCTATTTGCTGAAATTACGTGTATTAGTTGCACAAAAAGTATATTACAAACTTTGTATTCTTAAACATGATTTTTTTCGTTATATACAGTTCATTTCGCATTAATTCATGCAAATACAGTTTAGAATCATTTGAGCTCAAAATATATTGATTTTCTAAAATTTGTTTTTCAATTTTTCTATTTGGTACTAAAAATTTTATCCCAAGTAACTATTTTATTGATTTCATTTATTTACTATTAATTCATTTACTATAATTTTTGTTTCGGATATTGATTCTAATATCTTATAAAAAATAATTATTTTAAGATTTAAAAAAAAACATCTAAAAAAATTTGTGAGATTTGAACCCGGCTCCTTCGAGACGAAAATACCTTCAGGGAAACCGCTTAAGCTGCCTCAGTACGTGTATTTGCCATATGAAATGTCACATTTTCACATGGCAAATTTGTACATATAGTCTGTCTGAACCCCTTCAAACAATAGCCTGTGTGATTTCTTTGTGTACAGTACACATGATTTAGAACGATTTCTATTTTGAAGTGACAAAGCATCTGACATCAGCTGGTTTTTAATAAAGCAATTGTTTGCGGACGGGAATTAAAATAATCATTAAATTAATAAAGTATTAAATTAAATAAAATAAGTGTAAAATGAAATAAAAGAAGTATATATAAGAATAAAATATGTATAACCACTCGGCTGTTTTATGATTGCTCTGCTTTATAGTTTATGTCAAATGTACGTAACATACCAACAGGTGAACATGTAAACCGGAAATTTTGACATACACATGAAATCACATTTGTATGAAAAAGTGACATTCCATAAGACAAATACACATAGTGAGTGAAAACACAGCTTTAACGCTCCCAACCAAACGGCCATAGATTCTGAGTGGTTTAATTTCGTTATATATACCAAGGCATATTCATTACAGGTATGACCATAACTAAAACAAATACAACACCAAAAAAACATGTGTTTTGTTAGTAGAAATATCCCAGAAATAAATTAAATCCATTATCTGTGAGTCGCACACATTCATAAGCTCTCTCAAATTTACTAACACTTGCCCGTTGTTGATAGAAAAATCCCAACCATGTGTCAAAATCTATTGTCTGTGTGACGCACACATTCTCAAATTTACAAAACAGCTGTTCTTGCAGTGGTACCTGTTCAATCTACCTTGATATATACCCAGCTTGTGTTTGTGTGTAGGCCAACATTCTATGTTAGTGATGCCAGTATTTTTTATTTCGAAATATGTTCCTGTTATTCATTTAAGATAATCTCAAGCATCTATATGCAAAAAGTTTAATTTGTAGCCGTATTTTAAAAGTTAAATGTGGAACCGTTTTTTAAAGATCTACTGATGAGTTGGTATTAGCAACCAACGAAATGTCGGCATATAGATTAATATTTTACTTTTTAAGTCAAATATTAAAGTTTTATTAAAATACATTGAAATTGATTATGGAGGGGTGTTAGCTAGTTCCTATGCGCATTTCATTGGGGCTAATGCAAATCGTCAGGGAACCTTTACCCAAAAATCCCATAGAAAAACTAAAGATATTATGTTAAACTCCTAATCATACTAATAACAAGTTTATAATATCAAAGTTAAAACATGAACTCCACAGTCAATCATGGTTTTTATTTTCTTTACTTGCGTACTACGACCAGTTGGTTTTTTCCAACTCTAAATTGTAGTTGTAAAGGCATTTGAATATATATATATATATATATATATATATATATATATATATATATATATATATATATATATATATATATATATATATATATATATACATATATATATATATATATATATATATATATATATATATATATATATATATATATATATATATATATATATATATATATATATATATATATATATATATATATATATATATATATATATATATATATATATATATATATATATATTTATATATATATTTATATATATATATATATATATATATATATATATATATATATATATATATATATATATATATATATATATATATATATATATATATATATATATATATATATATATATATATATATATATATATATATATATATATATATATATATATATATATATATATATATATATATATATATATATATATACAGCTACACACTGTTTTCGTAATGAACTGTGATGCCAACATGTATTTTTTGCGCGGGCACTCGCATATTTTTAAATTACACTAATTTTAATTTGTAACGTCCCAAATTAATATTTTAATTTTTAAGCAAAATATTAAAGTTTATAAAAATATACTGAAAGTGATTATGGAAGGGAATTAGCTAGATCCTATGCACATTTCATTGGGGCTAATGCAAATCAACAGGGAATCTTTACCCAAAAATCTCATAGAAAAACTAAAGATATATCAAACTCCTAATCATACTATTAAGAAGTTTATAATATCAAAGTTAGAATATGAGCTCCATAAACAATCATGTTTTTTTCCATAATCAGTTTTAATGTATTTTAATAAAACCTTAATATGTATTTTACTTAAAAAGTAAAATATTAATTTGGGAATAAGCACGTTACAAAATTAAAATTAATATAATGTACAATTGTTTTGTATATAAAACAAAATATGTCTGCAAAATACTATAGCTAACCGAAAAGAATTTGGCAGTATTATATTAATATATTTGCTTTCAAACAAAATATGTATATAAATATATATATATTGTTTTATATATATACATATATATTAATATCTCCAGAAATGTAATAACCACAACATTTTTCGAAATAATTAGATCTGGCATCACTAACATAGAATGTTGGCTGCTAAAATGTGTATTATATACAGGGCTGTCAGATGTGGCGATTAATCGCAAAACGTGGCGATTTGAAAACTTGTTTGGCATCTAAATTTTCAATTTGGTGACATGACGATATTTTGGCGATTTAGAAATTAGTTGGCGATTTTGTTGGCTATTTTTGATAAGCCATAACTTTTTTGGAGAAACTTAAAGTCAGTATGAAAAAATTACATTATATTTACTGTGGTAGTTTTATTTGTGAATTTGTATACATTCATATGTATGTATGCGCACAAAATGTATTCGGAATTCAATTTGAATTTCTGGAAGCGTTATTGCGAGTAGTAAAATATATGAATGCATATAATACTTTGTTGCACTTCTTCTGCACTTTCTCAAGAAATGCTGAACCAATTTAATTACCATACTCTTGGGGATGAAGTTTATATTGTTCTTGATAGATAATAAAACTGTAATTACATATATAAATTTTTTTTGAGTTTACTTCTGAACAATCGATTTAATATTATGAGTAAAATCATGAATCATAAAATCAAAAATTCCCATATGTATAAATCCCCAATTTGAGAAACCATTTGCTATTCTTCTTCAGAAGGGTATATTTTAAATATGAAACCCACATGTTTGTTGGGTATATGGTGCTTAAATATGTGTGTGTATTTTTAGCAATTTAAATTGCTTATAACTCCCAAGATATTCAGCTGATTTTTGTAAGTCTTGAGTAGTCCAGTTCTATGATTTAACGGTATCCAACGGTATGCTTTCAGCGAAAATCTGCAGCATATTTTGCACGTAAAAATTTAACAAAAATTTTACTTATATATTAATATTAAATATAAAAATGTAAACATTTTATTTATTTGCTTTTGTTTGCGTTTGTTAACCCTTTTATGCCGACTTCTTGTTAAATACAAACCCCCATATTCATAAAATTTTAAATGAGTTTGAAATGCATTTTACTTAAAAATTTTCATAGAAAGTTTTCTTTAAATGCATTTTATAGTGTATGAATATGGGGGAAATATTTTAATTTCAACATTTTCCCTCTACCATATTCAACAGCAAAAATCTACATATTTTAACAGCATCGCAAATATACATACATATGATTATATATTAGCATGATTTTGGTCAGCCATTATATGGTAACAAACAAACGGCATTATTTATAATGAAAAATTGGCATGAAGTTAGCATAAGCGACGAAATTGAACTTGGTCTTAATGAGTTCCTCCATACGATTTTGCACTAAAAACCGGCGCATAATGTAGTTGAAACTCACGATTACATTCTAGCGTTATTTTTACTGTAAAATTGTATGACAAAACTCGTTAAGACCATTTTCAATTTTGCCACTTATGCTAACATCATGCAAATTTTTCATTATACATAATCCTGATAGAAATTAAATTTAAATTGTGTATTAAGTATTGGCAATTTTGGGTAATTGTATAAAATATAATCGCGCGGATTATGTATATAGAAGTTCAAGTTGTGACTACGACAATTTGTCCTAGAATAAAGAAAAGTTTGGCAAGTTTTCTTTATTTTACGACAATTTGTCGAAGTCACAAATTCGACTTCAACATACATAATCCGGGTGAGTGTGTTTCTACAATTTGTATTTTCGTGCTGTTTGATTTATTTGGCCAAGTATATATGTATGTAATTTGACTATATGAAAAATTACTCAAGGTAATCAGAACTAACGTATTTAATGTTAATTTAAAAAAAATTTATTACATTTTGTACCCAACGTTTCATCAATTGTTTGTTGACTTCTTCAGGGGCTTTCGTCTATTTAAATTTCAAAAACATTACCTGCCTGGCTCACGATGTCGACAAATCGAGTTCGTTCTCATATTTATATTGAGAACAATAATAAAAAAATTTAATTTGTTTTTGTTTTCAATAAAGATATGAGAACGAGCTCGACTTGTCGACATCGTGAGCCAGGCAGTACATTATTACAAAGTTAATCTGATTTTACACAATTTTACTTACAATGTAATGGTTTTAAGTTACATAAATATTGCAATAAATAATTGCATTTTAATATTAATTTATTAAAATTATTAAACCACCAAGATATTTTAAGAAAATTGTATTTTCGTTGGTATATTAAGATGTGTATACTATGGTGTACTGGGGTGGTGAAAGGGTTAATCAATATTTTTCATTTTCTTCTTTTTATAGTTTTTGACAATTCAGCACAAAATACAAAAACAAAATGCCTGTTGTTTTTGTTGTTGCAGATGTGAGCGTACTTGTATTAATATACTTTGGGAAAAACTAAGAAAGCAGACTGGAATACTGTTTATAGAAGTTTAATGAAAAATCATATACGAAATTTTGATAATATATTAAAGATGTCACTGTATTAGTTTTTTCAGTCTGTCTATTTTAAACAAAGTCACAAACATTGTAAAAGAGGATATAAATACTTATGTATATGTGACCTTTTGACAAAACAACGTAAGTACATAAATAAAAAATTAGGAGCGAAATTCAAATTTACGCAGATGATGTGCAATTGTATTTAAGTAGCCCAGTCATTTCCGTTGCTGAAAATATTGCAAGACAATGCAGATCTGAATAGAATTTATTGCTGGGCAAGTGCAAATGGACTTTGTTTAAACCCTTGCAAATCAAAGTGTATCATAATTCGCAATAAAACAATTACTCATATTGCTGATTTCCATGTTTTAATAAATGGAGAAAAAATCACTATTGTTAATGCTGCCAAAAACCTGGGATTAACTTTTAATAACGGTCTTACTTGGACAAACCATATTAACATACTTGTGGGTCAGACTTACTCTAAGCTGAGGTGCCTTTAGTCGTCACAGTATTATACTCCTTTCAACATAAGACAACTTCTTGCAAAAGCTTATCTTGTTCCTGGTTTAATCTACGGTTGTGAACTTTTTGCAAGCTGTGACTGTTAGCAAAAGAAAGCTAAACGTTTTATACAACAATATTATTAGATATGTATACGGATTGAAAAGATATGATCATGTTTCTCAATTTGCCACGAAATTGTATGGGGTTACGTTCAACAACCTTCTTTCACTCCTCGAGGGAGAATAGGGCCATAACAAGGTGGTTCCGATAATCTCGATCTACGGCTCGATGCTTGACTTCGTTCCACTTCATACGCAATCTAGATAGTTCTGTTGTCAGTTGCCGCTTCCAGGTATGCGTTGGTCTCCCGACTCGCCTGCTTCCCTGCGGGTTCCAATCTAGGCATTTCTTGGCAATATCATCGTCTGGTTTACGGAGGGTGTGGCCTATCCAACTCCGTTTCCGCTTGCTTATTTCAATTATAATAGGCTGCTGTTTTGCCTCCATCCAGAGTTGGTTGTTGGATATTGTTAGAGGCCAGAAACCTCGTAAGATTATGCGGAGGCATTTGTTAAGAAATACCTGAAGGCATTGTATGTCACGTGGTGCCATATTCCAGGTCTCGCATCCATATAACAATGTGGATTTTATGTTGGAGTTAAATAGTTTGATTTTGGTTTGCTTCGAAATATTAGACGATTTCCAAACCGGCTTTAACTGGGCAAATGCACTGCGCGCCTTATTTATGCGACTGGATATATCTGCTGCTGAGCCACCAGTTGTGTCTATTATGCTACCCAGGTAGCAGAAGGACTTAACATCTTCAATATCTTGATCACATACGGAGAAATTGTGATCTGTGTTACTATTGATGCGGTGCGATTTTGTTTTGGGTATATTTATCTTCAGCCCAACTAATTTTGCGATGTCACTGATGGTGGAAAATTTCGACTGCATCTCTGAGAATGAGTGGCTAAGTAGACATATGTCATCGGCATAATCTAGGTCCTCCAACCGTCCTTGTAAACCCCACGTAATGCCTCTCTTATGATGGTTTGTTGCCCTCTGCATCACAGCATCGAGGACGCAGTTAAAAAGTAGAGGTGATAAGACACAACCTTGTCTAACTCCAGTTTCCACCGTGATCCTGTTGCTCAATTGTTTGTCATGTAACACACGGCAAGTGGCATTCTTGTACAGGGCTTTAATTAGCCGTGTTAGCTTTTCGGGGACACCCTTGCATACCAGCGAGTTCCATATAGCGTTATGGTTGAGTGTGTCAAAGGCCTTCTCAAAGTCTATAAAAATCAGGTATAATGGTGATCTCCATTCCACTGATTGCTCAACAATAATCCTAAGACTGTTTACTTGGTCAACACAAGATTTTCCGGAGCGAAAGCCAGCTTGTTCATTTCTGAGTGAAGGGGAAATTGTTGTCGAGAGTCTTTTGTTTATGATATGTGCAATTACCTTATTTACCATGCTTAACAAGGTTATGCCTCTCCAATTCTTCCTGTTGGTCAAATCACCTTTTTGGGAAGATTTATAATTACTCCTTCAGACAGCTTTTCAGGTAAAGATTCGTGCTCCCAAAACTCCCTAATAATGGGTTCCAGAAGTCGTGCACTGGTTGTTCGGTCGGCTGTAAGCAGTTCAGGAGAGATGTTATCCAAGCTAGGAGATTTGTTTGGTTTGAGGGATCTTATCGATTCGCTAAATTCGCTTATCTCAGGGCAATCAGTAGAGATGTCGGTATTTGGTGTATGTAAATCACATCCGCAAATGGGTTGACGCTGAGCAGTAGATGTTGATAGCATGCCGGAGTAGAAGCTCTCCCATAGTGTAACCTGTTGGGTTTTCGATGTTATAAGTTCTCCCTCATCGTTTTTTAGAGGCTTTCCGGTCGATAATTTTCTATTTGTCAGCTTGTTAACAGACATATACATGTCTCTCACACGATGGGTTTCAGCCGCTGCTTGAAGTTCTTTCGCTATGTTGTTGATCCAATTGCGTTTATACCTCCGGGCGCTGCGTTTTACCTCTAAATTAAGGCGGTTGTATAGTTGCTGTTGGTTGGCCTTATTCAGGCGTGTTTTGCTGGTGTTAACAGTGCTATTTGCGACCTTCATCTGCTGAATTAAGTTCCATGTAGAATCGCTAATCC
This sequence comes from Panzeria rudis, assembly GCA_956483635.1. Lineage (NCBI taxonomy): Eukaryota > Metazoa > Arthropoda > Insecta > Diptera > Tachinidae > Panzeria > Panzeria rudis. Next base: position 75,040,813 of record OY101447.1, on the reverse strand, counting down.
ATTCTTTCCTAGCAGTAGCTTTAAACCCCAGATGTTTTTCCGCTACATTAGTGAAAATTTCCCTGACATGTGGCCATGTGCGGGTTTCAGTGTTACTTGAGGCGTATTCTGTCAATTCATTAGTGAACTGGTTGGCGATTTCCGGGTTTTTCAACTTTGCCACATTGAATCTTCTCTGTGATACACTCTTGTTCGCCCTGATGGTGGTGATTTTTATTCGTACAGTGGCACCCAGTAAGTGGTGGTCGCTAGCAATATCCGCACCTCGTTTATTGCGCACATCCAACAACGACATTTTTCCATTCTCCTTTAGTCGTCCTAGGCCATGCCTGCCCATTGTGCTCTCCACATTCGCATTTTCGGGGCCTACCTGAGCGTTAAAATCACCCATCATAATGACAATGTCTCCCTTACGCACTGTTGCCAGGACGCTATCGAGAAGGTTATAAAAAGATTCCTTTGTAGAGTTTTCAGAGGTTTCAGTGGGGGCATAACAGTGGACAACGGGCTTTGCCGCGCACTCTGGCAGTAATGATTCTGTCGGAGTGGGGTTTCCAATCTATTAGGGCATGTTTCACCTGTTTTGATAGAACGAAACCGACGCCACTCGATCGAGGCAACTCGTTCGTTGGTTTTCCGGAGAAAAGAACCGTAAGACCTTCTGCTGTTGTAAATTCTCCTGATTCGCACCATCGTACTTCGCAAAGTCCAAGTAATGATAGCTTATAGGTGGTGAATTCCTTGCATAGTTGTGCAAGCCTTGAGTACTTGAGCCTTGAGTCCAAAAGAGTACGTACATTCCATGTTCCGATTCTTGTCCTAAATTTCATGCCAAATTCCGTCAACGTTTTATCGGTGTTATTAGTTTTCATTCTTGCTCTGGTTTCATTAATAAAGTTATTATTTAAGACGTGTGCTTTTATTTTTGCTTAAAATCATTTATTCTGAAATGCCACAATGTCTTATTGATAAAATCCGGTTTGCCAGATCAGTCAGAGGAAAAAAGATTATAATTCCTTTACACCGTTTTCTTGTATCCGAATGGCAGTTTTTCATATATGCGGCGCGTCTCTGGAATGTTCTTCCACAAACACAACAACTTAATAGCAACGCAACTAGCTTTAAGCACTTCTTATTTAATTATTTTTCAAAATAGGAAAACATACATAATATATAAATAATTTGTAGTTAATTTTGTCTAAATTTGTATACTTATCTTTGCCGCTTTAACTTATGGATACTACTTTCTGTACTCTAAATATAAGATTAACTCTTGTTGTACAGGACTTGAACATACAAATAAAATAAATATAAAAAATACTGTTAAATTGCGCTTAAAATATTGTCATATTAAACATAATTAGGTGACTTTGGTTCGAGCTTTATATGTATATTCAGCCTTATCATGAATTCCGCATGTGAAAATTTCATAATAAAATTTTTTGTTCACATGGATTTTAATTCCGTATCCTGAACTCCTTGTGAATAAAATTACATACTTTGATTTAAATACATGTGTGTGAAGTATTTTGAAAGCAAACAAATTTAAAAAAATATTTTTTTTGGAATTTAAACATTCGGAAATTTTCACAAAACATTTTATATATGATACCAATTGTTCACATGTTCGAAAATTGCCATGTGAAATTTTATTTATGATAAGGCTGATTATATTTTTATATCTTCACATATTCGAAATTGGACTTATTTAAGTTCGTTTGCAAAAAGTCGACAAAAGTAAATATACAATTTTACCACAAAATATGTAAGCGGCAATGGCCTTTTAATGCAAAATTTATTTTATAAATTTAGCGAAATAGTAATCGCTTAGAAAATATATGTTTACGTAACTATAAAGCAACGTTGAGGGAAAATATAAACAGAGATGTTTAATTTGTTAATTCTTTGATATATTTAAGCAAAAATAATAGCAAATTTTCAATAATATTGAATTTTTTAGATTTGCTCAAAGGTAAAATTTTAGTTCGGATATTGCAGAAAGTTTGTGTTTTTTACACATATAAATTTTGAAATATATTTCGCTTAAAATTTTAGTCGGTTTTATATTCCAACAATTTTCCAATCTGTCTAATAAAATATGTAAATTTCTCTAAAAAAATATCATTTTCCATTCCCTGTCTATATAGAATATAATAACACAAATATCAATATGTACTAAAGTCAACGAAGCGTCAGTAGCTAAGAGTTCAATACGTCGTGTTGGCATACGTGTACTCTTGGTTCAATACAGAGTATTTTTTTCATAGTTTTAATATTTTATGATTATTTTTCATATTTTATATATTATTCAACGAACATACGTACTTTTTAAACTTTCCTCTTTCTAAATGTTTCCAATTTCGTTTCTAACGAATTTCATGAGTGGGTTGATTACGACAATAATTTATTTATTAATTTTTTGTACTACTAAGTATAGTTTTGGTGCTGTACCTACAAAATGTTTAACTAATACATTCTTAGAATTAGGTTTTTTGACAATAGACTTAGGATTCTGTTAGCTAACTTGTTAAGAGTTGGGCTTCTGTATTTTCTATATTATATACTCCATTCGTTGGGAAGGGTATATAAGATTCGGCATAGCTGAATATAGCAGTTTTACTCGTTTTTTTTTTTTTTTTGTAAAAAAAAAATTTACAAAAAATGTGTTAAAATTGTTGATATTGAGCAAAATAAATGCTTGATATCGCAGAAAGCATAAAAAATTTCGGGAAACAGGTTTTTGATTCTGAAAGGGGGTTTTTAAAATATCACACCCCATACCTAACTAATTTTTTTCTTACATGTTCGGTGCGCCAAACCCATAATAAGCTGACGATGTATTGAGTTTTATTTCTCTTTTTAACGAAAAATAATTCTTAAATTATTATTTTCCATAAATAATTTATTTTAATGTATGCTCTTTTCCTTTTATGGTATGACATTTTTTGTACAAAGTGTATAACATTACATATGTATATATGTAACTTTTTATTAAAAATATTAGAATTGAACATTCCATTGAAGTAGAGTTTGCCTTCTTATGTATTATTTTTGTATGTATGTATTATATTTGTTAATTTTTGAAGAATTATGTTTAATTAGCAAAAAAAAAATTACGAACGGCACCCGTATCGAACCAACATCGTCTTGACTGGCAGTCATTCGTATCATACCCTGACCTACAGATGCTCTTGCTCTTATTTACATTTTTAAGTACTTGAGTTTAAAATGTTTAAAAACATTAGCTGATTATCTAGATTGAAATTAAACTCCTTCATTCGTGTGACCGCCGTGGTGCATACCGTTAAGCGGTATGTCTGTACATTTTCTCTCGAAACGTGTTCAGATTCAGATCACGGTGGCCGAAATTTTTTTAAATGCTATTTTTTTCAATGTTAAAATACTAATTTTACTACGTTTTTTATTTACTCGCTTTGATGTATGTCTGTTCGAGTGAAAAATCGTAATTAATTTTAAGGTAACTTTCTGATGCGCTAGTGACTTCAAATTGAGCACAGGCATTGGTTTTCAGTGACAATACAATATTATGATTAAAAAAAGTAGGCAGCGACGTGCCTATAAAAAGTAAATATGCGATTTGAACTATTTGTACTTAGCTGATTTCTATGCACATTTGGTTTTCTTGACAGTCAGTCTTACTTGAGGTCTACACGTAACATAATATGTAAGATGAGATTGTCAAATTCAATCGCAGAGAGAATTATGTTACGTGTAGACTTCAAATTAGTGTTATCTCAATGTTGTAGGAATTTTTATGAGAGCGTTGTTATAAGAATTCTTATAACAACAATCTTATGAGATGAACTGTCAGAAAACACATGTACATAAAAATAAAATAGTGTGGATGTGTGAGTGTTTATTAAAATAAATGAAAAGCGATGTTTTTGATAACATTTCTGTGTTAAATAAATGAATAAATGTGTTTAGTTAATTTAGAAATTTAAATTTGTGTGAAAAATTAAAAATAAAACAACTAATTATGCAAAAGTGGTACATGTTAACTCGATGAGCATTTGCATAAAATGAAATCTTATCGGCAAAGTAAAATTACGTCTTCCCCTAGTATGAGATTAAGAGAAAATTCGACATATTGTTTTTTAGTATTCTGCCGACATTTTCTCTCATGTTATCTCAAAGTTAATGTCTCGTGAAGACGCTGTGTTAAGAACATAGTAGGTATAAAAAAAATTCTTTCCTTAATAATTATTTCATAAGATAGTAGAGTCAGGAACCGAAAAAATAAATTATAGTAAACAAATTAATAATAGTAAATAAATAAAATTAATGAAATAGTTATTTGGGATACATTTTTTAGTACCCAATAGAAAACTTGCGAAAAATGTTTAGAAAACCAATATCTTTTGAGCTCAAATGATTCAAAATTCATATTTTCTTTATTTAACGCAAAACTAATTGTATACAACAGTAGTATTGCTTTATCTGCCCTGTGTTTTAGTTCACTTTTGACTTAACTGCACACAACTATTAATTTGTCTCACTATTCTTTAAAATCCCATATAAATTCGATGTTTAAGTCCGCTTTGCACTTTTAAGATAAATGCCTTAAATTTTTGGCATTTTAAAACTATTATAACACAGAAAATTAATCTTAGCTGCATTTTGCCTTAACTTCATTTGCTTTCTGCAAATACATATTCTTCAAAATACTTTTTTAGATGCACTTTGTATGCCTGCATATTTAACATATTTTTTGGCAGATTTAAATTATATTCAAATCAAATATCAGTTAGCACATTAAGGCAACGAAGAACATTGAAACTAACAACATTTTTTACATATCTGTACCAGAAATCGCGAAAAGTTGATTATGCTGCTAAGTCAAAATTACTGTATAACCTAAAAATTAATTTTTCAAAAATATAAATTTTGTAAAATACTTTTTACACAACTAATTATGGTTTTTGTGCTATTGGAAAATTTTTACTTAAACCAACAACAACATGATCTACTAATATATTTTCTTACTCAGCAAAAGCAAGTATGTACATTAAAATTTATTTTAGTCACATAAAAAATTGTAATTCCTTTACAGTGTTAGAAAAAATCCACCAAGCTTTTGGAAAAATCGATTTTATAAAGAAATTTATGAACTAATTTTCGTCTAAAAATTAAAAGTTATTTAATTAAATATACATGAAAACAGTGTTTTGCATTATAAAAGAAACAAGTTGCGAAAATGTGTAACTTTTTTGTCTTTTTCCTGGAGAAAAATATTATAGAACGCAAAAAAAGAAATTTTCCTATACATCGCATCCCAATTCAGTGATTATGTACCGAAAAAGAGAACTTCTTGCAATGACAACCCTATGTAATAATCATTAGAAATGTTCGAAATTTGCACTACATCCGGATGGCAAACTCAACATTTTCATGACTTCTTTGGAGTATATTTTTTTACGAAAGTCACTACGAAGGTTTTTTTCGTAAAATGTTGCATGAATTATTTTCAGTGTATATAAATTTTAATTTAATGAAGTGATTTACACCATTAGGCCCTAAATTTTTTCTAATAAAGTAAAAATCGCAATCTTCTAATATTTGAGCAAAGACAACAAAATAAAGAAATTGACTTTTTAAAGAAATTAAAAAACAACAAATCGAATTTAAAACTTTGTTATTGTTTTTGATGAAAGGGTGGAAGAACAACACTATTTTTCTTTATAGTTTTTTTTATCGTCCATAAAACCATAATAAATATTCTGGTTTCGATATTTTCAAAATATCACCTTAAATATTTTGCAAATAGGTCGGAATTACGTACAAATATTTTGCAAACCGGTTAAAAGTCCGGCTAAAAATCTTTAATTTTAGTTTTAATTATGAAAAATAACTTTAAAGAGAACTATTCCTATTTTTTTTACATATATATAATATAATTGTAGGTATATTATAAAAAAATTGTTTGAAAAGTTCATTTTAAGTTGAATTTTTAAACCATTTTAAAATATTGGTTTTCCATCATTGAAAACAATTTTCCCACCTCTGGACTCTAAATCAAATCTAATATAAAAAGGGTATTTGCACCAAAAAATATGTTTAGCTTATATAAGCTCAAATTAGCAATCGTTTAACTAAACCGCTCTGGTGTAGAGGGTGAGCCGAATACATCAGTATTAGCTGTTTTTTATTATCATTCTATTTTATTTTGACTGTGTTGTTGCCGTAACCTTAGTTATAACTAGATATTCTCTGAAAATTTCAGGTCTCTAACTATTACTGTTCACGAGTTAGAAGCTTGTGACTGATGGACATCGCATCGAAAACTAATACATAATAATAATAATAATAATAATAATAATAATAATAATAATAATAATAATAATGTATGAAAAACAAATTACAGCAATACAAAAAGGGTAAAATTACAACAAACACATGACGTACAATAAATCTAAGAACACTTTCTATTACGAATAATGTATTAGTACAAAACACAAGGACATACACTGTTTCACAAATGAGCGCGTTGGTGGACGAGTAAGTGGTCAGACTGGCGTTCTTTTTACAACATTTTTAAAATATATATGATATACATAGTATGTATATATATTTTTATTTTGTCCATATATCAGCCATTTATGGACCGATTTCGATGATTCTTTACAATAAGCTTCTCAGAGCTGAATTTGACAGATAAATTGAGTGTAGAATACTGCCAGACGTATAGGGTCATAGAAATTCACAAACACATGAAAATCAGAACAAAGTACCTTTTTGGATATATATCTGTTATATATGAACCGATTTCACATGCAAAAATCTTCAGGAAAAGCCAGTCACGCGACTTCAACATTTAGGTCCATAAGTCTTCTAGGACCTCTGAATTATACCTTTCAACATCGGCCAGAAAAAATGGACAGACGGTCGCCGCTAAATCGACTTAGATTTTTATAAGGATTACGAATATGTATACTTTATGGGGTCGCAGTGATCACTGTAGAAATTACAAACGGAATGACAAACCTATATATACCCTTACCATTTTTGGTGAAGGGTATAAAAAGAACATACACACGAAAATGTACCTCAGAATTACAGACATTTGATACGCAAAATAACATGAATATACATACAGGGTACGGATTTGCACACACATGTGCGGCACATGCACACGTACTAAAAATAAGCACGCAAAAAATGGCGAACACGAACACGAGTAAGTGCCATTTTTTTGTGTGCTTACTTTTGGCACATGTGCCAATCAAACTGGCACGCGTACATATGCGTCTGCTGAAAGATAGAAATTATGTGGCACTTGCACCTGTGCATGTGCCAAATTTAGGCACATGTGCGGCATACTCACTTATACTAAAGAAACAAAAACAATGCCAGCAGCGTACCCGTTTTGCCTATTTTTATAAATTATATTTTTACGCTTTTTAACCGACTTCAAAAAAGGAGAAGGATAGCAATTCGTGTGTGTTATTTTACTTTTCTTTATGTTTGTACACGCATAACTCTCTCATTTGTGAACCGATTTTCAAAATTCTTTTTTTTTTGAAAGGCTTTGCTTGCGTTCCCGTAATTTTGTTTCGAAAATCGGAGGCGGAAAATTTTTCCCCCCTTGCATAACTCTGTCATTTGTGAACCGATTTTCAAAATTCTTTTTTTTAAACCCTTTGCTTGCAGTGTGGTCCCATAATCTTGTTTCGATAATCGGAGGGGGAAATTTGCATAAGTCTGTCATTTGTGAACCGATTTTTAAAATTCTTGTTTAGTTTGAAAGCCTTTACTTTTAGTTTGGTCCAACAAGTTTTTCACCAAAATCAGGGTGGCGAATTTGACACCCCCTTCCCACCCAAATATTGATTATCGCATAACTCCTTCATTTTTTCAACGATTTGCAAATTTTTTTTTTAAAGCCTTTGCTTGCAGTTTGGTCATATAATGTTGTTTCGATAATCGGAAATTTGCTCCCCCCTTACATAACTCTGTCATTTGTCCACCGATTTTCTAAATTCTTGTTTTGTTTGAAAGCCTTTGCTTTTAGTTTGGTCCAATAAGCTTTATCCCAAAATCAGGGGAACAAATTTGCCCCCCCCCCCCCGCCCAAAAATATTGATTATCGCATAACTCCTTCATTTTTGCACTGATTTTCAAAATTCTTTTTTTGTTTGAGAGGCTTTGCTTGTAGTTTGCTTCCATAATTTTGTTTCGAAAATCGGAAGGGAAATTTTGCTCCCCTTTGCATAACTCTGCAATATATCAACCGATTTTCAAAATTCTTTTTTTTTGTTTGAAAGCCTTTGCTTTTAGTTTGGTCCAATAAGTTTTTCACCAAAATCAGGGGAAAAAATTTGCCCCCCCCCCCCCAAAAAAAATATTGATTATCGCATAACTCCTTCATTTTTGCACCGATTCAAAATTCTTTTTTTGTTTGAGAGGCTTTGCTTGCAGTTTGATTTCATAATTTTGTTTCAACAATCGGAGGGGGAAATTTGCTCCCTGCATAACTCTGTCATTTGTGAACCGATTTTCAAAATTATTTTTTTGTTTGAAAGGGGGCAAAATGAAGTCTGGGGGCATTTCCTCCAGAAAGGCCTATCTACGCCAATGAACATCCTATCCTTTGCTTTTCATACACATATCTGCCTAGGAAATGAAAATTAAGTAAAAAACCACACACTTCCAAGAGCAATAATGTTAAATTCATACATACACAAAACAACTAATCTTTTTGTTCTTTTAAAAAATGTCCAATGACTTAATTTGTACAAAAATAGATACATATAAACAGAAATTAAAAAAACGACAATAGAATTGCTCTTGCGAAAGCGAAACTGCCAACAAAATAGATAAACGAACACAATTCCCATTACGTACTTCTTTTGCGATTTGGTTTTCATTTCAAAAAAAAATTCCCAACGACCTAATTTCTACAAAAAATGGTTACTATAAAGATCAAACAACAAAAGCATACATATGTACATCCTCGTGATAGCGAAACTAAAAAAAAAACCTCGCAACAATAACACTGCTAAAATTGGTTGTGCATATTTTAATGAAAATCACCCTTTTCAGCAGGGTCTGCATTCAATGTTTTTGTGTTGTTGTTGTGAAAAATTTTAACGAAAATTCTTGATATATAATAAGACCATCATAATTTATATGCAGCTGTTTGTGACTTTGCTTTGACCTGTTTTGCATAAAAATGGAGAAAAAATAAATTCCATTTATCTACGAAAATGAAATAAACATGAACACTTGCTGGTCAAAAGGATTAGTGAATATGACGTGATGGATTTCCCCCAATAAGTGCCTTTGAAATTAAAAGAAAAATCTTAACACACATTTATGAATGAAGTGATAATTGTATTTCAAGACTTGGTGTTAAATAGATCAGTTTCAGTGTGATTCAATACGAATCCTTAAAACTAGTTTTGTTACAATATTTTATTTAAAAATTCAATATTAGTTTGTGTAATCGTAGTTATAATGGTGTTTTTTTCACATATACATACATACATATGTATGTATATGTTCTTGAGCTATGTATTTATTAAGGGCATAATACACAATCAATCAGCTTGATGTCAGATTCGTGTACGTGTGCTTGACGAAAAATCAAAACCAAGTAGATTTTCCATCAAGCGTCGTCGGTGTCACTAATACTAACGAAATTTCACACATACTACTACCACGCTTGTCAAGCATGTTGACTGTGTATATTGCCCTTTAAAGTAATATAAACGTACAGTATGGAGAAGAATGACGAAACTTTGAAAAAAATCTGCTTCTTATTCAGCTGTGAGAAAGACAGAGAAATGAATACACATTTCTCTGTTTCTCTCACAGCTGAATAAGAAGCTGATCAATAAGACTTACATAGTCGCAGTTTACACTATGCAAGTCTTATTGATCAGATTCTTATTAAGCTGTGATAAAAACAGAGAAATGTGTATTCATTTCTCTGTATTTCTCACAGCTGAATAAGGAGCTGATCAATAAGACTTGCATCGTCTAAACGACGACATAGTGTAAGCTGGTACTAAAAAATGATTTGGGTACAGCGACAAATATTACCTGGCAGCCCTTATAATTCATAAGCGGCCATGATTTTTAGTGATGCCACCCATTCGTAAAGAACAACAAATCTTTTTCACCAAACACTGCAATTATAAATATTTTAAAACAAGAATTTCTTTTCTTAGCGCTTTTTTAATTTTTAAACAGTTTGTTTGCTACAAATTTTTTCAGAGTCTCCCGGAAAATGACGCCACAAACTGTAGACATATATTTTCTCTTCTTTCGATTCCGAGTAGTCGCATGTGTGTACCCTCTCTAGTTTTAGAGCTATTACTGAATAAATAAAGTAGTATTTTTAAACGCTTTTTTAATTTTTTAAAAAGTTTGCTAGCTACAACTTTTCTCAAAAAGTCTCCCGAAAACTGACAGTATCCCTTATAGACGTGGTTTTTGTCCTCTTTTGATTGCTGGTAGTGCCATGTGTGTACCCTGTCTAGTTTCAGAGTTATCAGTAAATAACAAAAAATTTATTTTTTATATTTTTTCTCCATGTAAAAAAGTTTGCTGGCTACAAATTTTTTTCAGAAAGTCTATCGAAAAATGGCACTACCCATTGTAGACGTAGTTTTTTGTCCCCTTTCGATTGCAAGTAACGCTATGTGTGTATCCTATCTAGTTTTAGAGTTATCAGTAAATAGCATAACAAAAATTTTTATCTCTTTTTTTCCATATAAAAGTTTGCTGGCTACAACTTTTTTCAGATAGTCTCCCGGAAAATGGCACTACCCATTGTAGACGGAGTCTTTTGTCCTTTTTCGATTGCGGGTAGTGCCATGTGAGTACCCTCTCTAGTTTCAGAGTTATCACTGAATAGCTAAAGTTGTATTTTTAAGCGCTTTTTTCTATATAAAAAAAAGTTTGCTGTGCTACAACATTTTTTCAGAAAGTCTTTCAAGGACTGACAATACCCACTAACGAAGCGTATTTTTATGCTCTTTTTATTGCAGGTAGTGACATATGTATACCTCGTCCAGTTTCAGAGTTAGTAAGCAAACACTATATACATTGCCTTGAATACGTTTTTTTTAATATCACTGTAATATTTTAGTGACATTCATAATATTAGATTCTAGGGCTTTTATCACGTAAATCAACATAATAATTACTTTATTTAAAATTTAATGAAAAATCCCTTTTAAATTACTATTTTAATTTTGCAAATTTTTGTTTAAAGTTTGTTTACATTTTCGCTCTGCCAGCTTGTTTTGATATACATAATAAGAAAGTTTTTATAATCGAGTTTTTTTTCTTCACCTACGTACCTTATGAAGTATATCAAGGTGGATTTATACAGGTGATATTATAAGCACATCTGTTCTACTTTTTTCCCCAAAGTAGATGCTGGTATGTCAAAATTTGTATACATTGACATAGGGGCTGAGATGTCAAATGTTATTGTAATATTGTAGTTGTTTTAGAATCAACACCACCTGATAAAATTAATTCACCTTGGAAGTATATATTATGGAACAACGTAGTATTTCTTAATACTATATGAGCAAAACCACGGTTGTATAACTAAGTACTACTAGATTTAGGCAGATGTCAAAATCTACTGGCGTAGTAGATTTCGTTTTGTATGCGAAATCTAGTAAAAAGCAACTAGATTTAGCTCAAATTCTCGTAAGTACTAGGTTTCGTTCTGCTTTATATGCACTATAACATAAAAATATTAACTTTGACATTAACATCAAGTTAATAATAAGTGTAAACGGCTCAACTTAAAGCTTTTTTAATAGTGCATTTACACCAGAGCGAAATCTAGTACTTACGAGATTTTGATCTAAATCTAGTTGCTTTTTACTAGATTTCCCATTCAAAACGAAATCTACTACGCCACTAGATTTTGACAAAATCTTCTTAATTCTAATAGTACTTATATATACAACCGTGGCTTTGCTCATATAGTACTAAAAAATACTACGCTGTTCCAGAATACATAGTTTAAAACAAGGTGTATTTAACTAGGTGGCACCATAAGGAGTTGTTGTACAACAGTACAACAACTACATTCATATATTGTTTGTGTAATAGACAAGTTGCTGTCAAAAACGTACGTGCAAAACAAACAAAAAAGAAAGAAGAATTGTGTAGAATTGTTTTAACTTACATAAACATTAATAATTGTGAATTTTAGTTGTTTTGCGTGATTTCAATCAATGGAGACATTATTAATAATTTTGGCATATTGTCAATCACTTTGGCCTTTTATTTTCGTCTTTGGGGACGCTAAAAAATACTCCATTTCCAGGAACATTTTTCTTTTTACATAGAAAGCAGAACGCATTTTTAACAGTTCACTTCCACTTTAAATTATCTAAAATTATTTCTTATACTATATTCACACTGCTATAGTTTAACGTGTTTCGGCAAATATTTTAAGAAACTAAACAAAGTTGTTCAGAATACAATTTTATAAACTTTCTGTTTACATCATGACGTATACATAAATGGTAGTAGCAAACCGGTAGCTAAAAATTTTTTTCGTATCCTAAATATTAATAATTTTGCAAAGTTATTAATTAGAGTTTTACATGTGTATGTACATTTTTCCATTTCAATTTAAAACTTGAACCAAAAACGAGGTTTTTAATACTTTCAAGCCAACACAAATCATAATTTTCAGAATTCGCTGTTTGTTGTTATAGAAATGCTACAACCTTTTTTAATGTCGACTTTGTTACATATATTGCCGCCATTACAAACCGTGTTCAATAAGCACTAAAATCAAAAAATCTACTGAACATACATTAAGATGTACTTGGAACCCTGCCTTTTACTGGTTTTTGAATGAGTTTAATTTTGAAACACGTAAATTTTTTGACAATTGAGTATATAGGAAAATATCTAAAAATTAACGTGTTTGGTTCATAAACACTTAAAATTGCCATACACACGATAGTGTGAATTGCCTATTAATCGCACTTTTCACTTTCAAATGGTTTAAATTTTTATTTGTTTTTCTTTGTATATGCTTCGGTTTGTACCAGAGTGTGCAAACAAACAAAACTTTTCGCAAACGTTTCATGCGAAGACACAAACTTTTAAAATATTTTTAATCGTTTCATTCATGAGCAAAACCAAAACAAATACATTTGCAATGCCAAAAAAATTAAACAAAACAATTGGCTTTTCATTCATCTGCATGCTTTAATATCGCGTTTCAATCGTACAACAACAACACAAAAGCAGAAATGTATTTCGTTGAATGCTTCATTGTATTTAGCATAAATACACTAACACATTTTCTACTATGGTGAGCAAATCAATCGAGAAACGTTTGCAAATGTTTTTTCTTAAAACTTTTCAATTTTGTTCTTGTTCTTTTCTTTTCTAGCTGCGTACATTTAAGTTAATGTACATTTTGTGTACACAAGCACAAACAGTACGAAACTAAATGGGACTATCATTCTCGTTGTTATTGTTTTCTTTTTGTTTACACATTGGAAATACAAAACAAAACGAAAGCAAACGTTTCGTTTAGTTTATTTTCCTACTCTGGTTTGTACAAACATAGACAACATTTTGACATAAACTTGACTAAAAGTTCGCAAAGCAAAAAATTGTCAGCTGACCTTGTGATGCCACCTAGTTAAATAGACCTTGGTTTATAACATGGTGGAATAATATACAAGGTAGCCCTGGAACACCAGCTGTTTATTTTTTTATTTACTTTTTTCATGGTCCGAACTGTCAACTCTTATATATATGTGAAATAACTACGTTGCACACACAATACCACACGTATGTTTGCTGCTTATGTTCTACAAACACACACATACCCTCTTTATTAATGTTTGACATTTCGTACCCCAAATGTACATTTGTATGTTATGCGACTACCTGTTATATTATTCTACCATGGTTTATAAAGTGTGCGCAGTAGTTATTATGCATTTGACGGATCTTTTTTTTTGTGCAGTTTGAAGACTCAAAATAAAAAAGGTCAAGCAACTATCTCTGGAATTGAAACGAAGTATTGATAAATATCAAAAAAAAAAAACTTGTGTAAGTGGCTTCTCACACTATGCCTTTTTAGCCTGGCTTTTTTTTGACAATTTAATACTTAATACTAATAATAAGAATTCAATACTTTATTAATTTAATAATTATTTTATTACAGTTTCCCGTCCGCAAACAATTGCTTTATTAAAAACCAGCTGATCTCAGATGCTTTGGTGGATTTAGACTATCTGTGTTTTTTCATCTGACTTGTCAGTTTTGAGACCCACATGTAACTTTGCGTGTCTGTCAAAATTGTTCATTTACAGGCCATTTTTAATTTCTGCTTTCACACGTACATGTATAATCGCATCTGACATAACCTCCAAGTGACGCTAACACATACTTGTTAACTCAAAACAGCTGATGTCAGATAAAAATAGAACGCGCTCTAATTGAAAACTTTGTCGCCTGACTTTAGTTCTGTAAATTTCAGGTGGCAATGTTTCAAAAGGTTCACACGACATGTACAGCTTTTGCAGTGGGAAATTTGACAAGTCAGATGTAAAACACAGATAGTATAAAACCACCTTAAAGCATGTGTACTGTACACAGAGAAATAACACATGCTATTGTTTGAAAATGTTGTGAAAATGTGACATTCCATATGGCAAATACAAATAGCGAGAACACAGCTTAATCAAGGTAGATTGATATACTACATATGTGCTTTCAACACTACGAAAGCACATATGTTTTCTTAAAATTTTTCTTATATCAGTCAAAATTTGTACGTTTACCTACAAATTTCTACCAAACTATGTTTATATGTGTGTGAGAGAAAATAAGTGTGAAAAAAATCATAGATTTTTGACAGAAGCAGAAAAGAAACAACAATAAAAAGCAATGTTGTGTTTGTAATGTTGTACTTGTTTTATTCTTGCCACTACCTTGTAATAAATGTATATTGCTACTAGAAGAGAGAAACAAGCCGATCGTCTCAAAGCCGGCTCAAGAGGCGCCGCCGACTTTCAATGCAACTTCAAGCTGTCGCCGTTCCATGGGGTTAGCCTCGGGTCAAAATTGCTGCCGGCTAATTGTTTTTTTAGTTGCAAATATTTACTACAAATTACATATTATGTGAAAGTCGTGATATTAATCATTTTATATAAAAATTTGTTTTCAAAAACTTATAAAAAGTAGATGTCGTAATAAAGAAGTACAAAATTAAAAAGTGGAATTGTTTATATGTATACATTTTATCGCGAAATTCGCGATATACAAAACCAGCCGGCTCAAACCGGCAATGAGCCGCCGCCGAGTATTTTTTCCCAAGTCGCCGCCGCCGACTTTTTAAGACTGCTTGTTTCTCTGAACTAGACCCCTCACTTAGTCCATGTCCATAATATTCCACATTTGCTTCCGCAACTTTCTTAAATTTTCTATTGAATTGCATTCGTGTCCATATCATGAAATCCTTGTTGCGCAGCTTTTGTTTTTTTTCATAGATTTTTTCTTTCTTAATATTACGAAGAAGAAAACAAAAGAGAGTTGCATGTACATGAAGCAGTGTACCCCTTAAGCTGTGTTCTCACTATGTGTATTTGCCATATGGAATGTCACATGGTAAATTTGTACATATAGTCTGAACCCCTTCAAACAATAGCCTGTGTTATTTCTCTGTGTACAGTACACATGATTTAGAACGAGTTCTATTTTGAAGTGACAAAGCATCTGACATCAGCTGGTTTTTAATAAAGCAATTGTTTGCGGACGGGAAAATGAAATAAAATAATTATTAAATTAATAAAGTATTAAATTAAATAAAATAAGTGTAAAATTAAATAAAAGAACTATATATAACAATAAAATATGTATAACCACTCGGCTGTTTTATGATTGTTTTGCTTAATAGGTTATGTCAAATGTACGTAACATACCAACAGGTGAACACAAAAATTATAAACCTTATGTAAACCGCAAATTTTGACATACACATGAAATCACATGTGTATAAAAAAGTGACATTCCATAAGACAAATACAGATAGTGAGAACACACCTTTACCAAACTTCTCACTTCTCTTTCATAAACTCAAAAGTTGCGCAGCAAAACTTGATATTTGGTTGCAATGCATTATGCATTTTTAGACTTTTACACAGATCAGTTTTTCTTGAAACAAATTTTACTTTCTAGTGGAAAAGAGCGAGAGAGGAATACATAAAATATATTCCCCTCTCGCTCTTTCTCACAAGAAAATAACAGTTGCTTCAAGAAAAACTGATCTTTGTAAAAGCAGACTTTTGTTTACATATTGTTTAGTTGTTTCTTTTTATTATTTGCTGTTTCTTTCTTTAAATCTTATATCAAAACAATGCAAGAAAATTGTATTGTCATAAGGACTTTAGAAGTTCATCTAGCTAGAATGCCAAATGCTTTGTTGACATATTTTTCAGTATATATTTATATTGAGAATAAAAGTGGGTATTTTCCAAAGCGAATTGAGGAGAATGTACCTGTTGTGAGTTTGCCTTTGAGTTCACCTGTAGCGAATTCGGTTTGGTGTTATATTTCGTCGCCTTTCTGCTTAAACCACGTAAGCGCCAACAACTCGTTTTTCCGAAAACGAAAAAAACTTAATAACTTTTAATATATGTTTTATAGCAAAAAATTTTTTTCAAAACATGGCCTTACGACTCTCTGAAGGGTGTAGCATCATTTTTGAAAAAAAAATTTATTACTAACAAGTAACTGTATCCAAATTTGTCGCTTACGTGTTTTTGACGCAAACAGCAATTCGCAAATTTTGTCGCTTATGAGGTTTTGTAAAATTAAGAAACATAAATTTCTGTGTGTAAATTAACATTTATTCTTATATTTTTTAAAGAAAATGTTTATTCTCTTAAAAAAAAGTAACGAAAGATCTTATATAAAATAAATACAAAGAAACTTATAACATATTATTTTTTTCACTCTTAAGCTCACGTTAAAAATTCAAAATATTGTGACGCTGAAAAAATTTAACAAATAAACCGAAGATCAAAAAAAGAACATTCCATTGTTAAAAAAAAAAGTTTTCTTACGGCACTTTATACAATGAGTTAACGTGGACTTTAGCGACAAGTTTTGTATTTCGAACTTGGCGTTCAAGTCCACGTTAACTTTTAATCGTACATTATGAAAAGGGCCAATAACTAATTAAACTTCAAAAAACACTTAAAAATCTTACTATTTATTATTAATAACGAATTGTTCAAAAAAAATGGTCAACTATTTGCCGGCATTACTTTTTTCAATTTTATCAAATCTTCATATTTTCCTTTTTAATGCCAATGGAGCTTTTGTAAATTGAAGGCAACGTTAAATTAAGACCAACATAATTTTTGTTATGGGGAGACAAAAGAAATTTATTTTGAAAATTCAATTTGTAAAACATGCCATGTTCCTTATATTGCGTAAAAAATAATAGCTCAAATTCGATAAATTTCATGTTTTTCTGTACATTTACGGTTTGTATGGGACCTACTCTAAGGAATACAGGGGGTTACTCTATAATTCGAAACGAAAGAAATGCTTTCGCCTTGCAATGTAAACAACATACCAATGCGAACAGTTTTCCTTTCGCATCGCAATACAGAGTAACCCCCCGGTTAGCGCATTGATTGCTTTGAAATAAATGTTGGTTATGTCAAAATAATTGGGGTCGGTCTTAGAAATTAACCCTCAATGGGCATTCGTCAATCCCTTAGAGTCCGAAAACGAACTTCAGCTCAAAACGGATTTTTGTACGGCAGCCATGTTTACATATCGAGATAAAGCTTTCGCATACATAAAAAAGGTGCATTTTATTAAAATAATGGGGGTGCGAGCAACATTTGTGCTGTTTATGATATATAGTTTTTGAGTTACTCGACGAGAAGTATCGTTTTTGCCAAAGCTACTGACTTTGAGAGCCTAACGCTGCACCAAGAATGCTCAGATTAGCCTAAAACTTTCCTGATTTTTTTTTTATCTCAAAAACAAAGAATTTGGTGGGTGAGACTTAAACATTTCCAGCTTTAAATATAAAAAGAATTCTATTTTGCATGCAAATGTCATTTTGTATGGCGCTTACGAGGTTTTCGAAATGGATTTAATTTCTTTTTTTTCATACAAAGTTGTCAAGATAAGAATGCAATCGGGTGGCAAATGATATTTTCTACCATAAAAACCAAAAAAGTCAATTTCGAAAAAATGGTGCTTACGTGGCTTAAGAAGAAACAGGACGATTTGTCTTTACGAAAATTTTTACATATTTAACCTGTCAACAGTGTTATTATATCAGCTTTCTTGACAGCCAAAATTTTAATTCTCAACGGCGAACTCTCTTGTGACTACCTGGTGTTGATCTACGATGGTCGTTATGTTTGTACCATGATCCAATAATACAGGTCTGTGCAGGAGCCAGCTGATTGTATGTTTTCATGCAGTGTTTGTCCAACTTCATATAAAAAAATTAGGGATGTAACGAATACCGATACCGATATATCGGCGATACTTCAGATTTTCCGATACATCGGTATCGGCGATATTTCACTGTCGATACGACGATACTTTAAAAAAAATTTTTAGAGTTATTTTTAACAAATTTTTAATCAATTTTAAAAACTAATAATATTTTATGCTGTTATTTTGTAAAAAAATTATTTATTTTTTGTTAATTTTACCATGAATTCAAATTCAAGTCGTTGTCTTTTAAATCTTATTCCAGCAAAAAAAAAACAGATACTCCAAAGAAGTCATGAAAATGTAGAATTCGCGATCTGGAAGTATTGCAAATTTGAATAATTTCTAATTAGTTTTACATATCATTGCCATTGCAAGAAGTTCTGTTTTTCGATTAACAATCACCGAATTGGAAGCGATGCCAGGACAAATTTCTTTTTCGGTATTCTATAATGATTTTTCCTCAAGGAAAAAGGATAAAAAGTTACCCATTTTCACAATTTTTTATGCGAACTATATTTTCATGTAAATTTAAGTGAATAAATATAAACTTAGAAGTCTTTTAATAATTAAGCTATTAAGTTATTTAGAAGAATATTAGTTGATAAATGTCCTTTAAAAAAACCGATTTTTTTAAAAAGCATGGCGAGTATTTTTTAAAATTATAAAGGAATTAAACATTTTTTCTTGCTTTTCTACTAATTATCTGCATATTTTTAATATAGATTTTTTGGAAGCAAAGAAAATGTAGCTCCTTAAAAATTACTTCCAATGTTTTATCAATTTTAAATATTCTCTCTTATAATGTAATTTTGTATAATAAAAAAATTGCACTTGAGTTTTGTTAATCTAAACTTGAACTCAATTTCAATATTCGTATCGGTATCGGAATCGGTATCGGCGATATTTATTTTTAAATATCGGTATCGGTATCGGATCGGAAAAACGGCGTATCGTTACATCCCTAAAAAAAATCACAAACAATATTTTTTATATATAGAGTTTTTTTGACAATCACAGTAGGTTGGCGTTCTTGTTGTACAGACCTGTATTATTGGATCACGGCTTGTACCATGGTATAAGTATATAAGGTAGTTCCACTTTATCTTTTTTTCTAACATATTATCATTTGACAAAAAAGGAGATTTGACGTTTAAAATAAAAATCGTGCTACCATTCTTGCTTTACAAAATCCCATTTTTTTAATATTAAGAAAATTAAACGTTGTTAATTTTCAAAAGCAAATAAGAATTGTGCTCAGAGCTGTGAGTTTTTGTAGTCTATCATAGAGCTTATTGCAATATCCGCGATATTAACAATTTCTTAGGAATTTTGCAATATACAATTAAGATTCCCAATCTTCTCACCTCTCTCACCCATAAAGCTTAGTACTCTGTTGAAATTTGCGAAAAAAGTTTATCAACATTGGTTTTTTCATACGAAAATATGACAATTAACAAATCATAACTAGCCCTTGAAAGTATGCTGCAATTGTGTACACTTTAAAAAAACCTAATGTGTTTATTGTAAATTCCACACGAAAAAAGTGGTGCTCATATTATTTCGCACGAAGACTCGAAATTTTGAAGATACATTTCGTATGCTTTTCACAAAATAAACAGAGTACTACTTCTGCAACAATTTTTCGTGAGCAATTCGTGTAAATTTTTTTATATGGACTTTTGACAGCACTTCGCACGAAATGATGAAATTAGTACCATGCTTAAACTCAAAAGTTGGGCAGCAAAAGTTGAATCGTATTTACATAAACTTAGTCTAAGTCCATACGAGTCAACTTTTGCTGCGCAACTTTTGAGTTTATGGGAGAGAGAGGTGAGAAGATAGGGAAGGGGTACACTGCTTAATGTACATGCAACTCTCTTTTGTTTTCTTCTTCGTAATATTAAGTCTATATCCAGACGAGTCAACTTTTGCTTCTGCAACTTTCTTAAATTTTCTTTTGAAGCTGCATTCGTGTCCATATAATGAAATTCTTGTTGCGCAGCTTTGGTTTTTTTACATAGCTTTTACATAGTTAATTGCAATGTACGAAAAATTAGAAATGTCAAAAATTCCGTGATCAATTGTCAGAACATTAATTTTTGTTTCAGTTGACGGAAAAAATTCTCCAGTCATTGTTATAACATGCCTGTAATAGACAATAAATGTCAAAATTCGGTATACTTTTCTTTTGGAACTGCGTACTAGTAAACGGAAATTTCTTTAAGAAATTTACCAACCTGAATTTCAGTTTGTTTTTTTACACATACTTCTTATGGCAGCCTGAATTTCAGGCAGAGCTGCATACTACGCTTAAACGTCGACTTTTTTATATCATGGTTTGTACCAAGTAGTATAGCCAGATGTAGGGATAGACGTTGAAATCCCCAGTTTGGGGACAGATTTTCGTGAGGAGGGATTTGGGGATTTTTCATTATAAGCACTTTTAATAAACATCAATTTTTTTCTACATGTAGTAGATATTTCGATTATTTTAAAATGGTGTTTCGTTGATGCATCATGATATAAATTGTACGCGTGTGCAGACACTAGGCTGAAAACGATGCTGGCATAGGATGTTCAGAGGAATGGCAACTATTATCACTTTTAGACCAAAAGGAATTTGAAGAAATGTGCTTACAACATGTATCTAGATCCACTAGAGCTTTAATACATACAGTTTTTTGATATTATCATACAGGTCTATGTTGGTTCCTGCATCTTACTCATTTCTTTAGTTTTGACCTCAGCCCATCAACTATAATGAAATTTCTACAACTGAAAAGTTGTAAAAATCAATTAAGTGTTGTCACCGTTGCCTACGATATCTTAATGAGCTTCACGCACATAACAAACTGACGCTATGCTGCGTGCCTGGCCGTGAAGGCCGTGCTTGAAAGAGCGGACTGACTGTAACCAACAGAGGAACCAAAAGTAGATTAATATAACCGGCACCCTTCTTTGGTATTTCACGTGGATAGTCAAAGAGATGAATAGTTCCTGAACTGAGACTACTTGCCGGACACAGTGGTCTCAGACGACAACAATTTATTATTGGTAGCTCTGAGACTCTATAACACAGCGTCTTCACGAGACATTAACTTCGAGATAAATGAGAAAAAACGTCGGCAGAATACTAAAAACAATATGTCGAATTTTCTCTTAATCTCATACTAGGGGAAGACGTAATTTTACTTTTCTGATAAGATTTCATTTTATGCAAACGCTCATCGAGTTAACATGTACTACTTTTTCATAATTAGTTACTTTATTTTTAATTTTTCACACAAATTTAAATTTATAAATCATCAAACACACTTATTCATTTATTTAACACAGAAATTTTATCAAAAACATCGCTTTTCATTTATTTTAATAAACAATCACACATGCACACAATTTCATTTTTATGTACATGTGCTTTTTGACAGTTCATCTCATAAGATTGTTGTTATAAGAATTCTTATAACAACGCTCTCAAAAAAATTCTTATGACATTTACATAACACTAATTTGCAGTCTACACGTAACATAATTCTCTCTGCGATTGAATTTGACAATCTCATCTTACATATTATGTTACGTGTAGACCTCAAGTAAAACTCAAGAAGAGACGCCGGAATCTCCGCGATTGTCCGGCTGTAATGGCTCTCACAGTGAAATTTTTTGGGTGAATCCTGAGTGAACTATATAACCTCTCACCGAGCAGAATAATTGGTAGTACACATCTAGCGTTCAATTCTAGTTCTGTGATAATGTGAAATGAAAAAAAAACTTTTCTTATTGGTTTTCATTCCATATATACCTGTGAAAATCTTGATGCTATGTTATCAAGTGTTAAAAGCAGAAAGAAATATTTACAAAGAAATGCAATAACAATATTTGTGTGTACATATTAAAATTTTATGGTTTTTATTAAGAAAAAGATGTTTTACTATTAGTTTTTGGGTTAATTTGTGATAAAACAATGAAAATTTAGAAAAATACAAAATATCGTAGCTTTTGTCTAAAGTCCAACAAAAAAAAAATACCCAAAATTTCATAAAAAAGCTACGTTATTTTGCATTTGCACAAACAACGAACTCCCCTATAGTGAACTATTTGTTTTCAGCCCGTGGCAAAGCTTTTGAAATGTGAATTGTGTACATGTGTGTCGGCCCGTATGTGGAAATATTGCAAATGGCTGGTACAACTTTAATTTAGTTTTTTATATTAAAAAGATTATTCGATCGAGGTTGTACTTAGATAAGTTCGAAGAAAACCGTTGCATCCATTTTAATCACAACGGCTGTCGGTTGTTTTCTGCAGCGTAAACGTAAATAAAAAAACCTACGGCACAGAAGACCGTAGGTTTTTTTTGTTTATGATTATTATTACTAATACATATTATTACAATACCTGAAATAAATCTTCCTTGTGTATTGTTTATTTAAATCATTAATTATGGTTTGGAAGGTCAAAATCATCGCTTAATTAATAAATAATGATATAATAAAAAGCAAAATCTCACAAGCCGTTCGACTTCTTTAGAAAATGCAACCTGGGTCTAATGACCTTATAGTGCATTTACACCAGAGCAAAATCTAGTACCAAGGCATATTCATTACAGGTACCACCACAACTAAAACAAATACAACACCAAAAAACACATGTATTTTGTTGGTAGAAATACCGCCGAAATATGTCAAATCCATTATCTGTGAGTCGCACACATTTATAAGCTCTCTCAAATGTACTAACCCATGCCCGTTGTTGATAGAAAACTCCCAGACATGTGTCAAAATCTATTGTCTGTGTGACGCACACATTCTCAAATTTACTAAAATAAGCTGTTCTTGTAGTGGTACCTGTTCAATCTACCTTGTCTAGTACTTACGAGATTTTGAGCTAAATCTATTTGCTTTTTACTAGATTTCCCATACAAAACGAAATCTACTACGCCACTAGATTTTGACAAAATATGCTAAAATCTAGTAGTACATAGTTATACAACCGTGGTTTTGCTTATTTAATACTAAAAAATACTACGCTGCTGCAGAATAAATACTTTATAAGGCGTGCGCAGTAGTTGTTTTGCATATGACGGATCTTTTTTTCTATGCAGTTTGACATTTCAAAATAAAAGAGGTCAAGCAACTATCTCCGGTATGGAAACGAAATCTTAATAAATGTCAAAAAAGCCTTGTGTAAATGGTATGTCGACGTTTAGACGATGCAAGTCTTATTGATCAGCTTCTTATTCAGCTGTGAGAAGGACAGGGTAACGATTTACAATGCGAGAAAAATCTGTCATTTGAGTTATTTTCCAATAGTTATCGGAAGGATGTGAGAAAAAGTGTTTCTGTGACAACATTTTGTGAAAAGTTTTTCAGTAACGCCGTCAAAATTTCTCCGATTTGAAAACGATGCGAGAAGTATTTTTAAAATTAAAAATATTAAATTATAGATTTTGAAACTATACATGGATTATGTAAACAAGCTAATTTACTTCATTATTTTGTTTTAAACAGTTTTTTATAAGTATTGAAGAAAATAAAAATTATCTCTTGGCTGGTGGCTAGTCGCCGACAGTTCTTTTTATTGCGATCACGCTACGCCGACTGAAAATACTGAACACATTTTATTTTGCATTGAAAATAAGACTACAAGTAAATTACAATGGTTTTATGTTACGGCATATTATCGTTAGAAAGATAAAAGGTATAAAACACATTCAATAAAGTATTTTTTGTTTAAGAAATAATATAGTATTTTACAATACTATTTCAACGCCGCCGCCAAAACTTTTCCACCGGGTTGTTGCTCTTTTTGACACTTGAATGATTGAAATATTCCGATAAATAAGCCGGCTTTTCGCATTGAAATAAAGAAACTGTTTCTATTTACAAATCGAGAAACGATGAAATTTTTTGTTTCACACTTTATGTGAAAAATTTTACGATGCGAGAAATACAGAAACGAGGCATAGATGTAGAAGAAACAAGATGTTTTTTAAATAACAAGCCTGTTACATGGTGTCAGGTCGGAAAATAGAAAAAAAAGGTTATATCGAACCCGAAAAAGCAGCTATAAGCAGAAGTGAAGAGTTAAACAAGCCAGCAATGAATACAGATATTAATGGAATAATTATAAATGCGCCTGAAGCTATGCAATTTGACGATCCAGGGAAATTCTGGACCATGTGGAAGCAGCGGTGCGGTTTAACATTTATCTGCGGAGGATGTAAAAATTGCACTGCTGTTACACAATGTTGGTGAAGAGGGGTTGGACATTTACAACTCCTTTGATTGGGCAAAAAAATGAAGAGACACTTGGAAAAGCCCTTACAAAATTTGACGAATATTGCAATCCGAAGACATATGTAACAAATGAGACTTTCAAATTCTTCAACATAATACAACAACAGGGTCAGCCATTTTACGAATTTGAAACGGCGCTGCGCAAACAGATTAAATTTTGCAAATTCACCTGCATTAATAACTGCAACAAATTTGAAGAGCGCATACTTCGCGACAAAATAATTTTGGGTATCTACGAAAAAAATTTACAGACGAAGTTATTAGAGGCAAAAGATAATGAATTGGAAGACGTCATTCAAAAGTGCAAAGTAGCTGAATTAGCAGCTAAAAATAAAAAGGCGCTAGAAGAAAAAGAGGTTAGGATTGATGCGTTACAACCTATGGGAAGAAGAAAAACGTGAATCTGAAAGAAAACATGTGCTATAGGTGCAGAGGTAAATGGAGTTTTAAATATAGGCAAGTATGACTAGCAATGAAAAGTGGGAGAAGATGTAATAAATATAAGCAGCCCGGACATTTTGCATCGATGTGTCGGATGAAATTATCTGGAAGCGGAACAGATAGCCGCTGTGTAAACGTTTTAGAAGCTTCAATAGACAGAGAGTTTGCAAATGCAGTTAATGCTGAAGGTAAATTTGGTATAATTGATGAAAAGAGAAATTGTAAAGTAAAAATAATTAAAAATATATCTGATTGTAGAATAAGCTGTTAAGGGAGAGTCTGGTTTAAGAACATAGTTGTAAATGAATTTAAAGTTAATTTTAAGATGGATACAGGTGCGGATGTGAACTGCTTGCTGGTCGGATATGTGGAGAAGATGAATTTAAGAAATGAGATTAGCATCTCAAATATTTGATTGTTTAGTTATGGTAATGAGGAAATAAATATATACGGCAGAATTAAACTACTGTGTTCTGTGAAGGGGACAAGGATTCGGTTCCTGTTGAATTTCAGGTGGTCAGTAACGAATATCAGCCTATATTAGGAAGAGATTATTGTGTTTCCTTGAAGTTGATAAAGAGAATAGATAATGTGGGATACAGAGAGTATACGGACAATGAACTAAAGCCATCAACAGCTGTCGAAGTTGTTTACGGAAATCTGCCTGAGGGCAGGGATGAGTTTGTACGGATTTATAGTGATGTTTTTGATGGGCATGGTCGAATACCGGGTAAGTGTCTCATAGAATTAAAGGACACGGCTCAACCAAGAATAAACTATAAAAAAAGAATACCATTTAGTTTGCATCATTAATTGAGGGATCAATTGGATCTCATGGTTGGGGATAGTGTAATTAGCAAGGTCAATAAACCTACGGACTGGGTAAACAATTTACAAATTGTTGAGAAACCGGATAGCACCTTAGGGATTTGTCTTGACCCTAAGCCATTAAATGAATGTATAAAAAGGGAACGATGCATTATACCGACGTCTGAGTCAATACTTAGCCGGATTGGTGGTGCAAAACATTTTACGGTAATGGATCTCAAAAACGGGTTTTGGCAGGTAGTCTTAGACGAAAGGTGTTCGGAGCTAACGACGTTTATAGCTCCATTTGGGCTGTATAAGTGGAATCGCATGCCGTTTGGACTGAATAATGCCCCGGAAATTTTTTTGCGATACATGATACAGATATTTGGGGATCTTGAGGGCGTTGAGGTATATTTTGACGATTTGTGTATTTTTGGGAGAACAAAGCAGGAACATGATAGGCGTTTGCTTTAGGTAGTAGGCAAAGGAGGTGTGCTCCATGGCACATATAATTTCAGAGGGCGAAATTACACCGCATAGGATATATTTGAGGGCTATTGAGGAAATTCCCATGCCGCGCGATAGACAGGATGTTTTGCGACTTTTGAGACTGTGTAAATTTCTAGGAAAGTGTATTCCAAATTTATAGTCGATAACGGCGAATCTTAGGGAACTGACGCGAAATAATGTGAGATGGCAGTGGAATGATAGTCATATTAGGGAAGTCGAGGAGCTGAAGAGAATAATTTGTGCGCCTCCGGTGCTGAGAATTTACGATCCGAAACTTCCACTGATTATTCAGACTGACGCATCTAAGAATGGTATTGGGTGTGTACTATTGCAAAACGGCCATCCCGTGGCTTTTGCGTCTCGTAGCTTTAGTAAATCCTAAATAAGATACGCCCAGATAGAGAAAGATTTGCTGGAAGTAGTAGTGGCATGTGAGAAATTTCCCTACTTTATTTATTGTCGAGATGTAGAGGTACATTCGGACCATAAGCCGCTAGAAAGCTTGATAAGGGTGGATTTGGATAAGGTCACTGCCAGACTTCAGAGAAAGGAAAAAGGATAGGCAACGCCTATTGAGCCCTAATGACAAGGTTTTGTTTTGCAAGAATAATGGGTGGCAATATGCAATTATTGTACAGAAGGTTAATGATAGGTCATATATAGTACGGGATGTGGATGGTAATAGGTATAGGAGGAATAGGCGGTTTTTGATAAAAACGAGGAACCAAGCGGAACGGGGTGATATGGATTATGGAACCAATAATGAAGAGAATAGGGATGATAGGGGAACTGGAGAGAGCAATGCTCGCAATAATGCTGAGGAACGAGAGACTGTTAGTGTTGGAAGAAGCAATAGGGTGCTAGCTAATGCTGATAATTATAATGGATCTGAGGATTCAGAGTGTGAGGATGCTACAAATTTGAACACTACTGATGACTCCAGTGGTGAGTAGTCTTTCTTCAGTGGGAGGACAGGTAAAACGTACGGGCAGGGTAGTTCACAGACCTCAACTGTATGTGGAATGGGAACACTATTAGATATATGTATATACATAGTAGGTATATTGCAGTAATTATCAATTTATATATAAATGCAAAAACCATACCTTAGTATGTTTTGGCCCACCGAACATTTAAAAAAAATTGAGTTAAGTATGGGGTATATATATTTTGAATACCCTCTTTCAGAATCCAAAACTGTTTTGCAAATTGTTCCTGGTTTCTGAGATATCAAGCATTCATTGTGCTCGATATCACCATTTTTGATAAATTTTTTTTAAAAAATTTTTTTCAAATAAAAAAATAAAAATCAGGAACAAAAGCTACTTTTTACAAATAAAATAAAAAAGTGGCTACTGGAGCACATAACAAGATATTTTACTTTCAGTAAAAATATGTTAATTTCTAATCGGATTGATGAAAGTTCACAAAAATGTACATTTTTCTTCCAAACATATGCCGGAAGCAGTATTGAGAATATAAAAAAATTCTATCGGATATATTTTGAGAAAACTTTATGTAAATCTTCTTTGTTGTTTTTCTCCATTCCGACTTTTTGGCATATGGGCCAAAACAATACTAAGGTCACGATATGTAAAAAAAATAGAGCATGTAACACTGTAACTGTGGGTCTACATTAGCCATGAACTTGGTATGAACATCATGTCGGACATCGCATATGGCTAGTGTAGACCGCTCATGTCCATGTTTCGTCCATGTTCTGACATTTGAAGTAAGGTAAGTGTGGTGTGAGTGGTGATTTTTTAAGGGGTCCCAAACAACGTTGAGGATAATGGAGACCATGGTAGGTTTAGGGCTACTGGAGGATGTCATCTACCTCCCTCTCAAGATGTGTATGTTCTTTTTTTGGTTAAGTGTTAGTACATTCTCATTTTATTGGTACGTGCTTTTAGGGATAGAGGTATGGGACTAATGCAGACCCCACTGAGATGCCACTAGCAAGCCGAGCGCTCCCTCTAGTGCCACACAAGGATCACGTAACAATATGGCGCCCAAACGGAAGCATTAGACATTACCTTGTCGTATGTCAGATAAATTGTATTTTCGTGTGTAGAAAATCAAAACATGTATATAGATCACTAAAGCAAAAGAAATAGCCCAATACACTTTTTTTAATTTGCCGAGAGTTCTTGGGATATGAATTTCGTAGCCGTTCTGGGTGACCGGAAGTCCGTTGTACGTAAGTTTTATCACCAGGAATTCTGGCAAAGATGGAAGTAAGTGTAACAAGTTCAGCAGGTAACGTGTAGTTCATAGGCGTTCAAAATTTTGACCCTAGTTGTACTCAACGTGCCTTTTGGTAATAAAAGTTTGTAATAATTTCAGCCGTAAATCTGATTGATAAGGCGATATACTGACAGACCGATAGCCGCTCAAAGTGAAAGCTTTGAGGTCTGAAGTATCGGGAAAAGCAGTAATGTTGGCCTCGTCTTATAAGTGTAATTGAATTTATAATTAGAGTGTTAGTCAGGTCTATGGCACAAGACATAATTTTTTTAAAGTTTTCCACATCTATGAGAGCTCCATAGGGAGAGTAAATTTGAAAATTGAAATATATGAATCACACCCACCACCACTACTTATAACAGCCCAGCAATAGAAAATTTAGAGTTTCAAAAGAAAACGTCACAAATTGAACCATTTATGGAGATTTTTTTGTTCTTCACCTTTTAAGTGTTACCCGTTTTAGTGCACAAACAGTTTTAGATAAGTGATTTTTTTGTGTGTAATGAATATAGGTACTAGGTCACAGAGCAAAACCAGAAAAAGCCGTCAACTTGAATTTGATGCGAATAGGAGTTCTCAGCATAAACTATCGAGAAAAAGAAACAAACACTACAATAGTGAATTAAATATATCCTCACTGCCCACAGACCCGAAATTAATGAAAATGAGTAAACCGAATATAACTGAAGCAGGTAGTAATAGAGCAGGACAAGTTGTAGACTTATCCGGCAGCATTTTGACAGGGAATCAGAGGCAGGCCTGGCCTGAAAGTAATATTAGTAGGCAAAACATGTCTCCTGATAATGGCAATGCAGAATCGAATGTACCGGAAGATGTGCGAGATTTAGTAGCCGATGAGGCGTTAAGCGTTCAGAAGAGCTTAGAAAACAAAGTTAAAGAGATGGTCCAAAAAGAAATGATCGAGGTCAATAAAAATATTAATGTAAATAGGGAACGAAACAGTTCTGATAGTGGTAGAGCAATAGCATAAATGCGCAAAATACACTAGCTAGAGCTGAAATTACCCCTCCACACTTGTCGATAGGCAACATTTTTGGCCAAAACTACCCAATACCGAATGTTTAGACTAATAACACCAACTTTTCTGAAAATAACAATAATAATTTGAATCATAATCGCAACAATAATAACAATACTAATAACTTACCGGAAATGTCTAGAGCAGCGGCATCGAGCGTTTCTGTCGAAAATCTCTTTAGACAACATTATAACCCCACAAACCGTACTACAGCATTCTCTAATTTCCCTCATCAACAAGAAAATACGTTAGGCCCAAATAATACCCAAAATTCTACAGATAGAATCTGGATTAGGGTCGATAAATTTAATATTGTTTTTAATGGCGATACGTCATCGATGGCAGTTGAAGATTTCATCCTCAGGCTTGAGCATCTTCAAGCACATTATAACATTCCTTGGGGGGAAGTACTAAGGGATTTTCAACTTTTGGTATCCGGCTCCGCTAGAGAATGGTATTGGTGGTTCATCAGGAATAATTGTGTTTGGGATTGGCATAGTCTTCGAGAAGCTTTTTTAAGTCAATGTCAGGTTGTGCGATCAAATTTTGAATGCATGAGAGACCTGGTAGAAAGGAGACAAAATATGTTATGTGCCAATTACGTTCCAGGTTGATTCAGCAAATGCCTGAGTATGATATGATAGGAATTTTAAAAAGAAATATTAAAGACAGTTTAAGAAGAATTGTTTATCCTATGGCAATATCTTCGGTAGAACAGCTACGCGTAGAATGTAACGAGGCCGAAAAAGCATTTATGAGGCGAGACCTAAATGGTCAACAACAGCCGTTACGTCCTACAAAACATGTAAACGAAATCGATTTCGGCAAGGATTATGAAGAAAGCGCTGTACAAAACACAGAAGAACTAGCAGCAATACGGATAAGCCAACAACAAAAAACACAGTTAGTTTGTTGGAACTGTAAAGTGCCAGGACATGTATTCATGGAGTGTCCATCGACTGAAAGGTCACTGTTCTGTTATCGTTGTGGGAAACCCAACGTGATTACACCAAAATGTCCTATATGCCAGAAGGAAAACTCGAAGATAGGCGAGAGATCGACAGGGGGCTCTCGTCGGAACGCAACCCTTGCTCAGTAAAATCTTTAGAAAAGCCAAACCCATTAGAAGGTGTAGAGAGAGAAACAACCATTGCTCAAAAACTCCTGATGGCGAACAACAAAAATTATTTACCCCGATTTAGACATTATTTACCTTTAGAGTTCAGGCAAAAAAATTATGAGGAAGTTAGAAAGCGTATTTTTAACGTTGAGTCCACACTACAACCAGTTTCCAAACGTATTTTGAAGATCCAAAAAAATTTTGATAAACGACGAATAATTAGACGATGTCTTGTAGAATCAATCTGTAGGGCCAGTGAAGATTTCGATCCTCGAGTTTTTGCTGAAGTAATAGTAGAAGGGGAGCCGATAATGGGACTGCTAGATACAGGTGCCTCTGTCAGTATTCTAGGGAAAGGGTGTAGAGAACTAATACAGAAATTAGATCTTAGTATTCTGCCGATGGTGACCAATGTGAAAACGGCCAGTGGTCATCAGCATAGAATACTGGGAAAAGTTAAATTATCCATACGGTACAAAGAACAAGAGCACGTCATGCTGTTGTATCTTTGCCCCGGCTTGGAACAAGTTCTCTACTTAGGTATTGATTTTTGGCGACAATTCGGCTTGGCACCTGAAATAGTAAACATTGATGAAGTGAACATGTTAAAAATTGAACAAGAGATGGTGGATCGAGAAAACGAGTATAGGTTAAAGCCTCACGATCTAACTGCAGATATCCCCAGCTGTACAAGAAATTACATATAAAGAGATAGACACAATGTTGAGCTTAGGAGTTATAGAAGAAAACAACAGCCCGTGGAACAATCGGACTACGATCGTCAGAAAGCCTGGAAAGAATAGATTTTGTTTAGATGCGCACAAGCTTAATAAGCTTACGGTGAAGGATGCATATCCCCTACAGAACATCGATGGTATACTCAGCAGAATTGATGAAACGTATTACATAAGTAGTGTGGACTTGAAATACGCATTTTGGCAGATAGAGCTGGATGAAGATAGCAAGCAATACACCGCTTTTACAGTTGCCGGCCGTCCGCTTTATCAATTTAGGGTGATGCCGTTTGGACTCTGCAACGCGGCGCAGAGACTTTGCCGATTAATGGACCGAGTAATACCACAGAGTCTGAAAGAAAACGTGTTTATCTACCTTGATGACCTGTTGGTAATTTCCAGTACTTTTGAAAGACATGTACAATTATTAGAAGAAGTAGCCGACTGCCTAAGAAAAGCAAATCTCACCATTGGTATAAAAAAATCTAAATTTTGTTTCCAGGAACTCAAGTACTTAGGATTTATTATCGAGGGAGGAACATTGAAAACTGATCCTGACAAGATTCAGGCGATCAAAAACATTAAAATACCTAAAACAACGAGAGAGGTAAGAAGTTTTCTTGGTACCGCAGGTTGGTACAGGCGGTTTATCAAGGACTTTACCACCCTCTCGGCCCCTTTAACAGATACGTTAAAAAGTTTGTAAAGTTTTTAATGACTCCAGAGGCAGCTGGATCGTTTGAGATGCTTAAGAAAGCGCTTACTACGGCACCCGTACTAAAACATGCCGATTTTAAAAGAAGATTCTATATCCAATGTGATGCATCGGATTACAGTATAGGCGCGGTACTTTACCAATTAAACGACAGTCAGGAAGAACACCCTATAGCATACTACTCACAAAAACTTAATTCATGCCAGAAAAATTACAGCGTAACGGAGAAAGAGTGTATGGCAGCAGTAATGGCCATAAACAAATTTCGAGCCTACGTGGAAATGATGCCATTCACTGTAGTGACCGATCACGCTGGCTTAAAGTGGCTCATGTCCTTGAAAGACCTCAATGGCAGACTGGCAAGATGGTCGCTACAGCTTCAATCGTACGACTTTGAGATAGAACACCGTAAAGGATCGGACAACATAGTTGCCGATATGCTATCTAGAGCACCTCAAGATTTAGAGGTCAGTGAAATCAGTCGTGAAGGGTTGTTAGACTTTGAGACAATAGAGTTCGAAAGCGATGAATATTTGGAATTAATTAAAAATATAGAAGAGAATTTAGAGAAACTGCCAGATCTGAAAGTGGTTGACGGTCTAATATTTAAACGCACATTGTTTGATCAGCCATGGGAAGAAGAATAACAGTGGAAACTCTGGATACCAACAAATATTACGTCAGCAATAACAGAAAAAGCCCATACGTCCAATACAGCAGCCCATGGAGGCATTGCAAAAACCTTGGAGAGAATAAAGCGATTCTTTTATTGGCCCAAGATGACCGCACAGGTTAGAAATTATGTTGGACAGTGTCAAATATGCAAAGAAATGAAACCATCAAATCAAAAGCTAATGCCAGGAATAGGGGAGGAAGTCTTGACTGAACGCCCATTTCAGA
Organism: Panzeria rudis; assembly: GCA_956483635.1. Classification (NCBI taxonomy): domain Eukaryota; kingdom Metazoa; phylum Arthropoda; class Insecta; order Diptera; family Tachinidae; genus Panzeria; species Panzeria rudis. Next base: position 75,007,503 of record OY101447.1, on the reverse strand, counting down.
AATTGTACATAGATTTTTAAGGGAAGTATCCGCGATCTAAAAACGTGAATTGTTAATTTTTATAGTGGTGGATCACTTCACCAAATTCACGTTTTTAAAAGCCATGAAAGAGGCTACCACCAAAAACGTCGTACAATTTTTAGTTCACGAAATATTCCATAAATTTGGAGTGCCAGAGATAATCCACAGCGATAATGGTGCGCAATTCACAGCAAAAGGGTTTCAAAACATGATAGAAGGCTACAAAATTCAACACTTAAAGACAGCTGTGTATTCTCCACGGAAACGCCTCGGAAAGGGTCAACCAATCCGTATTGGCAGCAATTAGGGCATACCTAGAACAAGATCATAGGGACTGGGACCTATATTTGACAGAAATCGAATGTGCATTACGAACGTCGGTACATTCAGCCACAGGAGTTACACCACTTTTCTCATTGTTCGGATTCCACATGTTCTCTAGCGGAACCGATTATAAATTAGCCAGGAAGCTTCAATCTCTAACAGATCATAATATTGAAATTTTAAACAGAAACAAAAAACTAGACCTCATGCGTAAAAAAATTAAAATTAACATGCATGAAGCATACGAAAGAAGCACCGAAAGATATAATAAAAGGGCGCGAATAGTTAAATTTCTTCCCGGCCAAGAAGTCTACAGGAGAAACACGGTATTGAGCGATTTTGGTAAAAACATTAACAACAAATTCACTAGAAAATTTCTAAGGTGCAGAATTCTGAAACCGGTGGGGAATAACATGTATGAACTCGAATCACCCGACGGAAAGCCTGTCAAGGACATTAAAATTTAAAGTGCAATAATAGAGCCTGAAATCTGTGATATAGTTAGATAGTGCAATATTAGAATTAGGTAAACAAAATACTTGACAATATTTTTTGTGTGTATAGTGTTTGTCCTGAAACTTTTATTGACCCTGTGTACCTGAGAGATTTTAGACAATATTATAAGCGTTTAAAATTTATTTACCTTATTTATACAAATTTTATTTCAGTTAGAAAAAAAATTTAATTTTGTTTTACATACCCCCATAGAAGACGCGCAAACAGATTTTAAATAATTTCGCCGCAATGTGTCCATACCGGGAGCTTCGGCGGCCCATGTGTAATCATGATGGTATACCTGCAAGGAAAAGAACAACACACAAAGTAAACTCTTTTACAGAGAATCTTACGTACACTTCCCTAAAAATAACATCGAGTAGTTAGGCCGCCCCGAATAAACATCGAACTGTCCAATCTAGAAACATTTCGTAGCATGAAATTACTGCTAATTGCCCGGCTAGAGACAGCTCAGGGCATGGGAGTTCCCCACGTTGAACGGAAAGCACCATAAGCCCCGCACACCGTTCCTAACATCGATTACTCGTTATCAACGGAGTTTTGTTGCAGGGCCCCTTAGTCCATTACAACGCGGGTAAATACGGCCCTGTAACAATGAATGTTAGATGTTTTTTTTTGTTTATGAGGCACTATCCCGTGTGGCCAATAGCCTAGCTGTCTTGATCATGGCAGTGCCAAATTATTTTTCTTTTGTCCACCTCGTGTGTGCAATTGGCCAAATTGCAGTGGAACAACACAAGGGTCAGGATTTGTTTATTGTGGCGAGTCAAACCACAGCTTTATGCGTGACTCTAGACCTGAAAAGAAAGAAAAATATATTAGTTTGAATACAGACAAATGGAATGATACATTTCATCTACCTGAAAAAAAGAGAAAATAATTAATAAATTTAAGGAAAACAAAATACATAAATGATCTTCACTTACCATGAGCAATTTTCAATGTAAATAATAAAAATAGACGGGAAATTATTGACAGCTGGCGGATGACATATATCCAGGCTGGTGGCTATGAAACGTAATAAACTATCTACTATGTGGGCGGGATTATATTTTAATGCATAGGTTTTTGTTTTTGGACGTTAGGTTCGAACGATACTCCGAAATGTTGATAGATCCCTGAAAAGGATAGATATAGGTTACAGAATAGATAAGGATAAACAGGTGAATTATGAAGGAAAAAGAGATAGTATACCTAAGGGACTAATTCGGAGGGAAAACTGGGGTATAAAAGAGGATTTTTTCGGCCATTTTAGTGACATTAAAGTGGTGAAGCTATTAAGATAAATCAAAATTTAAATGGTGGCAAAAAAAAATAAATAAAAGAAAAAAATTATTTTTAACAAACAGTGCAAATATAAAAGAAAAAGAACATTAAATTAAAACTAATAATTTAAAGCCAATTTGAATCAGGAAAAGTAAAGTGTATCTAAAATTGAAAAAAGGAATATAAGTATTAAAGCGAACAGGATATCAAGGGCGAAGGACATCAGTGCATAAGATTTGAGCAAGTGAGGTTACAATAAATAGGTAAATTTATAAATTAAATTAAGTGAAGCCAAAAAAAATAACAATAGATTTTAACTAGGGTACAGAGTTCAAAAAAGAAAACAGCCAGAAAGTAACCTGCAATGTGGTCCCAAATTTTAGACGGAGTAATCGGAAATAAATTACAACCCTAGAAGTCCACCGAAGGCTGTAGGAAAACACTGTACCAGGTAACCTTAAATAAGACAGATTTTATTATGAGCATAAGCAGTTTCCCGCTATTTGAGAAAAGAAAAGTATTGAAGTTCTATTAAAAATCAGTGTGGATTAGTAATGTCTAATTGAAAGAAAAGTCGCTGAAAAAAAACTATTTAAAAGTACATTTAAAAAAAATAGTAAGCTAACCACTTTAAAACCCAACAACAACAAAAATACATATTAACATAAAAAAATATACATTTAACGCAAATGAGCAGCTCCCATTAGGCAATTTAATCTTTTTAAGTATATACAAATTATTTAATTTCTGTGCCTTTATAATTGTTGTGTAAAAGTTAGGTTAGTGTTAGTTAATAATAGTTCCATTAATAAAGAAAAAGTAAGACTAATTTGATCAATTTTTTTTAATCTCATTTGTTGGAATAAACGAAATAATCTCTTTTTTTATAAAGTCCTTTGCTTGTCTAGAGTAACTCGTGCCGTATTAAGTGGCTCAGTGTACATCAGAAACCAACCGTTCAAGAGAGCTCTTTTAGGCAGGTGATTTGAGTCAGTCAGTGAACGGAAATAAGGGATCAAATTACCAAACGTAGCAAATGAGGAAATGGTTATGAAAAGGGAAGAGAATTATGTTCGTTTATTTACCAATAAAAATAAAACCCGGATAAGAGAATAATTGAAGCCCAGTTTTAGACGAATTTTGATAAATATATTAGTCTTGTTTTTTTAATATAAGTATGTTTAGTGTTGTGTTAGTTTAAAATTTATTTGTTAGTTTACAATTTAATTGTTAGTTTGAACAATTAATTGTTAGTATTTATAGCAAGGATTTTCCGCTAGAAGCGATCATAAAAAAATTAAATTTGAATTAAAAAGAACGTTGGTTTTAAAAAACCCTGGAAACAGGATTCGATTAATATACATTAAACAGTATCTGATTTTTTTTATTTTATGACCAAGAAAAGTATATAAAAGAAAAAGAAACTGAATAGACACTAAATTTTAAGTAGAGTAAGGATATTAACATTACTATTGTAAGGATTAAGTTTTAATAATAAATTATGTATTGAGCTGTTTAAAAAAAAAACTATGGTTTTCTAATTAGATAAAGTGGGTTGTTGAAGTAAGGTAAGTGTGGTGTGAGTGGTGATTTTTTTCAAGGGGTCCCAAACAACGTTGAGGATAATGGAGACCATGGTAGGGTTAGGGCTACTGGAGATGACATCTACCTCCCTCTCAAGATGTGTATGTTCTTTTTTTGGTTAAGTGTTAGTACATTCTCATTTTATTGGTACGTACTTTTGGGGCTAGAGGTATGGGACTAATGCAGACCCCACTGAGATGCCACTAGCAAGCCGAGCGCTCCCTCTAGTGCCACACAAGGATCACGTAACAGCTTTTGAGATAGTGTAAAATAGCTATAAGTTATCCCACACTTTTAAGTTAAAGTAGATTTGTAATAATGAAAAACTGTTTTCGTCCGATAAAATGCTAATTATCGGTCATGTCACAGAGTTCAATTGCGTTCGGAAACGGAACTCAACCTACCCCATTTTTGTAGCAACTGGTATCTAAAATAGAAAACTAAAATACACAAATTAGTCAGGTGTGTCCAGACTGTTGGCGGCGCTACTATGATTCGGTATGCTCCAGCCAGGGCTTGACATATTAGGCTGGATTGAATTCCGCTTCCGAACGGAATTGAACTCTGTGACATGGCCGTATAATTAAAGCCGAGTTGCAATAATGGTCCTAAGGCGAACTAATTTTACAGGTGGTGATAGTACAACAAACATAATATCAAGGCGAATTAATTTTACAAGGTGGTGTTAAAAAAACAGCACACTACCTTTTTTTAGAAGGTCGGCGTGTCAAAATTTGTTTATAAACAACAATAATCAGTGTGACCGTTATGCGAATAAAGTGGACATTTGCCACCGCCTTTTTTTTATTAAAAAAATCGCAATGTAGCATTTCTTTCAAAGCGATGATACAATAATTTCTAAGAAATTCACTTCCTCGAAAAATTATTATATTGCTGATTTTCCTTGAAAAGTGAAAACAACGCAACATTTTTTTGTAGAAAAGAAAACGTTATAAATCTGCCATCTTTTGATTAATTATGCTCCTTCCCGTTATTTTTTTAAAGTGGTATTTTATGTTATTATGCGAGCTTTCTATAGTACGATCATATTGAAAAACGTATAGCCATATATACAGTTTTCTTTTGCATTTTGACTTCTAGTGAAATTTTACGTAAGCCATATTTTTAATACAAACGAGCTTGTAAATTCCGGTTTTGTATAATGTTTTACCACAAATTGTAAATAAATTCGAAATTTACCTCTAACACATTTTAAGTTTTGTATGATCTGTGGTGTTTAAGTTGAGTTTCGATCTTTGTTGTCTTTGAAGCAGGGACTGAAACCATGAACAAAATGGGTTCGGGTTCGGGTTAATCAAAATAAAAAGTTCAGGTTCGGGTTCGGTTCAGGGTTCGGGTTCGGGCTTAAAACCAAAATTTAAACGCGCAATTATTTTTTTTTTAATAATAAAATACATAAATCAATTTTACATTCACGTTTATACGTTTAAACACTATCCTGCCTGTTCTGTAAATCGATTCGATTTAAAAACGCTCCATTTAGAAAAATTTAATCCACTAATAGCAAACTTTTTTCATACTTTTTTGCAATTTCATATTTTTAGAGCTTAAAATATCATATCTGACATTAATTTACTATATACGATTTAAAATACATCAAAGGCCCATTATTTATTTTTGGAAACCGAGAAATTTTTCCGGATTCGGTTTACCGAACAGGCCCGTATATACTTTTTTTTATCTAATTAAATTTATTGCCTATTTCACGATGTCGAAAAATTTTTTCTTTCGTACAATTACATTTAAAACAAAAACAAAATTTTATAATTTTTGTTTTTGTTTTAATGTATTTGTAGGAAAGAAAGAACTCTATCGACATCGTGAAATAGGCAGTTAACTTATTTAGCTTTCAAAAAAACTTTTTTCAGCGTACGTACCGCATTGACATAAGAAAATATACTTCAAATAAGAATTATTAGAAGTACCCAGAACAAGAAAAAGGAAAAATTTTGGCAACCATTCGGCACTTAAAAATTGCAAAAAATTGGTCAGCTTTCGGGGTGCTGCCACCTGGTATGATTTTGCTTTGGTCGTTATTTTATTTTGATTTTGTTTTTAATTTTTTTTGCATGCAAGAAATGTTTTTTATTATTCTTCTAATAAATATATTTTTTTATTTTTGAAGCCGAACCTTGCTGAATTTTTGGGTTCAACGGGTTCGGGTTCAAAGTCTTTATAAACAGCGAACCTGAACCCAAATGGGTTCGATTTCAGTTCCTGCTTTGAAGTCTTACATATAGTAGAATTTTGTAATAAATATATTCTTAAGACATTTCAGCCCGCTGCACAGAGGGGAAAAAACCAATCTAGCGGCGGAAAAGTAAAACAAAAATATTGAATTAATAAAAATTTAACGCAGCATCACAGCAGACAAATCAGTGTATTTAAAAATAAAATTTATTTATCACTAAGCTACCTGGCTCAAAATATAGGGCATTGAGAAAAATTGTGTGGTAATTCTTTATTGATTTTTATACCAAATTTGTTAGCATATTGCATAGGTAATGATGGACGTTTTCGGACAAAGAAACTTTTTGATAAAGTGCTATATCAGCTATTTTAAACGGATTTACTTTATATATTTGCCATTTCAGTTAAGTATTAGAAGCGTAAGTACAGAAAAATCTTGTTTTGAAAACTTTTCTAAATCTTTATAGAGATACAAAAAAAGTATACCCTGGTATATCTGGAATATTAATAAAGATATTATGGAGTAATATTGTTCCAAAAATTAGCTGCGGAGGCTTTCGTATGCGACTTTTACATCGGTTTTTCTAACTATACACCTTTTTCAAAATTTCCTACTTGTGTGTATTTCTAAATGATTTTGTTGCAATTTGCTTCCGAAACCACTTGTTATTAAACTAAAATACCAATATAGTAGTTGTTTTCAATTTCAAGATACATTTTTAATTAATTTTGAAATTTGAATACACCTTGGATTTTTTTATATTAATTTGAATTTTTAAAAAAGGTCGTATATAGCAACATATAGCGCCCACTGTGTTAAAAATATCTGCCTAACTTTGAACACATTTTGTAGACTACATACATCCTTCCCTATAATTCATCCATACAATTTTTGTGGATCAGACTATTAGTTTGGAAGATATGGTTTTTTCCGCCGCTAGATTAGCTTTTTCCCCCGAGTGTTCGCTGTATCGCCGTTTACTGTGGGTCTACATTAGCCATGAAGTTGGTATGAACATCATCGGACATCGCTCATGTCCATGTTTCGTCCATGCTCTGCCATCGATGCCCTAACATATGGCTGATCATCAATGTTCGCCATGAGATTCGCTGTCAACAACCATTTTTAATAGAAAGAAAAGAGACAGAAAGAAATTGTTAAATATTCCATTTCTATTGCACTACCACCAAATACATTGACAAGGCAGAACATGGACATCGCACGTATTCACCACACCAAAGAAGTTGATGAATTATTTGCAGTTGCTCTGCCGGCGTCATTTTCATGTTATGTTCAAGTCGATGACTCATGAAGACGTACGGTTAAGTCGAACAGTTAGTTATATGGTTAAAATGCTCCCAAAATGTAAAGCTTACAAGATTTCCTACCCCGATTCACTATAATAATGTGCAAAAAGAAAGGGACGATTTTGCATCCTCCTTAAATAAAGGACAGACGTAGATTTTCAAAACGCTGACAAATATCTATTTTTTGATATCTTCTACCACAATCATTCGCTAGCAGCCTATTATTTTTAAAATTTAGATTTTGTTGTACAGTGTTCTTTTTAGTCCACGTCATTAAAAGAAGGTTATCAACTCGTTTGTATTTTTTATGTTTGTTCCTTCAGAGCACCGTCATTTATCGACTGATTTGCAAAATATTTATTTTATATAAAAGGGAACAAAGCCGTATTGGCTGCAATACTCAATTTTACTTTTTGTCCACCTGTATATATTTTTGTTTCAATTGTTCATATGTTACAACTTATGTATGTGCCAAATTGCTTAAGGGCCATTATTACAACTCGGCTTTAGTTATAATTAGCATTTTATCAGACGGATAAACAGTTTTTCATTATTACAACTTTAATTTAACCTAAAAGTGTATGATAACTTACTGGGAAGTTCATTCTTCTGCTAACTTTTATCGGCACACAAATTCATAGGCTGCCATACTTGCTTCTTTATCAAGTAAACACCAAGACGTATCTAACAGGTGAACTCACTAGAACACATGACCTTACTCGCAAAAGTTAGTGGAGTGATGAAATTATCACAATTTCGTCACTATCTGGAGCTTCACTTTTTTACGGTACTGGACATTTTCTTATAGAGCTACCTGCGCTGATAATTCCTCCAAACTTTCAACATTTTTTGAGAACTGTATTGTAGTTTCTACAACAAATGTATACTTGTTGTAGACTTGTATGTACCTGTTATCTGTGCCTTTGTAAATACACATGTATGACGTTGCCACTTGTACTCTGGTATAGCCATACTATGAAAAAGATAATTTATATTTTACAGGCAAGTTGTAATAATGAAAAATTGTTGCAGGTCAGTTTACCGATCACTTCTGCTAATCATGCCAGTAACTATCTTCCACTTTACTGCTGAGTTGTAATAATGGCCCTAAGTAATTTGTGACGTACTTCTTTAGAGTTGAAATTTTTATTTTTAGAAAGAAAATATTTCAAAATTGATTAATTTTGCTACAAAAATGTTTAATGCCTACCAAATACATAATAATGCAATAATTTGGTTTAGTTAATTCGTTTTAAAAAATGTTTCCCCCTATTTTTTGAAAAAATATATACTTTGGTGCCACTTTTTTCTTCAAAATTCGATATTTCTGCCACCTTTTAATTGTTTTTAGCGGTCACACTGACAACAATTTTTCATGTTGTTTCGCCCAAGGCGAATTGATACCAGCTGGCCCTATTAGTAAAAATGAGCATCAGATGACTCGACCAAAGTGTCAAACTCTATGTAAAAAAACTAGCCAACAACTTTTTACATATGCATTTAACATGACAGATTGGTAAAGTCCAGTTCTTGTTGCACTAATAAGACCACTGGTATTAGTTCGCTTTGGTTTCGCCTTGCTTTTGACGTAACGAGCTTCCAATACAAAAACTAAATCCCATGAAGGCGAATTAAATTCGCGTATGACACCACCTTGTAAAATTAATTCGCCTTGCACAATATCATTTTGCCTGGTTGGCCGTAACTGTCAAAAACAGAAGACACAAATTTATATAAAATGTACTTTTAACAACTGCGATTACAATTCATGTGGTTAAAATATATAACTTTTATATTTATTGCCTTATATAAGTGTCTATGCCCAATTGATGATATAAAAACAATTGACAGATACAGCCAACACGGCGAAATAGGTCGTTGTGATTTCAACACGACCTTATTAATCATCCCGTGTTTGACCCGATATAATGAATTTGTACATAATGGTACCAAAATTGGTACACTGGTGCCATAAGTCCCAACAATGCTGTTTATTGCATTTATTAGAGTTGTTTATATGTAAAGTTAATATTAATTTAAAATGTGTACAAATAACATTAAAAGTTATAACGATCTTCAACAAGAACTGGAAAATGCTAAAGATACATTAGTCGTGTTAAATGACAGCATTAAGCGGATAATTGGTCGTAGTCCGAAAATTAACAGGGACTCCAGGTAATACAAAAATGCATAGTGTATACATACATATGTCCATACTTCTGTATATGAGGCTTAGGGCCATTGTTACAACTTGGCACTAGTTAAAGGCAGGATTTTGTCGGCCGGATAAACAGTTAATCTCTATTACAATTTTACATTAACTAAAAGTGAGCGATAAGTTAAAGGCAAGTTCATCCTGGTAGGTGAAAGTAACTTGTAATACTGATATACTGTTTCTCTACTCGACAAAATCCTGCGTTTAATTATTGTCAAGTTGTAATAATGACCCTTAAATATGAGTTTCTGGAGTTGTCAATCTGATGAAAATACCAGATTGACCTGAAATTAAAAAAAGGAATTTACAGTGAACAAATATAAAAACTTGTATACTCTCTTCATTGAAATAATTCAATATCTTATGGAACTATATACCAAACTAAAGGATAGCCTCCATAGAATTTGAAGCCACAAAAATGTTTTTGAATACTTGAAAAAATTTTAGTTATTCACAGAAACAAAAAACAGCACTTTCTATTGCAAAACAAAAACTTGTACACTTCAAATAAAAGAAGTTTTAATTACATATTTTATTTATGACATTTTGCTTCCCTTACGTCTCTAAGTTGATTCGGAAAAAAATTAATAATTTTCCTGTGTAATTTGTAGTAATTTTATTTAAAATATCCCATAGTGCACCTCAAAGACTTTCCCTTAAATTAAAAAAATTTATTATTCTGGAGAGCCATATCGATATATTTTTAAATATTGATCAGCATTTACATATCGCGACCTCATTATTAGCCCATAAACCAGAAAGTCGGATTGGAGGAAAACAACAAAGAATATTTACATTAAGTTTTCTCAAAATATACCCGATAGAACTTTTTTTGTATTCTCACCACTGCTTCCGGCATATGTTTGGAAGAAAAATGTAAATTTTTGGGAACTATCATCAATCCGGTTAGAAATTAACATCTTTTTACTGAAAGTAAAGATTCTTTACTGAAAGTAAATAGTCTTGTTTTGTGCTCCGGTAGCCACTTTTTTATTTTATTTGTAAAAAGTAGCTTTTTGTGCTCTATGTGTATAGTAACATTTGTGTATTGAATAACTTGTTATTGAGATGAAACTTCTTTACTTTTTATTGAAAATAAGCGTATAAATGTTATTAGAAATGATATTTACATGGAATAAAAAGTTAATTATGATGAAATTTGGTATTTTACTTGATTTCTGATTTTTATTATTTTAATTAAAAAATTTTTTCAAAATTGATGATATCGAGCACAATGAATGCTTGATATCTCAGAAACCAGGAACAATTTCGCGAAGCAGTTTTCGGATTCTGAAAGAGGGAGGGTATTCAAAATATATATACCCCATACTTATCGATATATTTTCAAGCATGATTATTTATACATAATCCCACAATTTTTAAAAAATAAAACAAAAAGTATTTTTCTTATAAATAACACCGGTCAACACGATTTCTAAGGCCGGTGTTTTCTTAGTCAATTTGCATACATATGATACTGAGCTCCAATGCCTATAAATTACTTTTTTTTAAATTGACTGTACCTCACATAATTTGCATTTACTCGAGAACTAGTTCTTCGCTTAAATAAAAAAAACGCAGAAGGCTCGGAAACAAAATAACCTGTAATTACGTCCATATTAATTTTTGAACAGTCTTATAGTTTCAGAGATATTCAGAAAGTTTTAGAAAAAAAAATACGTTTATAAAAAATTCAAAAAAAGTCTTTAAAAGACTCATTAAAATTTTAAACTGAAGAAAATTGTAAATGTTATTCTTAATTGTGTATGTTACAAATAAAATGGCCTAAAATTTATTAAAATCATTTCATAAGTTCGGAATTTATTCACAATTCTGTGGTAGCACCTATTCGCTTTGGTTATTTATCAAAACAAGTTTGTAATACTTTTAACAGTACTTTTTTACTTGTTCAATTGTGAATATATTCAGAATTTATGAAGCGTTTTTAATAAATTTGACGCATTTTACATAAATTTTAATTTTGTAACGTGCCTTTTCCCAAATGAATATTTTACTTTTGAAGTAAAATATTAAAATTTTATTAAAATACATTGAAATTGATTATGGATGGGTATTAGCTAGTTCCTATGCACATTTAATTGGGGCTAATGCAAATCGTCAGGGAACCTTTACCCAAAAATCTCATAGAAAAACTAAAGATATTCAGCCTTATCATTAATTCCACATGTGAAATTTTCCGAATAAAATTTTTTGTTCACATGGATTTTAATAATAATAAAATGTAAAATAAAAAATGGGTGAAATTCATAGTTTTCGAGTTATGGGCCTCAGAAATTTTCATATATATAGGTAATTTTTCACTTTATTTCTGAACGTATGTGGCCAATATTGGTATCATTTTGAATAGATCTTTCTTAACGACGATCGAAAATCAGCCAGAGAGCAACAAAGCCCACAATAAAAACGACAACCGAAACGACAAACTTTTCATTAATTTTATTAGTTTCCTAGTAATGGACCTCTTAAGTTCTAGTACAAAATTGTGAGTACAGTATTCGACGTTTAATTACCCCACGTATACATGCCACGTTTAATTGCCTACTCTTAATTACCCAATTCGGGAAATTGCCTTAAAAATTAAACTCCCAATATAAAATGTTCCTTAAAATTTTATTCGTTTAATTGCCTCAGTACTATTTGACAACAACACTGCAAGTAATGCATCCAAGTTTACATGTTAATCATAAGTGTGTAAGTATGTATGCGTACGCTTTCGTTAGTAGGATCTCTGTCGGAAAATCACCAGTCGACTACAAAAATAATCAACTTATAGTTAGTTTTTCTTAGACTAATTCAGAATGAAATCCACAAAATCAATTCTTAAGTTGGAAACATAATCGGAGTTGGTGAGAGCCAACAACTTTACTCTAAACTATTTTGAAACCGATTTCAAGTTTATATTAAATTTATGATGTTATTGTTTTAAATGGTACCGTAGCTTTGTGGCCAGCACGTTGACTATAAAAAGTGTGTGTGATATCTTTTTGTAAATATACTAACTACCAGGTGACTTAAATAATGTCTACTTTAAGTAGTGCAGAGTGGGACAATTGACTACAGCCTAGGACATCGCAACGTTAAAATAGTTAGTTGTTACGATTGGAAAGTAATCCAAGTGTCAGTCAGAACTTGTTGCGAAATAGTTAACTTAAAGTTAACTGCGTTTCCGATAGGGATATGACAAGTAATCTCAAAAAGCAGTAGAGATGCAATTTAGGACAGCAAAAGCCATTGTTTTTTATTGCTATCTTTTTAGATTTAGCTGATACATGTAAAAATTTCTATCTACCATATGATTTGACCTTTTTTCGTAGGCTTTCATTCGTAATCGATTTCCATCATATACCTAACGATCTTAAGTTGATTTAATAACCAACGGTGGACTATATATGTATGAAGGTTGAATAGACAAATGAATAGATTCCAATCGAACTTAATTTAACAAGAGGGTTTTCTTAATTATTTTCTATACATACACATATTCGTATAATTACCTCACTGAGGTATATAAACGCTTTCGTTTAATTACACCAATGAGGTATTTAAGCGTATTCGGATAAATGCTTTCCACGCGTAATTACCGAAAAATATTGACATTTTTCGTGAGGTAATTAACCGTGGAATACTGTATACGCAATATTTTCACACGAATGTGGTCACAATTCGACATATTTACAGGAAAAAACTTTCTAAGGCCGGCTGTGCAGAAAAGCTTTACTCAGCGAAGCCGCTATTCGACATACATAGAGGAGAAAATCCTTAAAATCGGCCGAAGGCCGGCTGTGCGGAAAAACTTTACTCAGCGAAACCGCTTTTCGACATACATAGAGGTGAAAATGCTTAAGCCCGGCCGAAGGCCTGCTGTGCAGAAAAGCTCTAGTTAGCGAAGCCGCTATTCGACCTCAAAATACCGATGTCGTATGTCAAAATTTCCGATTTTGGGATTATTATATATTCATAATGAAATTCGCACGCTCTTTCTAATGGTGTTATCAGTTTCTTTCTAAGCCTTATATTTTCGCAAATGTGCAGTATGCATTAATTTGTACGTCTCAAAATTATATATGTATATTCTTTTTTAAAATTAATTGATAAACGTTTTTGATAGATGTCCATTGGTTTCCATAAAGTTTTTTTTTAATGTTTTACCATAAAATTTATAATTTTACTTTAGCAAATTATATGCTTCCAGTATGATTATTATCGTATGTTCAAAGAAGAAATTTACAAGTTGTTAAAAAACGTGACATACGACAAATGTATTCTGAAGCAAAAAGCTAGTAACGTCTTTCTCATTATGACGGCAGTAAATTTGACTAATGCTGATGAAAACAAAATACTCAGGTTATATTCACTACAAAACTGGAGTGAATCCATTAGGCCATTTTAAAGAAATTTGTTGTTAAATATTAAAAACCGTCTCCTGATAAGTTAAATTTTGTTACATACGACATCCGTATTTTGAGGTAACGATATATAGAGTAGAAAGTTCTTAAGCCCGGCCGAAGGCCGGCTGTGCATAGAATCTTTACTCAGCGAAGCCACTATTATACATAGAGGAGAAAATCCTTGAGCCCGGCCGAAGGTCGGTGTTGCCGCCAAAATTGTTAATTGATTTTAATGAATTTATTATTTTCTTATTTTCAATTATTTATATTTTCATTTAACTAAAATATTAACATAATATTTCAACTCATTTTAAAATGTACCCAAAATTGTTTACTGGGTTGCTTCCCGTTAAATTTCTTAAATTTTCAAATTCTTATACCTACATATGTATAAAGTATTTACTTAATGCTGTAAATTTTATACATACATATTTGTATTACGTACATTCATATTTATCATCATGCGTTTTATTTTATTTATTTTATTTTATTTTATTTATTATAAAAATACCAATCTTATTTAACAGTACTGGGTAGATAATGGCATATTTGGTTTTTACTTCATATAATACATATGTAAGTACTACAACAACTTGTTCATAAAAACTAACGGTTCCCTTTTATGTGTCACGTAGTCATCTTAAACTATTAAGAAATAACTTTAAAATTAATAAATCAGTCGATTTAGGCACGGGAACTAAACAAATTGTTTTTAAAGCGCGCTATTTCTCTAACGCAATTACATATTTTAAAAATTAATAAAGTTACATTAATAATAACACAAGAGGTGCTGTTAAATATTTTGTTTTAATTTAAACCGTCTCAACTAAAGTACCCCATACACGTTTCAATTCAATTGTCAATTGAGTCTTTCAATTGAATTGATTCTTGGCCACATACTTCATAAACTGAATTGAAAGACTTTCATTCAACTATCAAATTTATTAAATTAAAGACAATTTTAACAATAATCAATGTTTTATTTGCAAAAGAAAATTGTATTTTTTCTTAATATGTGTGTGAATATATTTTTTACAAGTGCAATATATAATAGTAGAGCCATTTTAAGTTTAAAAAATCAGTAGTTTCGCGTGAAGTGAGAGTAGTACCCACTATAGATAAATACGTAGACTTCCAACTCTCGGCCTGTCTATAAAAAATTTACAACTCTCTTACACGTATAGGTCTTGTGTTTTCAACAAACTGGAGAGAGGCAATTCAACACACATCACAGAGCGTAATTTTTGCATTTGAAAACGCGGTAAAATGTATCTTTTTTTTCACTCACAAACACTTTTTTCATTTTATTTAATTTTTTTTTGTTTTGGTATTAATTTTATGTTTCTTCTTGCTGTAATTTTAAATAATTTTTTTAATTTTGTTGACATTTGTGTGTTGAAATTTATCGAAGTTTTCAACCCTTTCTTCATTCAACAGTATTGCATTTTTGTTACTATTTGGGATAAATATTTTTGGTACCAAATAGAGAAATTGCAAGAAAATGTTTAGCAAATCTACATTTTTTGAGCTGAAATGTATTAAAAATGATTCTAAATTCATATTTTCATTAATTAGTGTAAAATTAATTGTATATAATAACTAAAAATTCATGTTTAAAATATATACATTTTGCAAAATACTTTTTGTACAACTAAGTATGGTTTGGTGCTGTGGGGAAATTTTTATTTAAACCAATACTAATAGAAAATGTTCTACTAATACATACTTAGACTTTTTCTTTTGACAACCCATTAAGGTTTCTGACAACTATTTGAAACCAGTCAGGCTTCTATGTTATTCTATGGTACCCACCTCAACGATTCGCTTATGAGGCGTGCAATACAAAGTAATGGCATAAATACATATGCATGGTATAATTATCGAATTGAGGAAACAAATCCTGATTATGAACTAGATATGTTTTTAAGGGAACTTGATAAGCTTGAAGAAGAATGATAAAACTGTTATAAATGTAACTTGTTGCTGTTTATGTAAAGAAAACTAATAAATGTTTACTTATTAAGAAAATTTGTTTTGTTATTAAAAATTCTAATAATGAATACAAATCTTATTAATAACAAAAAAACTTATACAATCTTTGTTTTATTCTTTTCCAATTCATTATCTATTGTTAAACATGAACCAGCAAAGTTTGTTTTCACCAAAAAATATCTAAAAAACTACATTAAGAGATCACTGTCCATATGCAGTTATGACGTCATCGAATAGAAAAACGAATAGACGTCGTCTGAGCATGCACAACTGCTAACAGAGAAACAATATTGCCACTGCACTGCTTTTTGGAGTAAAATGATTTAGCATTTCAATAATAAAACAAATATATAATTTAATAACTAGAAATTGCTAACAACGTATTCAAGGATTGATTTTAAATAAAGTACATAGAATTCTTAACTTTCAGCAATTGAATTTGCTAAGGAAGAATATTGGTTTCAATAACGTCACATAGGTCATTAGCTAAAGAAATTAGAACAATTTTTTGTCGAGAGGAAAAAAGATTTTGAAATAGTATGTGAATTTGTGCTTTAGTCCTTGCCTTATAGCTACTAGTTTATTGTTTTCAAGCATAAATTGTTTATTAGGTACAAGATTTATGATTTATGCTACATCTTTTAGTGGCAGCTGTGTGATTGGTTGGATGATTTATTTAATTGTTTACATACACTGACTATGAATTGTACACAACTATCTGCATAGGTTTTTTGTTTCTATACCCAGAAGAAAATTTTTTAATTTTCTGTGATAAAGATTTTTGTGTACTGTTCTATGGAAATGTGTTGATTCAATAAAAAAAAGTTTTTGAATTTTCTGTGATAAAGATTTTTCCTATATTTGATAAAAAAAATTTAAAATATTTTTATTTTTCCCTAATGATTTTTTTTTAATTTTTCTTTCAACAAATATTATATTTGAATTAAATACAGGTTTTATTGAATTTCACACCATTTTCGAAAATCACCTTTGTTAAATATTTAGTTTTTTCTCTGTATGTGTTTATTAAAAAACAAATCTCAATCTGTTAGTTGTACTTTGTTTGACCATACCCAATAAGCACTCAAAAATTAAAATTCAACTACTTTAAATTTAACTGGAAGTAAACTTGAGTTCAAACGTATATTTTAAGTACTATTCAAGTCTCAAAATATTTTAGAATTAAAAAAGAAAATACATCCATAAATACTTTCAAGCTTTATTTCTGTTGTCAAATAATTATTTAATAATTTTTTATTATCAAAATAAATAAAGTATTTCGAATACAAAATAGTTATAACTATTATTAAAATACATATATAAAAAAAGTGAATAAATAATATAAAACGTGAGTAGAATGGTGAAAAGAAAAGCGAAGTCAGATGCGCAGATTGTTGCGTTGTTTACTCAATCAATGGGAACTCAGCTCCCAATCCCACTTCCACCTATTGCAAATGCTAGTATACACAACAGACCTGAAATCCAATTTAATCAGGACGAAAAGCTGGAAAGTAACACTTGCCATAAGAATTTCCGGAAAAAGTTAGAATTAAAAGATAAGTTAGCTAATTGGGCAGTTTCGTTTAATATAGCCAATGATGCTGTCAATAATCTTAAAAATATTGAACGATCATGTTAATGGGCTGCCTGTTGACTGTCGTACCTTAAAGCAAACTCCAAAACAACCAGCAGTTGAAATCTGGAAAGTAACACTTGCCATAAGAATTTCCGGAAAAAGTTAGAATTAAAAGATAAGTTAGCTAATTGGGCAGTTTCGTTTAATATAGCCAATGATGCTGTCAATAATCTTAAAAATATTGAACGATCATGTTAATGGGCTACCTGTTGACTGTCGTACCTTAAAGCAAACTCCAAAACAACCAGCAGTTGAAATGATGGGTACTGGCGAGTTAATGTTTTATGGAATACGGGAATCATTAAATATCTTCCTGGCAAAGCAAACTAATGCTGCATCAAATCTAGATTTGAATTTTAATATTGATGGACTACCGCTAGCTAGAAGTTCTAATCGGCAAATTTGGCCTATTTTATTAAATATTCATGGCTACAAAGATGTTTTTACTGCTGCAGATTTTTGCGGAAACCGAAAACCATTCCATATGTTTTTAAAAAAATTTGTTGAAGAGCTTAGGGAATTAGAAAGCATTGTGTTGAGTTTTCATGGTGTCATGCCTTCTGTAAAATGTAGAGCATTTATTTGTGATGCCCCGGCTCGAGCTTTTGTGGTTGGCATAAAAGGGAATATATGTTATCATAGTTGCCCAAAATGTGTTCAAAAAGGTTGCCCTCTAAATCATAAGATGATATATAGACTTGAAAACCATAATCAAAGAACTAATTCAGATTTCAGAGATAGAGTCGATCCAAATCTCCATAATTATATTGAAAATTTAGAAATCGAGAAATCGGATATCGACATGATTAAATGTTTTCCAAACGACTATATGCATGTAGTTTGCTTAGCTGCTACAAAAACTATTCTAGTATGCTGGATAAAAAAAAGAAAAACAAAGAATTGTTTAGCTTCAAATTAAATAAAGTTATTAATATGTTAAGAGAATTTTTAAATCAAGTCCCCTTGTTTTTTGATGAAGGACTACTTACATTTAAATTCCACTGCTTCTTGCATTTAGTTGATGATGTAAAAACATATGGCGATTTGGGTTCATTTAGTGCTTTTCAATTTGAAAATTATTTGCAACAAATAAAGAAAAAATTGAGGAAACGTCATCAAATTGGCAGCCAATTATATACAAGAATCGTAGAAGAAAATTTGTGCCAATTGAATGAAGAACCAACAATAAACCCAAATTGAAGAGAAATAAAAACTATGTAGAAATAAATACCATGAACTTTTCTACAAAAAGCTTAAATAATCACCCCTATCGCGAATAACTATTCCCATGAAAAACTCTGAAATTTTCTGATTTGCTATCGTGAATGTTTCCCATAACAAAGTTTTTGGGACCGAATTCACAAACTTAAAAAATGTGGCATCGCAAATGTTTACTCCCGTGAATAATTTTACAAAATAAGTTCACAACAAGTGTCGATGGGAATGAGAAAGGAACATGTAAGTTGTAATTTGTATTTAAGCTAGGACTGTATTAAATTACTTTTTTATTTTATTAAAAGAAACAAGTGTTAATAATTAGCAAATTAATTTTCTGTTGGAGATGTGCGCTAGGCAAAGTGCCAACCATTTTCACTACGGGTGGTTCCTCTAACGATTAATCGCGTATGTATCCTCGCTGCAATCTCTTCCAGCATCACAAAACGCAGTTAAACTTTATTAATATCTTTAAAATGTGTAATTTTCCTTTTACAAGTAGTACACAAATTATTTATAAAGCACTGATAAATAAATCACAATAGAAACTATTACTCCCAAATAAATCACAATAGACACTTTTACTCCAAAAATATCCGCGATACCTCCGCCAATTCTATCATCTCTTTTGGAACCATCTGTGAAGGCTTTGATGGGTCCGTTACGGCTAAAGGGTGAAGAAATCTGTTCCCTACTGGAAACAAGTGAGAGAAATATCGCTAAAAATAAATTTTCGGTCTGCAATAGTCGATGTGGTCGTAAATTCCCTGATGCTGTCGCAAAATCCTGGAGTGAACATAGCTGTTTGGCCAGAACCTTTGATGGGAGCCAGTTCAACATTGTGAAGAGTGTTACCGTTGGAGTCGACCTGAGCGCACCTGTTATCGGGATAGCCGATAGCTGAACTATTTTTTCGAGAGTTTTGCGATGAGAGTCATTCTCTAATATGGGCTTAACTACCGCTCTATACTGGCTATTTAGGTTCCAAGATAGATTACTATCTAGGGTTACCTCCAAGTTGAGTTTAGGAGGCACAAAGTCTTCGATTTTATACTTCCTAGTGAAAAGCACCAAATCAGTTTTAGCTGGATTGACGCCAAATCCGCAATTGACACTTCATTCGCTAAAGAGTGTCAGTGCAGACTCCATACACTGAGAGATTGTACTAAGGTGCTTGCCAGATATGACTACTGCTACGTCGTCAGCGTATGTTGCATTTAAAACTTGTTCGAATAATACTTTGTTTAAATTGATGATGATGATGTTCCGCTATTCTACAGCTTGGGAGCAAAGGGCATCAAAGATTTCCATATATTTCGGTCGGCAGCTATTTGTACAGCTTCGTTCGATGTTAGTTGCGATGATGCTAGTTGGTTTAACGCCGATGTACGCCAGGTGGTTCTTGGGCGTCCTCGTCGACGGGAACCTTGTGGGTTATACGTAAGAGCTGCCTTTGCAATTGTGTTTTCTGATCTGAGCGTGTAACCAATCCATCCGAATTTTCGCCTTAAGATGCCCTGCTGGATTGGAATCTGCCTTGTCATGCGAAGGAGATCCGAGTTACTTGTCGTGTTTGGCCAGAAACATCGGATGATGCGGCGTAGGCAGCGATTGGCGAATGTTTGGAGTCTCCTTGTGGCGAGCTTTTTCAGACCCCAAGTTTCACATCCATAGAGGAGGATGGGCTTAATGCAAGTGCTGTGAACTTTTAACTTGAGGTCACGTGACACATCATTTGATATCCATACATTTCTCAAAGACTACATAGCCTTTCGAGCTTTGTCTATCCGATTTTCGACGTCTTCATCTGCACCGCTGTTTATTGAGATTGTACATCCAAGGTAGCTAAAAGATTGAACATCCTCAATAATGGTACCATTTAGGAGGAGAGCGCTATTATTATTTGTGTTTAGTCTCATGACCTTTGTTTTCTTTATGTTGATGCGAAGTCCAACCTTACTTGCATTATAATGAAGAGCTTGAAGTTTGGCATTTATGTGCTCAAAACTGTGAGCGAGTAGGCATAGATCGGCTGCATAGTCCAAGTCATTTAATTTTGTAAATGGAGCCCATTGCAGACCGTTAGGTGCTGCTGAGTTCGTCGCCACCATTACTTCATCTAGGATGACCAAAACCAAGAGTGGGGAAAGGACGAAGCCTTGGCGGACTCCAAGGTCGATTGAGAAGGCATTTGAAGTTTGTCCTTTGAGCAAAACCTTATTTTCTGCATTGAAATACATATTTTTAATTATGTTTCTTGTGGTGTTTGGGACCCCCTTGCGTTCTAGGGATTTCCATATGCACTACCTTATAATGGTGTCGAATGACAAATAGTAAGTACGTTGACGATGCATGATCTAACTTCGCGGAAACCTGCTTGTTCTTGCCTTAAGGTTTGTTTCAGTGGATAGAGTCGTTCTAAGATTATCATTGCCAGTAGTTTCTGGATAGTGTTTAGTAATGATATCCCGCGCCACTTTTTACATTCTCGAAGGTCACCCTTTTTCGGTAGAGCTATAATTAAGCCTTCATTCCACCGCTTTGCGGTAAGTTGACTAGTCCATGCATCCGTTAATAAGGGCGCAAGTATGTTAGCAGACCAAGATGGAATTGTTTTAAATATTTCTGGAGGAATATTATCGGGGCCAGCAGATTTGTCATTTTTTAACTTGGTAATGGCTGCAGTTATCTCCCTTATGGACGGCTGAGCATCGGAGATGTTGACCGGAGCTAAAGGGATGTTATTATCCTCGTTGTATTCAATTTCGCTGTTATATTTTATTTCAAAGTGCTGCCTCCATCTGTCTAGCTGTTCTTCGGTGGTGGTGAGTATGTTGTGTTGCATATCAAAGAGTGGCACTGATGTTTTCAATGATTTAGATGTGACCGTTGAAATACATTTGTACGTCTTGCGTAAATAGTTCTGACGTGCGGCTTTTTCTGCTTCTTCTAAATTTGTTGACATGAAGTTTCTTTTATCGGCTCTGGTTGACCGTTGAACTTCACGATTCAGAGATGAGTATTCACGTCGTAAGTTTTGCGCGCGTTCTGAGTTGGGATCGCAGTTGCATAAGGTATTGTGAATTTCTTTGCGCTTGGTGGTTTTATCCCATGTTCTATTTGATATCCACTCCTTTCTTTCTGTGGATGATAGACCAATGATTTGAGTTATCGAATTTACTATTGCATTTTCAACTTTTGACCAAGCTGAATCTGGGGTGTCGCCGCTATTTGTGGTTTGCAGTATATCATCGTCGCATTTCTCAATAAGTCTGTCCGCTGTATTGGGTTCACTGAGGTTGGAGATGTTAAATCGTGTTCGTTTTGTTCTGTTTTTACTCTTGGAGAAGTTAAGAGTTAGAGACAATTTGCTTCTAACAAGCACATGATCGCTGAATATGTCTGCCCCCGTTTGCGTACGTCTATCATGACCCTCAACCATTTCTTCTCGATAAGGATGTGGTCGATCTGTGCCCGGTACCTAGCTCCTGGTGATACGTAAGTGTATTTGTGGATATCCTTGTGAGGGAATTTGGTGCCTCCAATAAACATCGCATGTGTTGCACAGAAGTCTATAAGCCTGTTTCCGTTGTCGTTGCACCTATTCTCGAAGCTGTGGGGGCCCATTATGTTGCATGTAGTTGGGTTACCAGTGACCTTTGCGTTGAAGTCTCCCAGGATGATCTTGATATCGCCAGCTGTCGGCAAAAAGCTGAAAAAGATGTGGCATACTAAAAACAGAAATTTAAGTGGTTCTAATAAAGTCTGTTCATTTAGTTTCTTAGCAGAAACTAGCAACGAGAGAGTAAAGCAGAAATTTACAAAATTACTCTCCTAGATATGAAAAAGTAAATGAACGCTTTAATAGCAAAACTTTGCAAGTAACACAATAAAAAGTTTGTACACCCAAAAAACTTTGCATTAAGGTTGAGTTCTAAAACATCAAAATACATTGTAGTGATGCAAATTCTTAGTTGCTTTGTTTTTGTAAACAAAATAAAGTCGCATCAGTACAATGTGTTTTGATATTTAAATAGTAGAAATAAAATTATAACTGCTTGTACATAAGGATTTTTTAGTTAAAATATATGTAAACAGTAGAAATAAATTTAATTTCAATGTACTTGTGGATGTTTTTTTAAATAAATTTAGTTGAATTTGTTCATTGCACGAACTTGTCAGGTAATTTTTTATATTTGACTCACATAATGGCAATTATCGTGTTTGGCGATTTTCGCCTTCGGCTACAACACTTTTTTGTAATAGATTAAAGAAAAAAATTGCGTGCTGTCTTTAATCTATTAGAAAAATGTCGTAGTCGAAGGCGAAAATCGCCAAACACGGTAAAGGGCGAATATTTCGAATGTAACCTTTATGATTTAGCCTTAAGGTGGACAATTTTCCGCCACTCAATTCAAGCGTTTTAAACTCTTAACGGCCACTGCTGCAGTCAAATTAAAGAAAAATATTTAACCTTGGCGTATTTAATATTTTTAATTTCTTAATAATTCATTAAAATTAGAAAAAGTTAATTTTTTCATGAATTTTTCAAATATTTATTTTGTAAACAAAAGATATTAACAGCTGTTACTAGCAAAAACTTGCAACAAAATTTTTTTCTCTCAACTCTCTTTTTTCACTCGTTGCTAGTTTTTCGAGTACGTGAACACCTTCCAGTAACAACTAGTAACAATTAGTAACAACTTTCAGTTATTGAACAGAAATATAATCTGATCAGAATGTATATAAAATTTTTAATTACAAAATAATGATTTCTGTTTCAGATCGATTGAAATTAAACATTCAGACAATGAAAAGCCGACTAAAAAATTTCAACAAGAGTCTTCTACTTCAAAGAAAAAAACGAAGTCTGTTTTTAAGCGGTTGTCATCTCCAACCACGCGTTACAATGATTCGGAATCAAGGCCAAGGTTGACATCAAGGGTGATTAGAGAACTACCATCACGACAAGAAATTGTTGCGGCACAATGTGCCGATTCTGAATCTAGAGCTAGAAATCGTCGTATGTTTGGTTCTCTTTTGGGTACTTTACATAAATTCTGTCAAGAAGAGTCTCGTCTGAAACAGAAAGAAGAAAAAAAGGCTCAAATTGAAAAGAAATTAGAACAGCAAGAAATTCTAGAAAGAGAATCATTAAAAAAAGAACGTGAAACATTATTCGTTGACAGGAAGCGCAAACAAATGGAAATAAAACGATTGGAGATGAAGATGAGCCGAATAAAAGATTATGAAACTTGGGAACATTCAATGAAGTATTTAAGGAACTTTATTAAAACTAAAAATTCTCCAAGTATATACTATCGACCAAAAGTTCTGACAAAAAAAACCGAAAAACTGTTGACTGAAGCTATGTTTGACGTCGATGAAATTATAAATAAAAAGAGGGAAGAACTTAAAATTAGTCTATTGAAATTAGATGAAAATTTACAATTTCAAGAATATGAAACTGCCGAAGACACAAATTTAAATTTTGATAAAATACCCGATCTTTTCGAAAGTTCCCCAGTCATACATAATGCTTTAGCATCTTCAATTTGTGTTATAAAGGATAGAAAATGTAAGAAAATTAGTAATACGATTTAATGTAATCTTTAATAATATAAAATTTAAATGTAATCTTTAATAATTTAAAATACATTTCAGGTGATCCCGACTCAAAGGAAAATAAAATCCGTAACATTGGAGATCCGATATTAAGCAGCAGCGTTGTCGTTATACATCATTGATGTTTAGTTACTTCTTTAATAAATAAATGATTAAATATATAATTTTAGTTTGTTTTATAACAAAATGCAGCAAAATAGAGATTTTAAAATTTTCTTAAATAAAAATGGCTGATCCTTATGTATTTTCGTTTGCTGCTTACAATGGCGTCATTGATTTTTCCGTAACAGCTCTAATGTTAACCCTTAGGCTGAGGCCACACTGGCGTTTTTAAAACGCGGCGTTTCTGCTTTTTATATTAAATTTGAAGTTTTGAAAAATTGAGAACTTTCAAATTTAATATAAAAAGCAGAAACGCCGCGTTTTAAAAACGCCCGTATGGCCTCAGCCTTAATTAAGGTGTTCTTAGACTATTATACAAGCTGTTCGACTTCTGCACAAAATGCAAACCTGATATAATGTGTTGTTATTGCTTTTTTAAAAATTTCAACAAACTCATTTGATCAGGGAGGCATTTTCTACAGAAGTCGAACGGCTTGTGAGATAGTGTAAAAAGGCTCATTCGAGCAATCAGAAAAATAACAAAATTAGTTATATACAGCGTGACCGTTTTGCGACTAAAGTGGCAATTTGCCACTTTTTCAACTGCCTTGCCACTTTTAGTGCCCCTTTTTTAAAATTACCTAAATTTGCCACCTTTTATAACATTATGCCCCTTTCTGCCCCTTTTTTATGAAGTTTTAATATGAGTTTTTTTACGGTACGAAAGTGTTTTTATAAAAAAAATCTTAAGACAAAAATGTGTTTTTGAATCCATTATTTATAGTCATGAAAAAAATTTTTTTGAAATAATTTAAGAGTTGAGATCTATAAATATTCATTATTGCACTAAAATTATTAGAAACTAAGACTCTGATTCACTTACACGAACAAGAACTAGCATTACGTTCTTGTATGAAGAGCATGCAGTTTTAAATATTTTTAAAGTGATTTTCATGCAAATTTTTTAGTGAACGTTATTAATAATTAATTTTTTACTAAATCAATATACATACTAAATATTTTTACTAAATCAACCCCTAAGACAAAAGTAATAATAACGTTTTGAAATTGTACGAACTTTTATAATGAAACTAATAACCCGTTTCTAGGGATGTCAATCGGGATTGATTTTTAAAAATCCCGGGATTCGGGATTTTGTAAATCCCGATCCCGGGATTTTCTGAGATTTCGGGATCTAACGATTTTGGTAAAATCCAATTTCTTTTTAATAAACTTTAATAACAAATTTTTATTTTATTTATGCATTATAAAAGTTTTTATGTAGAGAATATACCATTACAGACATATATACATATATATATAAAGCAGTGGTGTCCAGACACACACTATCACATTCTGTGCTGGAGTGCGTACTTCGCGTCTAAATACCCAGTTGCCACGTCTTTAAGAAGACATTATCAATGACGTGTGCACAACAATGTTAAATCCTCGACGGCAAATGTGGGACAGCCGAAACAAATCATCAAGGAAGTTTTCAAACAAGTGTCGCGAAAATCGTGTGCGATTCAATGAGCCACAATGTCACTCAGATAATAGTGTGACTACATGGGCAACATTTTCGGCAATGTAAGACATTGTCGCTCATATTGTCCTCAACAAAGTTGGATTGAGAACAGCAATGAAGACATCTTGTCCTCTACAATGTTAGTGAAGACAAACTGTAACACATTGTAGCTCATATTGACCTCAAAAAAATTGGATTGAGGGCAAAAAAAAAGACATTGTCGCTCATATTGTCGTTAAAAGTGTGCTATATAGGACAACATTCAAAAATTTGTCGCTCAGATTGTCGTGAACGACGATTCACTTAAATTTTCGATTAGAAAACCTAATCGACAGAGGACAATTCGTAAAAGAATCTTAGATGACAATGTCGTGCAAGGCAGCCAGGCCAACTGGATAGGTAGGCTATGAATCTCACGCACAATGTACGTGGCATTGTGTTGAAAACAAAAGCCTATGCACGAGTGCAAACGAAATTGAGGTTTTGGCCACTACTGATGTATGGCATTTGAGTTTTGTTAACAGGAAAATCTTTAAGAAATTTATTATTTGACATATTGTGATAATTTTATTTTAAATTAAATTTATTTGTTAATGGTTATGCATTGTCTATATGCATTTCATGAGTGCTTTACCAAATCGTCAGTAGACTTTAACCACACTTTTGAACAGTTACGAACCCCTTATTTTCTGGACAGACTTTCAAAAACCATTTGAGAATTTACAAATGATTTTCAAAAATAAGCAATTGATTTCTAATTGTATAAAGGTGTAGAAAAATAAAATAGATTCATATGGAGTACAAATTATTTGATGGGTTTTTGTATAAGTTTCAAAGCCTACAATGCTTATTTTTGAAAATCATTTATAAGATAAGGAGTTTGAAGCTGTTCAAAAGTGTGGTTGAAGTCTACTGACGATTTGGTAAAGCACTAATGAAATGCATATAGACAATGCTTAATAAATAAAGTTCAATTAAAAGGAAAATTTTCACTCTATTTAAATTTCATCAGTTTTGAAGATATACTAAATTGGAATAACTGACGACTGTAGCATGTATATGTATTGTGTGAACCGAATTTATTGTCACAATATTCATACAATATTAGCTTGCGTTTTAAAATTTATCTGTTAATTTTTTTTAATTTGCGACTGATCAGCAACGAATTTTAAATGTGTCCTTTTTCGACACTATAAAAAATTCTAATCAAATTCAAATAACTATGTTTAGTTATCAGATTATTGAGTTAACAGTATTTTTGCTCTACTCAAAAATTTTAAAATTATACTGAAGTTTTTATGTCAAAAGTCTGCATTTTGTATATCCTTGCTAATGGTAGTAATATTCACTTGTTTGTTAGCCTTTTCCTCTGTAACTCGAACAAAAATATAAAAAAAAACACTTGAACTGCAATGTAAGTAACACACAAACTCGAATAGTTTTTTTTTTTCGAATCAAAATAGTCCCCTTTATTCTGTAACTATTTGTCGTCTTCACATCAACCCAACAACAAAAAATATGCACTTGTCTACTCGTAACCGAAAAAAATTTTCTACTATTAATAGTCTCTTCGCATTTTCTAAACCTCAAAGAATTGTAAGAACCCAATTGTTATCGATAACGAGTACAGAAGTGCCCATTTTGTGG
Source organism: Panzeria rudis (assembly GCA_956483635.1). Taxonomy (NCBI): domain Eukaryota; kingdom Metazoa; phylum Arthropoda; class Insecta; order Diptera; family Tachinidae; genus Panzeria; species Panzeria rudis. Next base: position 74,979,907 of record OY101447.1, on the reverse strand, counting down.
TGTGGGGTTAAAGTAACGTCGACATATATATAGTTATAGAATAAGAAGGATTGAATTTTTCAAAATTATGAATTTTCCAAATACATTTCTGTGGCTTGGTGCTAAAAGGGCCGATGTCAATATTTTGCTGTTTTGAGTTAATCATTGCATTAGGTTTCTGTTCTTACTCTCTTTTATTTTGCTGAAACAGCCAATGTCTAATGTAACCCAGAACAGCTTCATAAGGGTTTTTCTAGCCAATGTTACTATGAACTCATATAGAAAACTTAAACTTAAATTGCTTTTTTCTCGCAAGTGAATATTTTGACATTGGCCCTTTTAGCACCAATCCACAGGTATTATTATTTTTCTTTTCATATTACTGCTTTATCTTTTCAAAATAATTATCAGTTGTATATTGATGAAAATAATCGTAAGAAGTACCTAATTTATTTGCTCTTGCTTTTAATTTATAAACAGTTTGTCACGAATAATCGTTAAATTGTTAAAACAGACATGTAAAAATTTATTGGGAATTTTAAATATTATAAAAATGGCATAAAATTAAAGAAAATTAAAATATATACATATTTTCTACATAAAAATTGATATACGAGAATTCCCGGGATTTCCCGTTTGGCATCCCTAGCCGTTTCCCCATATATCTTTGGTTTTCGCAAATAGTCATGCATGTTACAAAATACATTCGTTGTAGGATAGCCAAAAAAGATTTTATTTAAAACCATAGTCATTTTTTATATTCATACGAATATTAGTGCTAAAACATAAAAAACACTAAGAAGTGTGTGACAGGGCAGCATTTCTTATACATAAAAGCAAAAATTATTTTTGACCGATACCAACAAACGGAGAATACTATGTTTTTTATGTTTGCTCCCACAGAACTCCGCCATTAGACCATATTGCTCCACTATATAAAATTTTTACATTGAACTTGTTATCTGGCTGGCTTTCTGTTTAAATAATTCGTTAGAAAGCGGCGTACTTCGTTGGTGCTGAAAACTCTTTCTTTTTTATTTTTTTATATAGAAAAAACATCAAAATTAATTCATTTTATTTCAAAAGCATTATGTGCCCTAAAAATTCATTAAATACTAGAATTTGGTTCAATTATACCCTTTTTAAAAAAGTTTCCCTTTTTCGAAGAATCCCCTTTTTGGTGCCACTTTTTTCTTCAAAATCCCCTTTTTGTGCCACTTTTTAAAAATTTTCAACTGTCACCCTGGTTATATAGTGTCTCAAGGGACCACAATAAACTTAAGGCAGAATTACAGCCACATTCATAAAAAATTCTTATTTTCGGTTTAAGACTCACAATTGTTATTGAACTGTTTCACGCTAAAAACTGTTTAATATAAAATTGCATTCATAAACACTACAATAGACATTGTGTGTTTTAATGAATTTTAGATTTCAATACTGGCAACACCACCATGTTTTCTAGTTAGTGTTGCAATAAAAAGAATATGATTTCATCCGGATAATGAAATAAACGAATAGCTTTTTATTGTTTTCATGTAAGTTAAGATTTTTTGAACTATCTTTATAATATATTTCTCAACTTATTTGATACAAGTTTTCTATGAAGTAAAAGCAAAAAAGAGAAATGATTACAAAAGAATTCACACGACTCTTTAAATCAAGTATGAAAAAGGTACTCGAATAACGAGCCTATTTGCATTTGTGTTGATTGTTTCTACATCACTAACATTTCTTTTTTGCTTTTATGTGTTTTGATGGTGTTTGTTGCTAATTTTGTTGCAAATTTTGTTTAACTTAAATAATTTAGTAGCATATTATATTAAATTAAAAAAACATACTTAAGCGCTTATAGCCAAGACTTCAAGCTTTAATTTAGAGCATATCATGTATTCCTGTGTGCTAAATTTGCAAAGATATTTGAAGTTAAAATTGATATATCGATGAAATGAATTTATTGAAGGTTTATAGTAGGTGCATACCATCTTTAAACCTATTTTAAAATTTTCATGTAATATACTTTTTTAATGCAATTTTATGAAATTTTGCTTAAAAGTAGTCTATTGCCCTGTTTTAAATATTTAGTCTTTATTTTCTGTTCCGTTACGAATCAGATGATTTGTTTTTGCTAATGAAAAACTTGTACCAGTCGTTAGTTTTTCTGTTCTGTTGCCGTCAACCCTATTGAAAACAGAATTTTACTTATTTCGTTAAGCCGTGGGCACGGATCGAATTCGAATCAAATTGGTGCTTCAAACTCAAATTTTTTTATATTGTGTCATTAAAAAACTCAAACGTATATGTTTGAATGATACAATTATATGGTACACGCAGTAGATCAGCTGACCTTACTCGCCTAAACGGCAAACTTAGTTGAGTGATCATAGTATCATCACAAAATACACAGAAGTGACACGATGTGTTGTTCTATTTGACTCGCTTACACATTCGCTTTAAATTTTCATTTCCCTTTGTGTTATCTTTCTACCCATGGTGTAATAAGTGTACAGGGTGCAACACAAGGCCAGCTGATAATTTGTTGCTCTCCTAGTTTTGTGTATAAGTGACGTCAATCGTGTGTATTTTTTTGACAAGCATTATCTAGTTTATATTGTATTTGTTGCCCTTATGCAGCCACCTGTATACTTATTACACCATGACTTGTTTTCGTTTTATTTTCCTACCATTTGTAATAACAAATACACTGTATTTGTCTTTTTTTAACAGTCATTTTAAAAAACTTGATTTCTGTGTTTTTTACCTGTCACTATTGTGACTACTGTATATTTTGTGGTATCATCACCGCCATCAAACTGTCAAACTCTGCATACATATTCCTTTCTCTACGGTATTTGGCGTTTCCTTAAAGACCTTGTTGCGGTGATAGCTCCACCCGTCTTACAACGTTCTTTGACAACTAGTGAAATATTTCTACAACAAAGTTTCTATTATTGTAGAACTACGTACGTGTACCTGTTAATTTTATCAAGTATGTTTAACGAAAAAATCTAGATTTTTTTGTCAAACACATCAACCTATTGTAGTGTATCCATAGACTTCACGTTATTAGTGTAGTGTACTTATTAATTTCCATTTATTTGAAAGCATAAACAAAAGAATATTCAAACAAATGTAAACAAAACCCAGTACTACAAAAGAAAACAAACTGTTAAGAAAGGTCAGTACCAAATTTAATTACTCCACGTTTTGGCAATTGTACATTCCTCAAAGCAATTTGACACTCTTAATAAAAGCGGTCATTGCACGCTTATTAAGTTTGTTGGTAAATTATACATTCCTCGAAGCAATTTGATACTCTTAATAAAAGCGGTCATTGCACGCTTATTAAGTTTGTTGGTAAATAATTCATTACTCACCAGAACAATTATGCTGAGTTGACAAACTGTCACTATGGAAATACCACACTGACCAAAGTACACCCAAAATATAAATTTGTAGAATTCACTCAAAAATTCTGATTGCCTGGTACAATGTGAACAAATGTATGTAAAATAGATTAAGCATAGAAATAAGATATTGAGTGACATAAAGAAAGTCATAATTAGTATTTAACCTGAAGAAATTTATGAATAAACCATCAATGAAAAATGATCAACGCTCGTGTTATTATTTAAAAAGAAATAGTAACATTACATGGCGATCCTGCTCTAAATAGGATATAACAGCAAAAAACTTGCTACAATTCTATTATAAGAGCAACAGGAAATGAACCAGCATACACAGCTTATGCTTAGCTGGAATCTATTTAGGTTTTCACTTAAAAATTTTTATCATCCTGATGACAGAAACCTGGGAGGAAATCCTTATAGAACTTCAAGAGACCGAAGCACGCTGGGCTCAATTGATGAAAGAAGGACGTGCCAATGAAAAACTGGCAATCCTGAACGCTGGACCAAAACCAAAACAAATAAAGAGACGAAAACCTAAAGAAGCAGCAGTACCAATATTCCCCCTACCAAATACCAACAAATCTAGAGGAGGGATCAAAAAAAAAAAAAACAGGAACTTACCATACTACTAGATATGGTAAAATACGACATAGAAAACAAAGAAAAATTAAATTCAAAAATAGAACACGTAAGAGAAGAAATAAAAAATTTAAAGAAAACAAAAAAGAAGCAAATGAAGAATGAATACAAATTTAAAACTACTTATTGTAATTTTGTCCTTTTCTTGTTATTTAATAAAAATGAATAACATAATATTCTTGCTGATACTTACATTTTCAATTTTAACAACAATTGTATACTTACTTGTACTTTGGATAAGAATAAGTATCACTGATGTAATAGAAGATGGCTTAGAGAAGATTAACAAAATTGTTCAAAACCAAATTGAAAATATCACAAAAATAAAAGATATTTTTTCCTTTTTTAAATGAATTTTGATATATTGTTTGAAAGAACTATAATTGTAATAATAAGAGATGCAAATACATATCTTTGAAATAGATAAATAAAGCGCTAAGAGCCAAATATATAAATAAAAAATAAAAAAACAAGTAAAATAAATGAGTAAACTAAAAATTTATTTTGAAAAATATATAGGCTGGATAATATTAGCAATTGTATTGGCACCTATGATAATATTTATAAATATAAAAATCTTAAGTTTTATAAAACTGGTAAGAAAGGATCTAACCAGGAAATATAGATAATATAGAATAATATTCAATATGGATAGAAGAAGGATTACAGAAGATTGTGATGATATAAAAAAAAGACACTGAAAATAATATGCAAGAGAAACTCGTTTGGTTGACAGAGATTTGGGAAACATTGGGTATTGAAGGAATTCGAACTATAGAGGATTATTATGATAAAACACAGATAGAAAAAGAAACGATACTAGGTATCCGACTAGCAGAGAAATATTTTAAATACCTTTGTACAAGGAGTAAACAAAAAATTTTTTTTTCCCATAGATGGAATCACTAAAATCATTAGAACAGATTATTACTAATGCCAAAAAATCACTAGGCAGACCATATACTGTGGAAACAATAGAAGAGAAGAAGTTAGAAATTGATAGGGTGGAACAAGAAATAGTGACCAGTTTAGTCGGTAAATCACAACAAACTGAAATTTTAGAAAAATTTTCCGTGTTAAAAAAAGAAGCGATAGAACTATTGGAAGAGCATACAAGGAAGAAGACTTGCATAGTAAACGAGAAAAAAAAAATAATGATGGCTAATCTAGATATAAATGAATTGTCCCAAATTACAAAACTGATACCAAAGTTCACAGGTAGATCAGATGACCTTGCTACATTTTTGACAAGCGTGGAATTGGTAGCATTGACAGTGTCAGAAGAAAAAAGTGCATCTTTCTTTAATTTCGTTTTTAAAACAAAACTCGAATTAAAAGTACAAAACAGAGTAAAACAGATATCTGTACCTGCGAATATATCTGATTTAATAACAAGTTTGAAGGCTACTTACAAACCATCGAAAACTGCAAATACTCTACTAAATGAAATAAACCACACTGCCCAACGGGATAACAACGTGTTAGGCTTTGCAAACAGGTTGGAAAGCCTCATAACAGAACTAAATGAAATACAAATAGCAGAAGTGGGTGAAGACAGTAGAACTGCCATCACTAACACAAACAACAAGATAGCATTTAACGCATTTGTAAATGGGCTTAAAGATCCACAAATCATTACAACAATTGACGCCATTTACGGAAGCCGTAAAAATTGCAGAAAGAATTAGATCTAGAGCACCAGAAAAGCAAATATTTCATCAAATAATGCAACAGAAAAGAAATGGTGGCAATATATCATCTTCACTGCATAAATGCGGAAAATGTGGTGGAAATCACACATATAAATGCCCCGCTTTTGGCACAAAATGCCGCAACTGCGGAAGATTTAATCATTTTGCAAAAATGTGTTTATCTAAGTCCCAACCAGGCAAAAATTATAACAGATCTATTGGTAACAACAATACCACAAATAATGGTAACAATAGAACGAGCTATACACTTCGTAACAACAACAATAACACATCATGGACCAATAACCAAAGAAGAAGCAATGTGAGCAGAAATCGTAACATACTGTTAATGACCAGGGAAACTTCCAAGCCCCGGAGATTAGAAACAAAAATATGCTGCATATCCCCTAACTTAAGAAACTATATAAAATTAAACATTGTAAACACAGAAAAAGAACTCACATTCTTGATAGATACAGGAGCAGACGTTTCATTGTGCAAAGCAGAACTTTTGAGCAACCATGAAATAAATGCAAATTACTATTACAATTTGACGGGAATATCAAAAGATGTTGTTAGATCAATGGGTTCAACGATAGTAAATATAAAATTTGGCAATGATTTGTTAACCATAAAATACAATTAGTGGAAAAAGATTTTCCAATAAGCACAGACGGAATACTCGGGAGAGATTTTTTGACGACGTACAAATGCAATGTGAATTATGACACATATATACTCAGTTTTAACAACGATGATGAAATAATAAATATATCAATATACGACAATAATTTTAATATCAACAAAATCACAATACCAGAACGGAGTGAAATTATAGTGCCAATTGATATTGAATTAAACGAAGACTCGGTAATTTTAAATAGAGAAATTATAAAAGGCTTATACTTAGCAAACACAATAGTACCAAAAAACGGAAACAAACACATAAAATTATTTAACGTAACAGATAAAACAATACATGTAAAAAATTTTAAATTGGAAACTATACCGCTAAAAAACTACAGCATCTGTTCAATAATGCTGACTTTAGACGACATGTTTTTTACATATGGCTTGTTAGGTGTGTGAGACATATGTAACTTCGCATGTTTGTCAAAATTGTCAATTTACAGACGGTTTACAATATTTGCTTTAACACGTACATGTCCAATTACATCTGACATAACCTCTGAGTGTTCACAACAGCTGAGTTTTTGCACCATTTTCGTAAATATATAAAGCGCTCTTTGCTTTTTAATGTTTTTTCAGCCAAACCACACTTTTGATAATTTAATACAGCTGATGTCAGATGAAAATAGAACACGCTCTAATTGAAAATTTTTCGTCTGACTTTGCTTCTGTAAATGTCATCTGACAATGTTTCATATGTTTCACACGACATGTATCACTTTTGCAGTGGGAAATTTGACAAGTCAGATGTAAAATACATGTCGTCTAAAGTCAGCATAAGTAAACAAAGAACAAAAGATTATTCGTCTGAAAGATTTAACAAACTGCTAAACACTTTTGATCTGGCAATTTTGAACAAAGAAAATAGAAAAGAGCTAACAAACATATTAAAAGAATATCAAAACATTTTTCACTTGGAAGGCGAATGCCTTACATCTAACAATTTTTACACACAAACAATAGAATTGCATGACAATAATCCGGTGTATATAAACAATTATCGACTACCACAGTCTCAAACCACTGAAATAAATTCCCAAGTGCAGAAGCTATTGGAAGATAACATTATAGAACCATCAGTAAGTCCATATAACGCACGACTATTATTGGTTCCCAAAAAGGGACAAACAGATTTAAAAAAATGGCGATTGGTTGTCGATTACAGAAAACTAAATGACAAGATTTTAAACGATAAATTTCCCTTGACACGTCTAGATGACATCTTGGACAGATTGGGTAGAGCTAAATATTTCTCAACATTAGATATGACAAGCTCGTTTCATCAAATTGAACTTGATCAACAATCACGTCCATACACAGCTTTTTCAACGGCAAACGGCCACTATCAGTACACAAGATTACCATTTGGCTTAAAAATATCATCTAACAGTTTTCAGCGCATGCTGACGATAGCTTTGTCTGGGTTGGAATCGGAAGCTTTCTTGTATGTTGACGACATTATAGTTTTGGCTTTAAACATCACAACGCAAATCTGATTAAGGTACTTGATAGAATAGCACATTGCAATTTGAAACTTAACCCTAGCAAATGTTGCTTTTTGAAGCCAGAAGTTGTATATCTTGGACACCTGATCACACCTGAGGGTATTAAACCTGATCCAGAAAAAGTTGAAGCAATTACAAAATACCCTGTGCCTAGTAATGCAGATGAGGTTAGACGATTTGTAGCATTTTGTAATTATTATAGACGTTTTGTCGAAAACTTTGCGGAAATAACAGCTTGTTTAAATGCACTCCTGAAGAAAAATACAAAATTCAATTGGACAGGACAATGTCAGGCTGCTTTTGAAACATTAAAGAAGAAATTGATTAGCCCACCAATCCTAAAATATCCGAATTTCAGTGAACCTTTCATACTGACGACAGACGCATCTAATCTTGCACTAGGAGCTGTTCTGTCTCAGGGAACAATTGGAGATGATAGACCAATATCGTTTGCAAGTCGATCATTAAACAAACATGAAAAAAATAAACCTGCCATTGAAAAAGAGCTACTAGCTATACATTGGGGTATACAATTTTTTAGACCATATCTGTACGGTAGAAAATTTATTGTCGTTACAGACCATCGTCCATTAATAGCATTGTTCTCACATAAAAATCCAAGTTCCAAATTGACTAGAATTAGAATGGATTTGTCAGATTATGATTTTGAAATAATTTATAAAAAAGGAAGCAACAATACCAATGCAGATGCATTGTCCAGAATAAAGATAAATTCGGACACATTGAGGACAATGATCCCGGATAAAATAGACGAAACTGTAAAAAAACGCTGGTGATAACTAGAAATATGAATAGAAAAATGGTACAAAAAGAGGAAATAAAAAATAAGAACATAAGAAATGAGGAAGATAAAAAGAATTATAAGAAAAGTGGATCCAAAGAAAATGGTAATACAGCTCCTAATGAGTCTGATCAACTCAAAGTTTGGGAATGTACATCCATTAATGATATAAAACTTGAAAGAAAGTTAAAATTTGTATTAGAAAAGTCGACTAAAGGAATAAAAATAGAAAATGATTCTGCTCTAAATGAAATGCGCAGATGTAGCGATAATCCTGATTATCTAGATAATATTTTGGAGAAACTACCTTCTTTTTTAGGCAGAACAAATTGTAGAAAATTCGCACTAGAAAAAGGTGACGAAATGTTTAAAAAGATAAGTATAGCAAAGTTGAAAGAAAAGTTAAACACGTGTAAAGAAAATGAAGTCAAAATAATGTTGTATAATAATCCTCATAGAATAACAGAAGAAAATAAAAAACTTGAATTAATAAAATTGTATCACAGCATACCATGCGGAGGACATTTCGGAATTAGAAAAACTTTAATCAAATTGAAACAGAAACACATATGGAAGAACATGTACAAAATGGTAAAAAAGTACGTTTTAGAGTGTGATCTATGTCAGAGGAATAAACCAGTCAGACACACCAGAGAACCATTATGCACTACAGACACGCCAAAAGATAGTTTTTCCACTGTAGTCATCGATACAGTTGGACCTTTACGACCTTCTGGAAACTATCGATATATATTAACAATGCAATGTGAGTTGGCCAAATACGTAATAGCGGCTCCAATGGAGAGTAAGGAAGCCAAGTCAATAGCAAAATGCTTGACTGAAAATTTGATATTGAAATACGGCATATTCAAGACTTTGAAGTCTGATAGAGGTACAGAATTTGTAAACGAATTAATGAGAGAAATATGTACTTTATTGAAAATAGAACATAAAATTTCAACACCATGTCATCATGAAACTCTTGGTACAATAGAACGAAATCATAGAGTTTTAAATGAATATTTCTTAACATTTGTAAATGATGATAATTGGAATGATTGGATACCATATTATACTTTCGCTTATAATATAACACCTCACATAGATACAGATTATACACCATTTGAGTTGATTTTTGGTAAATTACCAGAGATACCAGGTGAAAATTTATTAACAAATGACAAAATATATGGCTTAGACAATTACGCAAATGAATTGAAAGTAAGATTAAAAAATTCATTAGATAATGCTAGAAAACTTATAGAAATAACAAAAAATAATAGAAGTAAAGATTCACTAAATAAAACTAACGGCATAAAACTTACAGTAGGAGATTTAGTTTTATTGAGAGTAGATAATAGAAAAAAATATCAAGCCCCATATAAAGGCCCTTATGAAGTAACTAGTATAAAGTGTTAATGTAGAATTAAATATAAATGGTAAAAATAAACTTGTACATAAAAATTTATTAAAGAAATATTATAATTAAAACTATAAAAAAATACATATATACATGCGATTATATTAAAGAGTAAAATTCATATTTAATTTCTTTTAATTTCTTTTAACAATAAATACCTACTACACATATATCCTTAAGAATTTTAAAACAAGACAACAATTTTTTTTGAAATATTGTATCAGGCGACCATCAATTTAAAAGAATATTGAAAATATTTTTTTTTATCCAAATTAAAATTTTGCAATCTTGACAAATAGTCAAAATTGCAAAGTTTTAACTGAAAGATTGGGGTGTAGTGTATCCATAGACTTCACGTTATTAGTGTAGTGTACTTATTAATTTCCATTTATTTGAAAGCATAATCAAAAGAATATTCAAACAAATGTTAACAAAAACCAGTACTACAAAACAAAACAAACTGTTAAGAAAGGTCAGTAGCAAATTTAATTACTCCACGTTTTGGCAATTGTACATTCCTCAAAGCAATTTGATACTCTTAATAAAAGCGGTCATTGCACGCTTATTAAGTTTGTTGGTAACTTGTACATTCCTCAAAGCAATTTGATACTCTTAATAAAAGCGGTCATTGCACGCTTATTAAGTTTGTTGGTAAATAATTCATTACTCACTAGAACAATTATGCTGAGTTGACAAACTGTCACTATGGAAATACCACACTGACCAAAGTACACCCAAAATATAAATTTGTAGAATTCACTCAAAAATTCTGATTGCCTGGTACAATGTGAACAAATGTATGTAAAATAGATTAAGCATAGAAATAAGATATTGAGTGACATAAAGAAAGTCACTCAATAAAACAAAAAGCGAACTTCTCATAATTAGTATTTAAGCTGAAGAAATTTATGAATAAACCATCAATGAAAAATGATCAACGCTCGTGTTATTATTTAAAAAGAAATAGTAACATTACACTATACATTAGGGTCCGACCGAAACCAGTTTTTTGAAGCCGAACCCGAACCGAACCTAATATTCGGAAAAATGGCCAAATATTCGGCCGAATCCGAAACTTGGCGAAACTTTTTAGCATTAGCTGATATTGACATTTTAAAAACTTAACAGAACTGAAAAGTCATTTATTTATTAGCGGCTCCTCACAATGTGATTAAGAGTTAACGTGGGCTTTAACGGCAAATTCGGCATACAAAACTCTCCTTTAACTGTACACTGTGAAAAAGGGCGTAAGAGTATTTCATACAGTGTCAGTGAAAATAATAGTAGAAATTGAAAATATTTCATTCCATCGAGCAAATATAAAACTTAACATTTACGAGCATATGACTAATAAAAACTTGGCATGACATTAGCTTAAATGATGAATAGAACTGGAATATTGCGTTCGCTATACATACTTTGAGGAGTGTTTTATCACTCTATTAATGACTTTACAAGAGCACCAATCAAAAAGTTGATTAGGAATAACTAAAAAGATATAAAGTGGAATATTTACCTATTTTTATACTACATTTGTACGATTTCATTAATTTCTACTAAAGTGAAGTTTCTTTGTTTACGCCCGCGTTTCATCGATGATATACACAATAAAGAATTTTTCTCGACTCTATTGAATTTATCGTGAAGATTGAAAATGAGTTTCATATTTTGAAATTATTAAAAAAAAATATATTTTAAGAAACAAATAATACATTTCAATGCAAAATTGCAGAAGTAAATTCGATTGCGAAAAATCGATTTATTATAACATAAAATAGATTTTCGACTGGAATCGGAATCGGCTTACCATTCCCTAGCTTATGCTATTGATTTCGGCAACAAATAGTTGAATACTATGTATATATTTTGGTTGCGCTTTATAAAACTAAGTAACATTTTCATTCAGTTTAAAAAGATATGAGACGGGAAAAAACAGATTCATGGTGGTGACATATTTTAAATGTGGAAAATACTATTTCGATTAACTTCTTTATTTATAGAGAATAAAAAGTTTCGGTTACGCTATTCGGTCAAAAAGTTGGCCTAAACCGAATATCAGCCGAAACCACAATTTTGGCCGAATCAGAAACCGAAACCAAATATTCGGTCGGACTCTACTATAAAAATATGAATTTGATGAAATCAGTTTGATCGTTGCCTTTTAAGGGACAGAGAGAAACAGCTGGTTCCTCTCTCATAAAATATACATGTATGTATGTATTTAAAAATTGCTGTGGTTTAAAAAAGTATGGATAATTTCGTTAAACTGTTGTAAATAATAAACATATCAATCTATAAAATGATTTTTGTTGTTTATCCTGCGGGATCCCAATGTGCACGAAAACTTCCCGTACTTCAGCGTTCCCAATTTTTGGGTATTTGTCCCCAAATAGAAATTTTTTATTGGGGATAAAAATTTCGTGAAAATCCACAGGGGATTTTCGGGGAAAAGCACGTTTTTCGCTAGGGATTTTTGGAGATTTAAAATTTATTTATTCTGCACCAAAATCATTTTAAGGTGCCAGTGACCGAACAAATATGTTCTGATGTGTGGCTTACAAGACCTCTTTAAAGTCATAGAAAAAAGACCTTAAGAGGCATAGTGAATCAGTCAAAAACACAAAAATAGCATCGGATCGCTTTATACAAAAAACACTTTAAAAATAGTTTAGTTTTCTTCTCAAACGCTAAAACTTTTTAATAAAAACAATATGTACAACAAATTGCATTAACTGTTTATTCAGAAGATTTTGATTCTGAAGTTTTTGAAATGATAAACATTGATACATATGCCATTTATTCTTGTGTGTTTTCTACGTTACCCTTTTTATATATGTACTAGAGGGCTGCACGAATATACTCGAAAGTATGTATGTTTGAGTGTGTATGCATATCGCTACCTCAGAATACGGATATCGTATGTCAAAATTTCCGATTTTGGGACTATTATATATTCATAATAAAATTCGCACGCACTTTCTAATGGTGTTATCAGTTTCTTCCTAAGCTTTATATTTTCGTAAATGTGCAGTATGCATTATATTGTACGTCACAAAATTATATATATTATTTTTTTAAATTATATACAGGCATGTTCTGAAAACCACATGATTTCAAATCACTTGTGATTTCAAAATCACAATTGTGATTTGCTAGTGTTCTGAAAACCACAAAACTTTTTACTTTTCGGTGTGATTTTATATATTCGAAAACATCTAATTTTTTGTTTTGATTTGGTGGCATTTCTTAAAAAAGTTGCAATTAATTAGTTTTATAAAAAAATGCATAATGTGTTGCAAAAACTCGCAAAAAGTTGTTAAAATCGGAAAAAACCAAAGTTGGTTAAAAAGGGCCGAAACTGCAGAAATGTCGAAACACGAAAAAATATTATCGCGAATGAAAAACTTCGCAAAAATTGCAAAAACTAAAAAAACAACATTGGTTCAAAATTATTGAACTTGTAAAAATAGTTAAAATCGAAAAAGTCGCTTTCGTCGTTAAATTCACGAAAAAATGCTAAAATAATCATTAAAATTTATAAAGAACACATCAAATTATTAATTTCGGCATTTTTTTTTATAAAACTCATGAACAAGTTGTCGCAAAAAAAAGCAAGCGATTTGAAATCGGCAGCCTCTTAACTCAAAAAATGTTGTGCACAGAAAAAGTGATTTTCAGAACATGCCTGATAATAAATGTTTTTAATATATGTCCATTGGTTTCTATAAAGTTTCTTTAAAGGTTTTATCATAAAATTTCTTATTTTACTTTGGCAGATTGCTTTTTGTCGTATGTTCAAAGAAAAAATTTACAAGTTGTTAAAAAACGTGATATACGGCAAATGTATTCTGAAGCAAAAGGCTAATAACGCCTTTCCCATTATGGTGACAGTAAATTTGATTCATGCTGATGAAAACAAAGGACTCAGGTTATATTCACTACAAAACTGAAGTGAATCCTTTGGGCAGTTTTAAAGCTATTTGATGTTAAACATTAAAAACCGTCTCCTGAAAAGTTAAGTTTTGCTACATACGACATCCGCATTTTGAGGTAACGATATGTTTTTTGTATATATGTATGTATATTAGTTCGTGCATATGTGATTACACATGTATATGTGTGTATACATAAGTATACACATGTGTGTATACATATGTATACAGAAGTATATACATAAGAACATACATCTATGCACACACGAAATTTGTACGCGTACATTCTACGAATACATTTGAGTACACTTTGCAGTCCTCTAATATGTACATACTTACATATCGATGGATTAAGGTGGTTTCAAACTGTATGTGTTTAACATCTGACTACAAATTTCCCACTGCAAAAGCTATACATTCCGTGTGAACCTTTTGAAACATTGTCATCTGAAATTTACAGAACTAAAGTCAGGCGAAAAAATTTTCAATTAGAGCGTGTTCTCTTTTCATCTGACATCAGCTATTTTAAGTTAACAAGTATGTGTAGGCTTCACTTAAAGTTTATGTCAGATGTGATTATACATGTACATGCGAAGGCAAAAATTAAAAATCTTCTGTAAATCGACAATTTTGACAGACACGCATAGTTATATGTGGGTCGCAAAGCTGACAAGTCAGATGTAAAACATAGATAGTCTAAGGTCACCTTTAATATAAAAGGGCGTATCCCGAATTTTCGACATTTTATAGGAGAAGGAAAAACTGAATAAAAACTAAAGCAATTGATACAAAAATATTTTTTTAACTGTCCACAAATCCATTATTCTTAACTGTAACATACTTACCCCCATATCCATAAAAAAAATAATTTGTATTTGAAATCTATTTTAAGAAATTTTTTTATGAAAATTTTTAAATAAAATACATTTCAATCTCATTTTAAATTTTATGAATACGGGGTTAGCTTTTTAAGGAGAATGTAATTACTCGTTGACTACCAGTAAGCGTTAAAAACACGATTTAAAAAAAATTGTGATACGCCTTTGTTATATTGAGCCATGTACTAAAGTATGTATTAAACGTGTGCGTATTACCTTACAAAATGTACATTATTGCATTTTTTCAAGCGCAAATATTGTTTGTGGTTGTAATTCGAATTGAATGTAAGGCAGGGTTTAAAAAGACTAATATATTTTCTAGAAATCAATCGTATATTTAATAATTTTACATGAAAACTAGAGAAATATTTACCTATAAGAAATACATTTACAGTTTTACTAAAAATATTTTATACATACAAAATATTTAATATGTTCCGTAGTATACAAAAGAAAATTTATATTAAAATTTGTCTGGTAATGTTCAATATTTACATGCTTTAGAATTTCTTTTTTAAATAAAAAATAATTTGATCGAAAGATTAAATTAAAAATGAACTTAAGCCAAACTAATTAAATAACTTTGGATAAAAAGTTCGACTAACAATTCATAACTAAATTGTTAAAACTCTAAACGCACTTAGCTAAAGCTAAGTACTCTGTTCAAATTTGCGAAAAATGTTTTTAGTTTTTTCATACGAAAAATATGACAAGTAACCAATTATAATAGCCCTTGAAAGTATGCTGCAATTGTGTACGTTTAAAAAAAGCCCAATGTGTTGTTGTAAATTCCACACGAGAAAGCGGTGCTTATATTATTTCGCATGAAGACTCAAAATGTTGTAGATACAGTTCATATGTTTTTCACAAAATAAACAGAGTACTACTTCTGCAAAAATTTTTCATGAGAAATTCGTGACAATTTTTTTATATGAAGTTTTGACAACAGTTCGCACGAAATGATGAACACAGTATCATGCTTAAAACATGAATGTGTACTGTTCCAAAAACTTGGGCAAAATAAACATTCAAAAAATCCCAGCATTGAGAAAATCTGTGATATTCCACGCTGGTAAGACCGAAATGAAAAAGGCTTAAAATAGTTGAACATGCTAAGAAAATATAGTTAGTGAAGTTCCGAACATTTAGAAAAAAGATCATTAATAGATGCGATGCGACGCGCCGCGAGATGGCGACAGTCTGTTAATTGAGCTTACTAAAATTAGTAGGATTTTCGTTACAGTGTTGTTGCTACTGTCACTGGTAGTGTAGGTAAAGTACTCTGATGAGTAGACTTGGTAGTAGAGTTCGGATTTGCGCACTCCTTTTGCTGATTACGCTTTGCGCACTTCTTACAAGCGTACTAAAAAAGTGCACAAGCATAAAGAGCGGAGCAAAAAAAAGGAGCAATTGGTATGCGCAGCGCAAGCGCATTCGATTTATTAGCGGCGCTCTTTGTGCAGTGCGCATTTAATTTTTTTTGTCTAGCGCTTTCCGCTGCGCATATTGAGCATCGCATTGCGCATGCTTTTTTTGCACGCCTCATAAGCGAAGCGTTGAGGTGGGTACTACTCTCACTTCACGCGAAACTACTGATTTTTCAAACTTAAAATGGCTCTATTATTGTCATATATTGCACTTGTAAACAATATATACACACACATATTAAGAAAAAATACTATTTTTAACACTCATGACATTTTTAATGTCATTTTTATTATTTAAACTAATTAAAAACTGTTTAAAAAAGTTCTGTCTTGGACGTCCTTTTGTCTGTATATACGGATCCTGTAAGTGGTCACGATAACGACCGAAAGACTTCACTAATCGAGTCCTTTTTTTGTTTTTACGCTTCAGTATAATAAGGAATAGAAAGAAGCCTATTTAATTTCACGCTCTAAACGAGATTATGAGGCGTGCACTTTTGGATTTTTCAAACTATTTATGACAACAGTGTTTCGTTTGAGTTTATTCACAGCTGCCACGAAAAGTCTTTGGAGTCAACATCTTAAAAAGCGTAAGCAAATAAGAATAAAAGTAACCGGAATATTTTTTAAATGTTTATTAAAATGTTATTGTTCATACAAATTGTCAATTTTGTGATTTTTATATTTTGTTGCTCAATCGCTTGCAAGTATAAAATTAGGCCAGTCATAGAAATTATTTATTAAATATAATACTTTGCTTATGTAATGATTTTATTCTTTGTTGTTCATTTGTATTTAATATTTTTGTTTGTTCTATGTCAATATCCGCATAAACAGTTAAGTTAGCAATTTATTTCCTCAATATACAGAATATAGGTCATTGTAAAACTAGCAGTTTAATACTATTTTATTTCCTAGTAGAAAATCACTTTTTCTTTAATTGTTTTAATATAAAAGAAAAAAAATAAATAAAGTTTATGATTAGTTCTTTTTAAGACAGAAAATTAATTGTTTTGTTAAGAGTTCTGCCTCTAGGTTACAAGTGCTTAAGAGGAAAACAAAAAACCAACAAATTCTTCAGGCTACACGTGCTTGCAAGAAACCACTAGGAAAACAAAAAACCAACTAATTCGTCAGGCTACACGTGCTTGCAAGAAACCATATACCATTACAAACATTTCTGGTGACCTCGACGTGATCCTATAACCAGGCACAGGATTTCAACAATGGTCTCATTCGAAGAGTTGATCAACAACCAGAAAGAAATAGGAGAACGGATTGAAACGATTATCCGGAACGTCAAAAAGGATTCCGCTACAAGAAAGAATTCCATAGAGTACTTTCAAGAGAGACTTCGAAGGCTGGACGTAGAATTTGCTTAATTCGAATCCAACGATACTACAATTCGTCCGATGGAAAACATTCAGCTAGACCACAAGTATTTCACTGATGACTATTACAACGCAATTATGAAGGTTCGAACAATACAGAGAGATATTCGAATCATCTATGCTAAAGATGTCACAGTCTTCAGCCACAACCTAAGGCTCACTTCCACAACAAGACCAAGCCGCATGTTCTAACGTGGTATCAGCGGACACCGATAAGCTATTGAAGCTTATTCGTAGACAAGCAGCAATAATATCTTGAACGTTTATTAGAAACAGATTTAACAAATCAGGACGTGCCAATCGCCACAAAGTTATGGCAAAATATTGAAGACCTCCATCTCCAAATATCTGAAATTAGTGATGAGCCTGGGAAGCAAGGTTACAAAATTGAGCAATTTATCAAGTTAGAAAATGATGTAGGAAAAGCATTACGATCCGTTAACAACTATATATGTAGTTATAGTTTATAGAGATAATAATAGTCAGCCCGATTCAATTCCAATACCTAAAATAACATTACCAAAATTTTACGGCAATTATTTAAAGTGGCAAGAATTCCACAACTTATTTTCTTCACTGGTAATAGGTCAATCGATTCCAAAGGTCCAAAAAATCTGATATCTAAAAACTCATTTAGTGGGAGAAGCTGCAAATCTAATAAAACACTTCACTGCCACTGGGGAAAATTTCGACGCTGCGTGGTTAACTATAATAAATCGCTACCACAACAATAGGCTATTGGTTAGCAAATTAATTTAAGAACTGGTAGATACACCAAACAAAATGTCAAACGATACTTATAAGGGCCTACATGACAAAACAAAGGAGTGTTTATTAGCACTACCAAAATCTTGGTATCGACACATCAACGTGGGATCCCTTGGTGATCCATTTGCTTCTTAAATGACTGGATCCGGTCACACGGCTGCGTTATGAACAATCTCGCACAGCTACGAGAAGTGCCAACTACCAAAGACTTACTAAATTTCTTGGAGCGAAATTTTCAATCAGTGGAAGCAATAACTGAAAAAGACAAACCCGCAACTGCGAAGTCAAGGATGTGCACTTCCATCACAGCATAAGGCCAACGCAGAGACTCCTGTATTATGTGCAAGAATGCTGTGCACCCATTATTCATATGTAAAGGGTTCCTCCAGCTCTCACCTTCAGCTCGACTGCAGTTCATTCAAAAACACAAAATTGTTTAAAGCCTGGCCACATCGCAAAAAACTGTATGAGAAGAAACTGCACGAGGTGCGCCAAAAAACACAATACGCTTCTGCATCTGGATCAGTCAACTCAGACTGTCAACAACCTAGCAACCAAAAATATGTTACAAGTACAGATAACTAAGGATTGTACATCAACAGACAAGGTGGTTTTTCCGATTAACCAGGAAGCCACATCACTTGATATATCTAAACAATACTAATAACTACGTACTTCTTAGCACGGCAATGATCCTGGTTAGATCGAACGAAAAGGAAGTACGATGCAGAGCACTTCTTGATTCAGGATCACAACTCAACCTGGTCAGCGAACGATTAGTAGGACGTCTCGGAATCTCATCCTAACCAGCTTCAATATCTATAAGAAGTATTGGATCAAACAGCACTAGAGTTCAACATCGAGTAAACATCGCCTTACATTCCCGAATCGGCAACTTCAATACTCGGGTGGAGGCAGCAGTCCTCCCACACATAATTTCACCTCAGCCATCGCAATTTATCTATATTGACCATTGGTCAATTCCCAAAAAGATTTTGCTAGCTGATCCAGAATTTAGTCGTCCAGACAAAATAGATATTTTATTGGGTTTTATCATCAATTACTATGAGAGGGGCAGATTCAACTAGCAAATGATTTGCCTACTTTACAAAACACTGTATTCGGATGGGTCATATACGGAAAAATTGGTGGATATGAGTCACCTACAAGGTCATGTGGAGTATGTAGCGGCGACGAAGACAGTTTGGAAAAAGCCATTGCTCAACTCTGGGAAATTGAAACCATAAAATCAGCTGACAAGGGAATGTCGACCTCAGAGAAACAGTGCGAAGACCACTTCACACAAACCCACACAATCGAAAAAATGGGAGATACATGGTGAGATTGCCATTCTGCACCGATCCCAACACAATAGGAGATTCACGCGGAATTGCACGCGAATATGAAGCATTGGGTCATATGACACAAATAAATATAAATACTGCATCAATGCCAAAATACTTCATTCTGCACCATTGCGTTCTTAAGCTTGATAGTCTAACAACCAAATTACGTCTCGTTTTCGATGCCTCTACAAAAACGGTTGGTGGTTTATCTCTGAACGATCCAATAATCACAGGCCCGACAGTTCAAAGTGAACTATTTTCGATTTTACTTCGTTTCCGAATGCCACGCTTCGTTTTTGCAACAGATATTGAAAATATGTATCGTCAAATAGTTATACACCCAGACGATAGAAAATTCCAAATCATTATATGGAGAGAAGATCCAACCATGGCAGTAAAATATTATCAACTGAATACTGTTACCTATGGAACACGTGCTTCCCATATTTGGCAACAAAATGTTTGGAGACGATAGCAAAAAGAACATGACACGATATCCATGTGGATCTCAATTTTTGCTTGAAAACTTTTACGTGGATGATGGGATAGGTGGAGATGATAGCTTAAGCACATCCTTAACAATTCAAAAGGAATTAAATCACATACTTAGCCAGCATGGCTTTAAACTACTAAAGTGGAGTGCAAACCACCCACAGCTACTTCAAATCGCTGGAGACAGCAACAAGAAGTTAGTTTTGATTTCAATAGTGAAAATAACCATACTATAAAAACATTAGGCTTATCATGGATGCCAAAACGTGACAAATTATGTGTTAAGGTAGTACTCAAAGAAATCCAGGAAGTTACCAAGCGTACAGTTAGCTTAGATTTAGCCAGACTATTTAATCCGTTAAGATTGCTTTCACCAATTGTAGTCTCGGCTAAAATATTTATTCAAGTACTTTGGCAAACGAAATTTGACTAGGATGACGCATTACCAACAAATCTTCATACAAGGTGGGCGACATTCCGTAATGAATTATAACAGTTGAACAATCTAGAAATTCCACGACATATTTTTGAAGGAAATATCTCATCAAACACACAAATTCATGCCTTTGCTGATGCATCAGAAAAAGCATATGGTGCAGCTATTTACATAAGACCAGTCATCAAGAACGATCAAGTAATGGTGAGACTACTCTGCGAAAAATCAGCCCTATTATGCGACCAACTAAAGCGAGGGTAAATATGGATTTGAAACTCGAGAATACGCTCACATATCTACAGACTGACTCAGAAATCTTTCTAGCCTTAATAAATTCGGAATCATCCTACCAAACATTTGTGGCTAATCGAATCGCTGCCATACAGGAATTGTCCATCGCTGTACAGTGGAGGCATGTTAAATCAAAAGAAAACCCGGCGGATATTATATCACGAGGCCTCTCCCCATCAAAAGTAGCAACAAGCACTCTATGTTTCTACACGGAAAAAAAGAAATTTGGCCTGAAATATACTCAAAGCACGTGTTATAAGCGACGCTACCGACATGGAACTGAAAAAAGTATCTGCAGTCACTACATCAACTAATACTCCAAGTGACACCTCAGATGTAATTTACCAAACACGACACAACGGATCTTTCAGAACACTACAACAGGTGGTAGGTTATATGCTCAGATTCATCAACAAGGCGAGAAGATGCACAAAACAATACGAATTAATACTATCAGTTCAAGAGGTAGAAAATGCTTTGGTGGTTATCGTTCAGACAATGCAAAAATCAGACTTCGATGATGACTTGAAAAGTTCTAGAAAATATAAGGAAGTGAGTAAAAACAGTCCATATAAGAATCTTGCTCCGTTTATGGATACTAACGGTATGATAAGAGTCGGAGGCCGGTTACAGTCATCATCACTTCCGTATGACGCCAGGCTAATTCCATTCAATGACCCGATATCGAAAGTACTTCTGCAAGAAGTGCACTTTCACTTGGCAAGTCAAGGGAATGTCAGCAGCTTGATCAATTGTGAAACATTGCGTATAATGTACTGGAGCCAAACCACAATTACTTAATCAAATCATGGGTAACTTTCAAACTACACGAGTCTCCCCAGCTAGAGCGTTCATAAATTCCGGTGTTGATTTTTGTGGACCTTTCTGGATTCATCACAAAATAAGAGGAAAACGTCCACACAAGGCCTACGTAGCAATTTTTGTTTTGTTTTGAAACCAAGGCGGCAAACTTGGAATTAGTCAGCGATTTAACAACAGAAGCTTTTATATGTGCATTAAAACGGTATATTAGCTGGTCATTGTAAAAATCTGTACTGTGACAACGCAACAAACTTCGTTGGTACAAAAAATAAGCTTAATGAACTATCCGACGCAATTTATACAAACGCAGCTCACAACAACATCCTTAAAGAATATACATCTAAAGGAATCATGTGTCATTTCATACCACCTTGAGCACCTCATTTCGAAGGGCTTTGGGAAGCCGCGGTTAAGTCACCAAAACATCTTCTAGTCAGAAGTACAGCGTCATTGACGTATGAAAAGCTTGAGACTATAATAACAGAGATCGAAGGCATTCTTAATTCTCGACCAATAAGTCCAATGTCAGACAATCCAAATTACTTGGCTGCCTTAACCCCAGGTCACTTTCTTAATGGAAAGCCACTGAATGCTCAAGTCGACGTAAGTGCCACAGAAAAAATAATAAATCTATTGACCAGGTGGAATTTGGTCACGCATTTAATAATAGAATTTTGGAGGCGATGGTCACGAGAATACCTATGCGAACTCCAATATCGACACAAGTGAAATATACATAAAAATAACATTAAATCTGGAGACATAGTAAAAGAAGATAATACAGCTCCTTTAAAGTGGCCATTGGGGAGAGTTATAAAAGTACATTACGGAGATGATGGCTTGGTACGAGTGGTTGACATCCAAACGTCAAACGGTATTTTCAGAAGAGCTATTACTCGCTTAGCACCATTACTAATCGACAATACGGAACCTAATCAAATAGTTCACCAGAAAGACTTCAACGATCCAACTAGCTTACAACATGAGATCTCTAAAGGTCATCGAGTTGACGAATCTCTCATAACTCAACATGAGCAAATTGAAATGCCTAAGAAAAAGAGACGGACTTCTCTAAACATTAGTATGTTCAACGTCAAGTTTTCTCTTATCCTAATACCATTAGTATTAGGAGCACAAATACTAATAAACGGTTTGGAAGTAATTTGGGTATATATTTTGAAGGAATCGGTTCAGCAGCAATTTCATCCACAGAAAGGCAACTGGTGATATATTACGATTTAAAAGAGTTTTGCTCTGGAGCAGCATTATTCGCACAAGGGACAAGGACATTAGACCACTTATGTAAAGATATGCTAGATAAATCAACATGTACAAACCTAGTAAAATATTTTGAGCACACGGAAGCTGAACTATCCATAGACAGCACTCAAGAAGAATACATAAGAGTGCAGCACTAGACCTGGTTGGGAGAATCGCACATTTACTATTTGGAGTTTTGGATTCTGAATATGCGAACGAAATGGCGTATACAATTTCACACGTCAAGGAAAATGAAGAACATTTGTTGAATCTTTTAAAAAATCAGACGTCAAACATAGATTCAACAATTAACATTATGAAGGCCGACCAAGAAGCAGTGAAGAAAAAATTTGACCAAATTGATATCCAAATAGCAGAAGTGTACAACATGATACCGGATAAAAGAGAAGAGTACCATCAAGAAAGAATCTACCGTATTTTTTCGTCACAATGTATCCAGTTAAGTATTACGGCCGCAAATTTGCAGCGTACACAATCGTCAATACTTGATATTTTGACAAACACTCGCCACGGCGTCATAAGTCCATTATTATTGACTCCTCACCAATTACAGCATGAAGTAAAAAAATTAAGTTTCATTTACCTGAATCGCTAGAATTACCTGAAGATGTATTTCGTATTGCTAGTGCTGAGTGCTGTATGTGTGTATTAAAACACAGCCAAACACAGGTATTGCTAGTGCTGTGTGTGTTTAAAATACACAGCCTATATCTAAGTGCTTTTACAAAAACAAATGAGCACCAACCGCAGGATAAAGAGAGGACTTACCGCAAACACAGTAATTTTCAGTATTACATTACCACTAATAGAACGCGATCGATTTGAAATATTTAACATTATTCCAGTGCCAAACTGGATCAACAAAACCCTTGTTTCAATAAAGCCGTGTGCAGCTCTTCTGATCATCAACATTGTTCGAAATCAGTATTTCACGATTAGCAACACTGACTTCAAATCATGCTCACTTCTTACAGAAGCCATGTATCTCTGCTCCAAAGGTCAAGTAAGATATGAACTGGGTTCATCAACATGTTCTTGCGAAATCAATTTATTTTATAACAAAACTCATTCAGATTGCCAAGTACAGCAAATAAAAGACATTCTCGCTTGGATCCCTCTCCGCCATAAAAAAAATGGATCTACGCAGTTGCAGGTATATCTCATGCGACGGCAATATGCAAGCAAGAAATTACACAAATAACACTCGATGGATCTGGTTTGCTTGGTCTGGAGCCAGAGTGCATCCTCAAATACAAATTCATGACGATGCAGGCACAGCAGTAATTTCTACTTCACTTACGACTTCATACACTCATCTTTGGGAACCAAGCGAACAGAGCCACAAGGAGCATTTGAAACCATTGCTGAATGAAATACATATAAGCGAGTGTTTATCACAAGTTAAAAATTTAACAACTCTACAAACCTCATTAGCTCCACAAGAAATGCTGAAACTACCAAATAAAATTGAAACTAACAATTACCATCACATGGCAATTGGTTACACAGCATTAATCATCACGCTCTGCATTTCAATTTACTTACTACTCAAACGAAGATCCCATCAACAACTGGCTAACTCAGCTCCAATTCCAGCACCTCGTATACAGAAAGCAGATACTGAATTCACCGTACACATATAAGAATCAACACAGCCTCTTATCATACTAGAATGGCAGCGCAGCACATTAAAAATAAGAAATCTTATTGTCTTAGGTCTTACTATGTTATTGTAACTTTTATGTACTATTTTAATTTTAAGTTTCTTTTTTTTAGCTTCACTCAACGCGGGGAGCATGTTCATACAAATTGTTAATTTTGTGATTTTTATATTTTGTTGCTCAATCGCTTGCAATGTATAAAATTAGGTCATTATTTATTGTAATATAATACTTTGTTCATGTAATGATTTTATTCTTTGTTCTTCATTTGTATTTAATATTTTTGTTTGTTCTATGTCAATAATCGCATAAACAGTTAAGTTAGCAATTTATTTCCTCAATTTAAGTTAACAGTTTAATACAATTTTATTTCCTAATAGAAAAGCACTTTTACTTTAATTGTTTTAATATAAAAGAAAGAAAAATAAAGTTTATGATTAGTTTTTTTAAAGCATGGTACTGTGTTCATCATTTCGTGCGAACTGCTGTCAAAAGTTCATATAAAAAAATTTTTTCACGAATTTCTCATGAAAAATTGTTGCAGAAGTAGCACTCTGTTCAATTTGTGAAAAACATATGAAGTGTATCTACAACATTTTAAGTCTTCATGCGAAATAATATAAGCATCACTTTTTTCGTGTGGAATTTACAACAAACACATTGGGTTTTTTAAAAACGTACACAATTGCGGCATACTTTCAAGGGCTATTATAATTGGTTACTTGTCATATTTTTCGTATGAAAAAACTATTGTTGATCAACATTTTTCGCAAATTTGAACAGAGTACTTAGCTTATGACAGAAAATTAATTGTTTTATTAAGAGCTCTGCCTCTAGGTTACAAGTGCTTAAGAGGAAAACAAAAAACCAACTAATGCTTTAGGCTACACGTGCTTGCAAGAAACCACATACCATTACAAACAGTTATGTTTTATTTTTGAGTAAAAAATGAATCATATTTGGCCTTAATAGGCTTTACATACATACATCATCTACCCACATTTTAGAGGAATGCGTGGAGAACGATGAAAATTAAAAAAACATGTTTACATTTGCAACATCTTTCATCTTCCATCTGTCATTATCTTTATTTTCACGTATTTGATGAAAAGTCATATTGTGTTTAATAAATTAATACTTTAAGTTTATTAAGAAAAACAACAAATTAATTGTTTGCGATTTAACATAACAAAAACAATACTTAATGCAATGTTTTTAGTAAATAAAATCTCGTGTTAAATAAATATTTATTTCATGTACCACTAATTTTGAATTATGTGTCTATAAATTTAAATACATACATACGAAAATGGCTCACACCAAGGATGGGAAATTA
This sequence comes from Panzeria rudis, assembly GCA_956483635.1. Taxonomy (NCBI): domain Eukaryota; kingdom Metazoa; phylum Arthropoda; class Insecta; order Diptera; family Tachinidae; genus Panzeria; species Panzeria rudis. The sequence continues at coordinate 74,953,710 of OY101447.1, read as the reverse complement.
TATTTCCATTTCAGTATCAAAAAAATTTTCTAGACTACTTCTTCAAGCCGAAGAGTAACAAAATTTTTGTTTTTTAGAATTTTTGTTGAAAGGAGCAAATATACATACATTTGATTCGACTCAAATTATGTATGTGGTCATACATAATTTCGACCAAACGTATTTTAATGCACTTCGATGTAATGAACACAGGTTTCATATTACGATTGCTATGATCAATTTAAAAAGTTTTGAATAACGTAACACCAGAACAAATCGTTAGATATAAAATTACATATATGTTAGTATTACTAGGAATTATGAACTAATATTTTCTAATTTTTATCCGGAGGGTTGGGGGTGGTCCTAGGTGTAGGTAAATGCGGTGGAGCCCTTTCTACTCTGCCATTGATCCTACAAAATATAACTATAAAAGTTTTTAGGAAAGTGTATTCTCTATAGCAGACATCGCCATGCTAAGCCACCGGTGTTCAAGAAAAAGAACATTTTGTTCTTTGATTTAGTTATAATAAGACCTTCAACAATTAAAAAGCAAAGCGATAAGTTCTGTAAAAATAAAGTTGTAACTATACCTACAAACTCAATAAAGAACAAATATACATACTAAATAATTCTGCTATATGCAATATATGTAGATATATATGTATATACTAAAGTGTTTTAAATATAGATATATAGATATATATGTACATATAAAAGTGTTTTAAATATTTGCCATAAACTACAATTAACACCGAAAAAGAAAATTTGCTGTATAACAACTTTTCTTACTTTCGGATATACAAAAAAAAAACCTTCTGAATTTTTAAATTGAATAAGTGCTAATTTATATTAATCACCGAGAATAAAATTACTGTTTTTCATTTCTGGGCTGCTGCCACTGAAAAATCATTAGCCTTTGTTTGATAAAGAATTTCAAAGAAATTCATTTAATTTACAATATATCATTAACAAAATAAAAACTAGTTCTTTCGAAACAAAACAAACTTTTACCTTTATAAATACTCAGCAAGTGTTCAGTGAATAATTCATCAACAACTTTACGGAGGTACCCAAAAACATTTGGAAGTGTTGGCATATTGACCGGGTGCCAGTTAAACCATCCAAAGACGACAACCACATCCTTAACATCAATAATCTTCGGTAAGTCATCAGCTTTCTACATCTATATATTTCAAATTTAATATAACCCCCGTGTGCCCTGCACATTTTGATCCTTCGAGCCGGATTCGGGTCATCCATAACCCGGCACCCCCCTTTGCTATCCAACAAACCCATTTTTTCATTAAAAATTCCAGTTTTTTCATCAAAAAATGGTCTAACCTCAATTTTGTGAGATATGCCATTTTTGAAATAAATGCTATTGAACCCCCTTAAAACCCTTTTTTTCATCAAAATTCCATTTTCTTTTAAAAAAAATGCATAAATACATACATATGTACATACATATAAACGGGAGCAACTTAAAGATCATCAGCAGGAGAAATAAGAGAAAATTTCCCTTAAATGTATTTAACATAACAACGACATTATAACAAAGTTAATGTATGGAAGTTTTCGAAATTACCAAAACAAAATAACTGATGAGAAAACAAAACCAACTAATGCTGTTGTTGTTTTTCTCCTTTAAAAATAAATGTCATAAAGAATTTCTCAATTTGATATTCTTTATGTATGAAACAAGTTGATTTTTTTTGGCACTCTAACACATTAAAGCAGCGAGTGAACGATCAAGCACAAAATAAAAATAAAACATAAACATTTGTATGTATGTATTGCATTTACTTCTGCAAAAATAAATAGGTCAGTAAGGCAAACGCAACAGTTGATACATAAGAACATTTATTAACAGGTGGATACGAGGTTAGCGCAACAATTCACCAAAGCGAAAATAATTGTTATGTTTCTTAATTTTAATAAACCGATGAAAACTTATGATATATTTGTATTATTGAATACAAATTTTCGCCGTAGCTAACCCCCGTCGTACACACATGTCAGATCATTACACATCTACTTTCGCTACATAAAGTAGTGAAAATAAATAATTTGAAAATTTATTTAATTATTATTAACCCCCATTATTTAAAATTTTATCAACCCCCATATCTTGGTCGCTTATACCAAGCACCACTGAAAATTTTCTTAAATTTGCATCCATATATATTGGTCGCTTATACGAAGCACCATTGAAAATTTTCTTAAATTTTCACCCATACATATTAGTCGCTTATACGAAGCACCATTGAATATTTTCTTAAAATTTCACCCATACATATTGGTCGCTTATACGAAGCACCATTGAATATTTTCTTAAATTTTCACCCACACATATTGGTCGCTTATACGAAGCACCATTGAAAATTTTCTTAAATTTTGACCCATACATATTGGTCGCTTATACGAAGCACCATTGCAAATTTTCTTAAATTTTCACCCATACATATTTGTCGCTTATACGAGGCACCATTGGAAATTTTTAAAAATTTTTTTGCAACAATCTGAAACAGGTCGCTTATACTAAGCACCCATACAGATTTTCTAACCCCCATACAGCGTTGTCATATAGTACACGTTTTTACGATATGACAAAACGGAAATAGTCATACAACGTCGTCATATCGTAAGTATTTTACGATGTAACAACACTGAGATATCCATACATCGTGTACTGATATCTCAGTGTTGTCATAGCGTAAAAAACTTACGATATGACGACACTGTATGGATATTTCCGTTTTGTCATATCGTAAAAACGCGTACGATATGACAACGCTGCCCCCATACACCGATCGTTTATACGAAGCGCCATTGAAAATTTTTCGAATTTTCTTGACAACTACAAAGAGGTCGCTTATACTAAGCACCTTCGAAGAATTCCTTGAATCTTCAAAACCCCGTAAATTGGTCGCTCATACCAAGTACCAGTGAAAATTTATCTTACAAATTTTCTAACCCCCGATACATTGATCGTTACCTGGAATACACGTGACGATTTCTTAAACCACCATAAAATATTTTGTCGGACAATCAAAACCTCCTCCCGTTTTTCATTGAAATGGCAACGTTAAAAATTTAATACGCGCTTCTGATCGCGTGGTAAGTTTTCAAAGCTATTTTAAAGGCTTGAAAGAAGAGACGCACACTCTTCATACCTTGGAGGCTCAAAAACAACAGCTTGAGAAGCTATGGTCTATTTTCGAGACACTCTACGAAACAGCGCTGGATAACTATGAAACAGTGAAAGATGAAATAGAAATGGCAGCATTAGAGAATCGTTTTTATTCCATTTTTGAAGCATATACAGAGATCAGCGCAACTATTCACGAACGCAGCGACACTATTCGTACCCAGGCTAAAGCAGTTTCCGCATCAGCGGACAAACGCGTTGACATGACCCCACATATATCCTTACATCCCTGCGATACTGAAGTCTTTCATGGTGACTACAAATCATGGCCGACGTTCCGTGATATGTTCACGGCCCTGTACCGCAACAACACACGTCTCTCACCCGTAGAGAAAATGTGCCACTTGATGAAGAAGACGCAAGGCGAGGCACGTGAGCTTCTCCAAACTTGTCCCATGACCAACGAAGGTTTTGATATGGCATGGCAGAACCTCATGCACCGTTATGAAAACAAGAGTGTCCTAGTCAACGCACAATTGAAATCACTTTTCAATGTAAAACCGATGTCGCGGGAAACTAGTTCTGATCTGAGGCGGCTGCAGCGTACAATTAGCGATTGTATTACAAATCTTCGCTTGCTTCAGATTGAAACAGAACTGGGATCCAATATTCGTGTAAATCTGCTCGACCTGCTTGCCTGAGGTTACCCTTAACTTATGGGAACTATCTTTGCCGCATACAACCGATTTGCCCACTTGGAAGGAGCTGGACGTTTTTCAAACATCTCGGTTTCACACGTTAGAATTAGTTGCTGATATTCGATCAACTTTTGCGAGTTCGAATGGTTCGAAACCCGCGCACCCGGCTAAGCTGAATAAATCTAATTCATCTTCAAAACAAAAGCTTCAAAGTTACCAGACTAACATTTCTTAAGAAAAGATGGGAAAATGTGCCCTTTGTCCGCAATTTCATCCTCTTAGATTTTGTTCCGTTTTCCTAGCAATGCCCATCGAAGAGCGCTATGCTACGGTCAGGCAACAAAATCGATGTACAAATTGTCTGGGAACTTCTCATGGATCCAAGATCTGCAAAAGCAAATATGCCTGCCATACGTGCAAAGGAAAACATCACACATTGCTTCATCGCGCCGCACCTGCACTTCTACGTCAGCACAAGCCGCTGACAGAATGCTGCAATCATTTTCAACACACTTAACCCCCACTACAGAATCCGTCATACTAGGCACTGCTCTTGTCGACGTATATCAAGACGATTGCAAATACACAGTTCGCGCGCTAATCGACTCTGCATCTGAGGAAACTTTTATTTCACACAAACTACAAAAGCGTTTAGGCCTTAGCACGCGATCTTCCCAAGCGCACGGCTTAGGTCATTCATTAACTGCTACCTCAGCGCAGACCTGTCCCATTAAAGTAGGCTCTCCTATCGATCCATCGTTTGAACTGTTTTCAGAGGCATTAGTCATAAACAAGCTGACAGGTCAGCTTGCATATTACCCCCCATCATCACTGGCAAACAGCAGCTTTTCACATTTACAATTAGCCGATACTTACCGCAGCGGAGGGTCCGAAATTGACCTACTTCTCGGTGGAGATGTCTACCCAAAAATCATTCAAGATGGGCTACACTGGGATAGACAATAATCTTTGGTTGAGCAGAAAACTGTCTTCGGATGGATAATTACCGGCAAGGTAACCGCAAATCCGTGTAAAAAGTCAATTTTATCTTTTTATGACACAGTCGCGTTGGATAATCAACTTCCACGCTTCTGGGAGCTTGAAGATCTACCGAAGGAAGCAAAATTGTCACCCGAACACAAATACTGCGAAAATCTTTACACCTCTACTACCTTCCGCAATCAAGATGGTGGATACGTTGTATCACTCCCTTTAAAACAGGAATACACGTGTCGACTTCTTAAACCCCCATAAAATATTTTGTCGGACAATCAAAACCTCCTACCGTTTTTCATTGAAATGGCAACGTTAAAAAATTTAATACGCGCTTCTGATCCCGTGGTAAGTTTTCAAAGCTATTTTAAAGGCTTGAAAGAAGAGACGCACACTCTTCATACCTTGGAGGCTCAAAAACAACAGCTTGAGAAGCTATGGTCTATTTTCGAGACACTCTACGAAATAGCGCTGGATAACTATGAAATAGTGAAGGATGAAATAGAAATGGCAGCATTAGAGAATCGTTTTTATTTCACTTTTGAAGCCTATACAGAGATCAGCGCAACTATTCACGAACGCAGCGCCACTATTCGTACCCAGGCTAAAGCAGTTTCCGCATCAGCGGAAAAACGCGTTGACATGACCCCACATATATCCTTACCTCCCTGCGATACTGAAGTCTTTCATGGTGACTACAAATCATGGCCGACATTCCGTGATATGTTCACGGCCCTGTACCGCAACAACACACGTCTCTCACCCGTAGAGAAAATGTGCCACTTGATGAAGAAGACGCAAGGCGAGGCACGTGAGCTTCTCAAAACTTGTCCCATGACCAACGAAGGTTTTGATATGGCATGGCAGAACCTCATGCACCGTTATGAAAACAAGAGTGTCCTAGTCAACGCACAATTGAAATCACTTTTCAATGTAAAACCGATGTCGCGGGAAACTAGTTCTGATCTGAGGCGGCTGCAGCGTACAATTAGCGATTGTATTACAAATCTTCGCTTGCTTCAGATTGAAACAGAACTGGGATCCAATATTCGTGTACATCTGCTCCACCTGCTTGCCTGAGGTTACCCTTAACTAATGGGAACAATCTTTGCCGCATACAACCGATTTGCCCACTTGGAAGGAGCTGGACGTTTTTCTAACATCTCGGTTTCACACGTTAGAATTAGTTGCTGATATTCGATCAACTTTTGCGAGTTCGAATGGTTCGAAACCCGCGCACCCGGCTAAGCTGAATAAATCTAATTCATCTTCAAAGCAAAAGCTTCAAAGCTACCAGACTAACATTTCTCAAGAAAAGATGGGAAAATGTGCCCTTTGTCCGCAATTTCATGCTCTTAGATTTTGTTCCGTTTTCCTAGCAATGCCCATCGAAGAGCGCTATGCTACGGTCAAGCAACATAATCGATGTACAAATTGTCTGAAAAATTTCTCATGGATCCGAAATCTGCAAAAGCAAATATGCCTGCCATACGTGCAAAGGAAAACATCACACATTGCTTCATCGCGCCGCACCTGCACTTCTACGTCAGCACAAGCCGCTGACAGAATGCTGCAATCATTTTCAACACACTTAACCCCCACTACAGAATCCGTCATACTAGGCACTGCTCTTGTCGACGTATATCAAGACGATTGCAAATACGCAGTTCGCGCGCTAATCGACTCTGCATCTGAGGCAACTTTCATTTCACGGAAACTACAAAAGCGTTTAGGCCTTAGCACGCGATCTTCCCAAGCACAAATACACGGCTTAGGTGATTCATTAACTGCTAAATCAGCGCAGACCTGTCCCATTAAAATAGGCGCTCCTATCGATCCATCGTTTGAACTGTTTTCAGAGGCATTAGTCATAAACAAGCTGACAGGTCAGCTTGCATATTACCCCCATCATCACTGGCAAACAGCAGCTTTTCACATTTACAGTTAGCCGATACTTACCGCAGCTATTTTAAAGGCTTGAAAGAAGAGACGCACACTCTTCATACCTTGGAGGCTCAAAAACAACAGCTTGAGAAGCTATGGTCTATTTTCGAGACACTCTACGAAATAGCGCTGGATAACTATGAAATAGTGAAGGATGAAATAGAAATGGCAGCATTAGAGAATCGTTTTTATTTCACTTTTGAAGCCTATACAGAGATCAGCGCAACTATTCACGAACGCAGCGCCACTATTCGTACCCAGGCTAAAGCAGTTTCCGCATCAGCGGAAAAACGCGTTGACATGACCCCACATATATCCTTACCTCCCTGCGATACTGAAGTCTTTCATGGTGACTACAAATCATGGCCGACATTCCGTGATATGTTCACGGCCCTGTACCGCAACAACACACGTCTCTCACCCGTAGAGAAAATGTGCCACTTGATGAAGAAGACGCAAGGCGAGGCACGTGAGCTTCTCAAAACTTGTCCCATGACCAACGAAGGTTTTGATATGGCATGGCAGAACCTCATGCACCGTTATGAAAACAAGAGTGTCCTAGTCAACGCACAATTGAAATCACTTTTCAATGTAAAACCGATGTCGCGGGAAACTAGTTCTGATCTGAGGCGGCTGCAGCGTACAATTAGCGATTGTATTACAAATCTTCGCTTGCTTCAGATTGAAACAGAACTGGGATCCAATATTCGTGTACATCTGCTCCACCTGCTTGCCTGAGGTTACCCTTAACTAATGGGAACAATCTTTGCCGCATACAACCGATTTGCCCACTTGGAAGGAGCTGGACGTTTTTCTAACATCTCGGTTTCACACGTTAGAATTAGTTGCTGATATTCGATCAACTTTTGCGAGTTCGAATGGTTCGAAACCCGCGCACCCGGCTAAGCTGAATAAATCTAATTCATCTTCAAAGCAAAAGCTTCAAAGCTACCAGACTAACATTTCTCAAGAAAAGATGGGAAAATGTGCCCTTTGTCCGCAATTTCATGCTCTTAGATTTTGTTCCGTTTTCCTAGCAATGCCCATCGAAGAGCGCTATGCTACGGTCAAGCAACATAATCGATGTACAAATTGTCTGAAAAATTTCTCATGGATCCGAAATCTGCAAAAGCAAATATGCCTGCCATACGTGCAAAGGAAAACATCACACATTGCTTCATCGCGCCGCACCTGCACTTCTACGTCAGCACAAGCCGCTGACAGAATGCTGCAATCATTTTCAACACACTTAACCCCCACTACAGAATCCGTCATACTAGGCACTGCTCTTGTCGACGTATATCAAGACGATTGCAAATACGCAGTTCGCGCGCTAATCGACTCTGCATCTGAGGCAACTTTCATTTCACGGAAACTACAAAAGCGTTTAGGCCTTAGCACGCGATCTTCCCAAGCACAAATACACGGCTTAGGTGATTCATTAACTGCTAAATCAGCGCAGACCTGTCCCATTAAAATAGGCGCTCCTATCGATCCATCGTTTGAACTGTTTTCAGAGGCATTAGTCATAAACAAGCTGACAGGTCAGCTTGCATATTACCCCCATCATCACTGGCAAACAGCAGCTTTTCACATTTACAGTTAGCCGATACTTACCGCAGCGGAGGGTCCGAAATTGACCTACTTCTCGGTGGAGACGTCTACCCAAAAATCATTCAAGATGGGCTACACTGGGATAGACAACAATCTTTGGTTGAGCAGAAAACTGCCTTCGGATGGATAATTACCGGCAAGGTAACCGCAAATCCGTGTAAAAAGTCAATTTTATCTTTTTATGACACCGTCGCGTTGGATAATCAACTTCGACGCTTCTGGGAGCTTGAAGATCTACCGAAGGTAGCAAAATTGTCACCCGAGGACAAATACTGCGAAAATCTTTACACCTCTACTACCTTCCGCAATCAGGATGGTGGATACGTTGTATCACTCCCTTTAAAACAGGAATACCCCGAAAAATTAAATATTGGTCAATCACGAAAACTCGCTTTATCCCAATTTCTACGAAATGAAGCGGATTGATCAAAAACCCCCAACTCAAAACTGAATATGATCGAGTTATTACCGAATATTCTGCTCTTGACCAAATGACCAAGGTAACCCCCGTAACTGGTGACAGCGGCACATATTATTTGCCCCACCACGCTGTTTTAAAACCCGACAGCACCACGCCAAAATTACGTGTGGTGTTTAATGCATCAAATCCCTCATCAAACGGCGTCAGCCTCAACGATCTGCTTCACACTGGCCCAGTGCTACAAGCAGACTTAATGATCTTAATATTAAGATGGAGATCTTTCCGCTACGAATTTAACGCAGACATCGAAAAGATGTACCGCCAAATTTTGGTCCACCCCTCTCATACCCCCCTTCAGCGAATATTACATCGAAATTCTCCAAATGACATCATTCAAGACCATGAGCGAAACACAGTCACATTTGGCGTGAACTGTGCCCCCTACCTGGCAATCAGGATGTTACTAGAACTCGCCAAGGAGAGCGAAACCACTCACCCTAACGTTGCCGAAGTCCTACGGAACTACATGTATGTCGACGACGTCCTTTCTGGAGCACATACAATATCATCGGCGCTGAAATCACGCGATGAACTCATAAAAGTTCTTGCAACAGCAGGCTTTTCGCTTCGTAAATGGACGGCAAACAATGAAATGGTACTGCAAGGGCTACCGACGACACACTTGCTGGATGAAGAGTTTCTCAAATTATCAGACTCCAGCATAACCAAAACTTTAGGGCTCAGATGGAACGCTGGAGGCGATTATTTTTACCAAAAATCATCGTGGCAAAAATCATTATGCAGCAGATATGGAAAGATGGTACCGTCTGGGACGAAGATTTCAACCCCCGACGATGCAAAAGTGGCACGAATTTCTCGACGACTACATAAACATCGAACAAGTTAAAATTCCCCGTTTTATTGATTTCGATTCCGCCTATAAGGTCGAACTACACGGTTTTTGTGACGCGTCGGAAAAGGCGTATGCAACAGCCATTTACCTTCGCTCTGAGTTCCAAGGATATGTCGCCAGTCACCTTCTGGCAGCCAAAACGAAGGTTGCGCCTGTGAAATTGTTTCCTTACCTAGAAAAGAGTTATGCGGAGCCGAACTACTGGCAAACATGATAGAATCTACTCAATCTCAGCTCAACCTCAAGGATTACAAAATCTTCTTGTGGACAGATTCCACCATTGTGTTGGCATGGCTGAATAAACCGGCTCACAAGTGGAAAACTTTCGTCGAAAATCGAATTTCCTCTATAACTGAAAAGGTAGGCAAGGATTGTTGGTCTCACGTGGACTCCAAAAATAATCCAGCTGATCTGGCATCTCGCGGTACGACGGCTACTGAATTGTCATCAAATGATTTATGGTGGCATGGACCTTTATCGCTCAAACTTCCTCAGAATGAATGGCCATCAAGAAAGGCTGATTTTGAAACTGAAGAAGAAAATCGGCCACAACGAGTTCTTAACACTACAATGCATCCCGAAGATATTCTTGCAAGCTTTTCTGACCTTCCTCGTGCATTAAGAGTCATATGCTACATATTTCGTATCTACAACCGTCTGCGCGCCAAGCAAAAGTCTGATAACAACAATCACGAGCTATCAGCTAAAGAAATAGTTTTCGCCAAAAATCGTTTGATAATCGCCTGCCAAAAATCACTTTTCAGTATTCACAATTAGTGCAACAAAAACCGCTGTCCCGCAAAAGTTCGCCCCTAACTCTCAACCCATGTTTGGATTCTAACGGAGCTATGAGAATTAATGGCCGTTTGGCAAATTCCCCCACATTAACTTACGATGAAGGTTACCCCATTTTACTACCCTATCATGCCAGTTTTACGCAATTACTTCTTAAATATTTACATCAATACTCCCTTCATACGTTATTACGTACCGAGACTCAAAACTTTGATAAAAACAATATTATCTCAATGTATAATTTGTGTGCGACATAAACGCCAAGTCAGCCAACAAATTATGGCTGCATTACCCCCCGAGCATACAAGTTTATCTCGTCCTTTCTAAAACACTGGAGTCGACTTTGCCGGACCCTTTGACATAAAATCGTATGTGGGTCGTGGCTGCAAAATTGCTAAGGGCTACGTGCTGGTTTTCGTATGTTTTTCCACCAAGGCCATACATTTGGAAGCAACCGGAGACATCTCAAAACAAGCTTTTTTAGCAGCATTTGCCCGCTTTTTTTCAAGAAGAGGAACACCCCATGCAATTTACTCCGATAATGGCACTGCCTTTGTCGGCGCTTCTAATATTTTACGTCAAGATAAGCAACAGTTCTTGTCTTTAATACAAAAAGGTCTATTATCTCAGGACAGTTTTAGCCCCATCGAATGGTATTTTATCCCTCCTGGAGCTCCTCATATGGGTGGCCTCTGGGAGGCAGGGGTAAAAAGTTTTAAATCACATTTTAAAAAGATTTGCCTCACTCAAAGTTTTACGTACGAAGAATTCACCACCATGCTTGCTCGAATCGAAGCATGTCTCAATTCAAGACCGTTAAGCCCAATGAGCGAAGACCAAACCAGCGTATGCGCTCTCACCCCAGGTCATTTCCTCGTCGGAACACCACTATTATCTCCACCAGAGCCTGACTTATCCAGCCATTCCCTTAGCTACGTAAATCGTTGGCAAAAGTTGAAAATACTTCATCATCACTTGGCTCAAAGGTGGAAAAAAGAGTATTTAGGAGAACTTCACAAACGGAATAAATAGAATTTCCCCCAGAGAGATTTGGCGATTGGCGATCTTGTAGTTGTTAAGCATGAAAATTTACCTCCTAATCAATGGCGTCTCGGTCGCATCGATAAAAGTTTTCACGGCTCCGATAGCAAGGTACGGGTTGCCGAGGTACGCACTGCCAACGGCACCATTACTCGGCCGATCGTAACACTAATTTTACTCACAATTACCCCGTCATCATGACAAATAATTTTCCCCCTTACTTTTTCCCCGTTACAGCAAATATGCATCATCGTCGCCGCAATCACGACTCTCCCATTGAGGAGTGCAAGCTCACCGTCCACCTAAAGGCTAAGGCTCCCGACTGCCGTTTATGTCGCAAAGACCACCCGTTGCGAAAATGCGCAAAATTCAACAAAATGTCTGTGCCAGCCAGGTTGGACGTCGTCCAACGCCATCGTTACTGCAAAAATTGTTTGGCCCATTCTCACCGCCTCCAAAATTGCCATAGTCGTGATCACTGCAACCACTGCAACAGTAATCGTCACACCCTTCTTCATCCTCCCGAAATCACCAGGGTTAATGAGCCATTGAGCCGATCGGACCCCACCACTGTTGTGCCTACCGTCATTATCCGAATGTATTTAAACAAAGAATGGAGCCAAGTTCGTGGACTTTTGAATCCGTGCGCCGTTACGAGTTCGATCGCTGCTTTTCTGGTCGAACGATATCATCTGCCGTTTGAAAGGTTCAACGAGGATAAATGGTGCCACTTCAAGTTTCGCACCCGGTTTGATGGAGAAGGAGGGACCTTCACTTGAAGGCCCGTATTGCAGACGATTCGCCGGCAAAACGCTTGGACCGCAGCGTCGCTGACGCTTATCACAACTTGCGCCTGGCTGATCCGGATTTCTTTGAGAGTCGCACCATTGACTTTGTATTGGGAGCGGATGTGGATCCCCATTGGCGCAGGACACTGTGCTGGGATGGGTGATCATTGGAAAATTCGCAGTTTAAAAAGTTTCACGTGCAGCTTTTTCAACTTCACCATAACATTTTTATATAATAATTATATGCATTGTATACATTTATTGCCATACTTACATTTATACAATTACATTTGAATTATCTTTTTGTCTACAATATTTGAATTATAAGTTGTATTATATAATATTATGCCACATACATGTATTTCACATCCTTTTTATATCATTATAGACCGACCCTCGTTGCTATTGCAATATAGCAAGGGGGGGGGCGGAATGTTTACGCACGGTAACGCTGTGCGGATCTCTTTGCTGTTTCTTTTCCCTTTTTGCTTCAAGAAAAAGAACATTTTGTTCTTTGATTTAGTTATAATAAGACCTTCAACAATTAAAAAGCAAAGCGATAAGTTCCGTAAAAATAAAGCTGTAACTATACCTACAAACTCAATAAAGAACAAATATACATACTAAATAATTCTGCTATATGCAATATATGTAGATATATATGTACATACAAAAGTGTTTTAAATATAGATATATAGATATATATGTACATATAAAAGTGTTTTAAATATTTGCCATAAACTACAATTAACACCGAAAAAGGAAATTTGCTGTATAACGACGTTTCTTATTTTCGGATATACAAAAAAACCTTCTGAATTTTTAAATTCAATAAGTGCTAATTTATATTAATCACCGAGAATAAAACTACTGTTTTTCATTTCTGGGCTGCTGCCACTGAAAAATCATTAGCCTTTGTTTGACAAAGAATTTCAAAAAAATTCATTTAATTTACTACATATCATTAACAAAATAAAAACTAGTTCTTTCGAAACAAAACAAACTTTTGCCTTTATAAATACTCTGCAAGTTTTCAGTGAATAATTCATCAACAACTTTACGGAGGTACCCAAAAACATTTGGAAGTGTTGGCATATTGACCGGGTGCCAGTTTAACCATCCAAAGACGACAACCACATCCTTAACATCAATAATCTTCGGTAAGTCATTAGATTTCTACATCTATATATTTCAAATTTAATACGACCCCCGTGTGCCCTGCACAACGAGTGTTAACGAAACTCACTACAAAGAGTGTGAGAAACTATAATTTCATTGAGTTGTATGTTAGCTTTCAAACAAGCAGGTCGCCGTCGCTTTTTCAGCTTTTTTATGATAAAATAAAAACAAAACATATAGTTAAGATTGAAAAGAAAAAATAGATCTCAACTGAGTAGTTTCATGCCTCTTCATTTTTCAGCATTTGCGAAAACACCAATACATTCTCATTTTAAGTGTTTCTCCTTGTGTTGACCTCTGCTCTATAGCTTTTATAAAAAAACTCCGATTTCTGATATTTTGTAATCCGTACACGAGATAACATGAGACCTTGGAGACTTATTATACAAGGCCAAGATAAAGTTATCTGATATGTGATGGAAATCGATCGATTTCAAATCACGCCGATTTATACAAACATTTCGAGGCTCAGAACATTTTATTCGAACCTAAAGTCGGTTTCACTGTATCGTGTGATATACAGAACACCTATTTGGCAATTATTAGATTTGTAAAATCACGCGATTTTAAATCGATTTTCGTTATTTTCGCCAGCGCAATAAAGTCATATCTATTAAAGCCAAACGGATTATTTCTCAAATAATTGCGCAATAATTAAAAATGGCCTTATTACCAGTGCAGAGCAATTACGGCCTTATTTCTTAATAAGGCTGAGGTCACACGGGCATTTCAAAAACGCACGTTTCTGAATTTTTGAGCTTATTTATGGTTTTTGAACATAACATGAAGTATTATATCAGTTATTGTAGATAAGAATGAGAGAGGCGAATGTAGTCCTCAAAACCAGCATAAAAGGCTGATAAATCTCAAAGTGCGTTTGAAAAAGCAAGTGTTGCCTCAGTATTGGTTGATATGAAAAATCATACGGGGTTTTTGTAGATGGATTTATCGCGGGCGCCGACGAAAATCGGTACACTGCGCGGATAGTAGGATCTTAGCTTTAGCAATTATTTACCTTGTTTGAGCGGGCTATACTGAATTTGAAGCATTCAGTAATGTTCAATTGTTTTAAAAAACTAGAAAATATGGAATAAGCTAATGAATTTATATACAGCAATGATATATTTTTGAGAGAGTATTTTCTAGGTGGCATGCAATAACGTTCACGGAAATAATGTCTGAGGAAATTTTTTCACATAAAAAAGGAAAAATGTACAAGGGCACTATTTCCATTTCGAAAAGAATATAACATGCGGTGTACTGATTTCGCAGTCTAAAATGTTTTTTCCTAGCCCGCCTTCGGCCGGTCTTAAGGTTTTTCTCGTCTGAGTATGTCGAATAGTGGCTTCGCTGAGTCAAGATTATTTGCTATGCAAGGAGGAAATAACATCCACGGTCATTATTTCCATGGACATTATTGCATGCCACCACTTTTTAATATCAAGTAGTATAAAAAATTACGATCGTATTAAGTTTTCCATCACTGTCTCACACACACGGTATTAATTTTGTTCCATCTAATGTCATTTTGCTAGTGATGACACTAAATTTATCGAAAGATATAATATGAAACAAAATGAGATAGGAACAACTTTGAAATATATACATATTTAGCCCTGTACAATTCTTATGGGAAGATGATAAAACCTTGGCAAATTGATAAAAATGAAAGATGTGGGTAGATGTAAAAAGCCTATAATAGGCCTTTTACACCTGCATACATTTCGCAGGAACGCATGGAAAATGTTGAAAATGAGAAACATTACATTACTTTTGCAACATATAAAATCTACCATCTTCAAAATGTCAGATATATGAAGTCACATTGTTCGTAATAAATTAAAAAATGTAATTTATTAATAAAAACAAGAAATTAATTGTTTGTAATAGAAAATGAAAAAAGCAATAATTAGTGCAGTATCTTTAATTAACAAAAACCCATTTTAGAGGAAGGCGATAAAACTTTATTATATATTTCATTATTGTTGCATAAATTTTCACACATACATCTGAAAAGTGTTCACATCAGGGATAGCAAAATTGGTACAATTGTACCACTCTTACCTCCAGTTTTTGACTCAGCAATTAAATATTTATTTAGTTGATTTTCATATAAATTTAAATTGTAATTAAACACAACTTCTGTTTTTCAGTCGTATTTAGTTGTTCTTATTTAATTGTGACAAAAATATGGTAGCACCATCAACTATTATAAATTTCCCATAAATTTCCTAAAAAGCAGCTGTTCAATATAAACAAAGCAAAATCCAACAAATATATATTTTTCTTCATGCAAAAAATAAGAATAATCAAGAGTTTCTGCAATGTTTTAAAATAATAAAAACAGCTTACAAAATCACAAAAAGACAAATATACCCAAAGAAAGCCCAAATTTTACGCCAACAAAAGTTGAATTTTCAGCGGCCACAATTTGTTTGTTTGCACAAGAACAACAAGCGGTCAAAATCATATGGTAATATATAAAACTTAAATCGAATTTAAGTGTACAAGATTGGTGTTATAAGTTATATTTAAATGTGATCTATAAAAATGAGTTTTCTATTTAAATAGAAATTAAGTTTAAGAACAATTTAATTATTAAGTCAGAAACTGGAGGTTAGTACAATTCAGATTTTAAAAGTACAATGGCTTATATAGTACAATTAATAATTTTTGTAATTATTAGAAATTCTACTTATTTCAACTCTTCCATTGTAATAAAATATTTTATATTTTTGGCCCACTCGTACATATGCGACTTTTTATATGAATTAAATTTTAGTTTTGCGAAGTATTGAAAACAAAGTTCGCCTTAAAAATAGAAATATTGAAAGTGGTCCAATAATGTTAACTCACGAAACGTAGCCTCTGCCAATTTAAAGGTCTTGCTGATCATGATACATATGAGCAATTCAAAACAAGCTTCCATATTGTTCTATCCCGTATTTTGCATTTAAATAGTACTTAATACTTTGAACAGGTTATGTACCAGAACGGTAATATTTTTCCCCCGAAAATTTCATTTTAAAATTCGTTCGTATTAAATTGCATTATTTTTCAAAAAAACTTCTGTTATTTTATAAATTTGATTTTAATTTATTTTATTTCAAACATCAAAATTTGAAAGAAAATCAAAGAATATGATACAAAATTTTTTTAAAACACATGCCATTCAAGTGTAAAATTTTATGAATTTTTTGTTTGAAAATTTAAAATACAATTTTATGCATGCATAAAATAATATGAAATATGAAAACTAGGGCTGATATGACTCTACTTTGAATTGCCAAATATTAAAGTCTGAAATAGTCATATATTTATATATTTATTTGCATTGTATAAAAGGAGAATATTTCTGAGCTTTATTGAGAATATATCGTTCTTCCTTCCAATAGCTATTATGTCCAAACTAACGAGCTATTTTCGATTAGAAATCGGATTTGCTAAATCCGACTTAAGCACAGGTCGACTTTATAAACGCCACAATGCATTGCAGTAATGCGACTTTACATTGTATACAACAACAAAGCACATACATACAACTTTGAATCACTGCAATGCATTGTGGCGTTTATGAAATCGGCCACACTTTCATTTTTGCCACGGATATATGTATAGAAGAGTGATATATATTCTGTACTTAATACATGTTTCTGGTATTTTGGTACAATTAATTTTTAAAAAGTACAATTTTAGACAGCAATTGGTAAAATTTTAATATCTCATGTGCCAAAGTTTTATCTCCTTCCTCTAAGATGGGTTTTTATTAATTAAAAACACTGCACTAATTATTGATTTTCTCATTTTATATTACAAACAATTAATTTCTTGTTTTTATTAATAAATTACATTTTTCAATTTATTACGAACAATGTGACTTTTCATATATCTGACATTTTGAAGATGGTAGATGTTAGATATTGCAAGTGTAAATTAATGTTTCACATTTTCAACATATTCCATGCGTTCCTGCGCAATGTATGCAGGTGTAAAAACCCTATTAATATAATTTTTCTAGTGGTGACACCAAAATTATCGAAATATGTAAGATGATACAAAATGAGATAGAACATCTTTTAAGGATTTAGAATGATGTAGATCAAGGCGAATTCAGTACCAAGTAGTCTTATCATCGCAGATGATCATCAGCTGAATACACCCCTTCAGTCAAACTCTATATAAAAAAGAGAGAAACTTTAACCCGAACTGTCAATGTACAAATAAAAATAGTCCTATATCTACTTTGTATGTGTGTTGTTTTAATGATAATGCCACTCGATATTAATTCGCTTTTATGTCGATTTTTACCCCTGTATACAAGGCGAATTAATTTTAGAACTGGTGGTAATATTACAACAAACACAATACCAATTTGCCTGGTTGACCGTAACTGTCAAAAACTGAAGACAACAAATTTTTTAAAAAGTACTTTTAACAACTGTGATTACAATTCATTGGCTCTCGTGCATGTATACTAGAGTGCGTAGTTGTATATGATGAAAAAAGAACACTAAAACGTTAAAATATAATGTATGTAGTACGCAACCACTACAATTGTACGGTTTTTTGACAAAAACCAAAACGCTACATAATGTTTGTTACTTGCATTAAAAAATCGTTGTGTGTTGTGTAAATATACACAAACACTAAAAAAATAGATATCGTTTCTGCTTGTGTATGCAGTCATAGCTGCCAGAAATGACGATTTTTTACGATATGGCAAAAAACGATATGACATACTGTGTTGTCATATCGTAAGGTTTTTACGATATGACAACACTGAGAAAGCCATACACTGTGAATGGCTTCCTCAGTGTTGTCATATCGTAAAAACCCTACGATATGACAACACAGTATGTCATATCGTTTTTTGCCATATCGTAAAAAATCGTCATTTCTGGCAGCTATGCTCAATGTATAAAAGCATTCGGAAAGCAGCTCTGGGCGAGTCAACATCACGCGTCGTTGGCAATTACTTCGTAAATGCAACCAGACCATTGTTGTTTATTGGCCTTCGAGAGTTTTGCGTCTTACTCCCGCATGTGATTGGTGATTGGAGTCAGTTAACGGTACCGAGTTGCTGTTTCGTGGCGTTGGTTGGTAACCGCATGCAACACATACATAATTGTATAACATAGCTTTTTACAACGTATTTTGATATATGGTGGAGAACCAAACAAAACTCAAAGAATAAAACGAGAAGAATTTGGGGAATCTGGTCGTATAGGAAGACGGTGTAGGTCAGCGCGATTTTCTTGGAGGAGGCTCCTTAGGCGAAAGCCGTAATTGCTGATGGCGTTATGGAAAAATTTCCCGGCCAAATAATTCGTTGCTCTAGGCACGTAACTTAAAACTAAAGAAACAAGGTATAAAAGCTTTATCATTGAAAAAACGAAATACTAAATAAACGGAATCTAAAGCACCAAAAATTAACTTTTTCAGAATGACAACTACGGAATAAAAACCTTTAATTATTATTTTATTTTATAGCATTTGAAATAAATATGGATAATAATTAACTATAATAATTGGTGTTAGTTGTGTATTTAATAATATTAAATTTTTCAAGTATGTATAATTTTTTTAATATTGTCACACTTTGCACAAACAGTGAACAGCTTTATCAATTATAGCAGCTGTTACGTTTTCGTCACTATTATGCTTCATACGACGAATTTACACAGCGAATATTTAACGACGAATTCGTCTTGTTGGGCGAAATTCGTCGTTCGTCTCAGTTGTGCTCCTAGTAGAGATGGGCGCGTTTCGACATTCACGATACGAATCCCAGATGTCCAACACGTACGAAACACGCACGCCCAAAATTTTGAAAACACGAACATGACACAGCACGCACGAAATCAAATCTAAAATTTAAAATTTTTTTTATATTCAAAGACACATTTTTCTTCTATTTAAACGTTTCATGTTCTATTTCTATTTTTATTTACATATTTTGGCAGAAAAACTGTAACTTATCGATATTTTCGCTCAATAATCTTGTGCATCAAGCTTTTCCATCCATACATATTTTAATCTGAAAATTGTTTCGTGTTTTTGTGTCAAGTTTGCTCAACACGACACGGCACGAATACGAAAGAAATCAGATTTTCTATCACGAACACTTCATGTTGAGTCGTGCGTGTTCGTGTCACGACAAAAATACGACACTCACCCATATCTAGCTCCTAGCATAAGAAATATAAACAAATCTATTAACCTCCAGTTTTTGACTCAGCAATTAAATATTTATTTAGTTGATTTTCATATAAATTTAAATTGTAATTAAACACAACTTCTGTTTTTCAGTCGTATTTAGTTGTTCTTATTTAATTGTGACAAAAATATGGTAGCACCATCAACTATTATAAATTTCCCATAAATTTCCTAAAAAAGCAGCTGTTCAATATAAACAAAGCAAAATCCAACAAATATATATTTTTCTTCATGCAAAAAATAAGAATAATCAAGAGTTTCTGCAATGTTTTAAAATAATAAAAACAGCTTACAAAATCACAAAAAGACAAATATACCCAAAGAAAGCCCAAATTTTACGCCAACAAAAGTTGAATTTTCAAGCGGTCAAAATCATATGGTAATTTATAAAACTTAAATCGAATTTAAGTGTACAAGATTGGTGATATAAGTTATATTTAATTATGATCTATAAAAACGAATTTTATATTTAATAACGATTTAAGTTTAAAAACCATTTAATTATTAAGTCAAAAACTGGGGGTAAGAGTTCGCCGGCGAGTTTCGTCGCTTATTAATTTTATATAATTTTATAAAATTATATATCAATTTATTGGATCATATACACAAATATGTTTTGTTTTTGGCGACGAATATTCGCGGTCAAAAATTCGTCGTTCGTCCTAGTTGTGGTCCTAGCATTAAGCTTCTTACATTTTGTTAATAGTTGTAAGCAGGACTCGGACTTTCATGCAAATGCTTGTTTTTTATGGAAAAGAGGTTTTGGATTTATGCGAATCATCAAATTTTAATTATTTTGGCATCGATTTGTAGTTGCATATGTTTGCACATTTTGGTGGTACGTGCATATTTTGGCAATAAATGCATATTTCTCAATTTTTGAAAAAAAAAATATTAATTGGCCGATTAATGATGGCAACAGAGCCTCAGTTGGATTGTCAGTTGCTGAAAACTGGCAACTGAGAGCTGCCAATTTCAGTGCCTTTCTGGCAACCATTAATTTTCAGTTGCCGACTGGCAATGCAACTAAATTTCGGTTGCCTTAAACAGCCAACCATACCGTACTGTTTCTTTCAGAAAACGTGTCAGCTGTTCGAATATGGCATGGGAAAACCCATGGTAGAATAATACAGGTAGTGGTGAAGCGTTAACGAACTTTTTTTTTTTTGGGTTCGACTCTGTCAAAAGTTGTTTATGTTATACCAACACACACCCACACCAGAGACTTGCGCCGAGGGGTTTTGATCGGCGGCGGCTGGCTGGGAAAAAATAGTCGGCGGCGGCTCAAATTCGGCTGAAAATCGGCTGGAAATGCACATGGACATTTAATAAAAGTGAAAATTTTCATTTTGTTGTTAAATTAGTTTTTCTTTTTCATACCAATTCTTCACCAAACAAAATGCATAGAAATTAAGCATTGCTTTGCCTCTCAAAAATTTTTAAATTGTTATGAAAAATAAAGCAAAGGCTTGATTGTCAAACTTTTTTAAGGCTTGTACAGATTCAACCTAAAAAGCTATTTGTCAAGCTAAAAATTAATTTCTCTGTTCGCAATTTTATGCATGAACATCAATTATATATTTTACCGTTGGAATCTAATTCATGAATCATGCTAGAATTATTCGGATATATAATACATTATAATTTATGTATATTGAAACAAACGTCTATACCTGATTTATTTGTATCATGATAAATGGCAAATTCTATATAGGAAAAACAGATAAGATAAAGCAGGTTATTTTTCAATATAAAGTTTGACATTTGTCATGATAAAAATTTATCACGTATAGACATAGGCTAAAGCAAGGCGAATTGATACCAGGTGGCCTTATTATTGTAAATGAACTTTACCAAAATGTCAAACTCTATGTAAAAAAACTAAATAAAAACTTTTTATGTATGCATTTCACATGACAGATAGGTGAAGTCCAGTTGTTGTCGTACTAATAAGGCCACTTGCTATTAATACGCTTTGGGTTACAATGAAAGTCTTTCTCTAATAAATTTTTAAATGTAATTTTCACTTTTGCAAAAAGCTGTTTGCTGGGAACTATCAAGGGAAATTCGTCGAGTCTATAGAAAATAATAAATTATATACAGATTAAGAGCTTCTTCTCAAAGATATTTCTAATGACTAAATATGGTCTAATTTAAAAACTGGACGAAGAGGAAATCTTCATAAATTAACTTCGTTTGTATTTTCGATTCCTATTAATAATGCGTTTGTAAAGAAAGAAAAATAATGTAATTTCCCGAATTAATGATAAGAATTAATTTTAATGGAAATTTAATGTTTTCAATATTTTTTTGCAAACAAATTAAAGTAAAGAAATACCAAATATATGTGGGAAAAAATAAAAATTCTTATGAAATAAAAAACAGGACCCATTAGGAAGTAAGTAATATAATCCAAATAAAGAAAAAAATTTTCAACTCGAATTGTATATGGCAGAGCCCTGAAGGAACACATAAGAAATACAAACGAATTGATAATTTTCTCCTTTTTTAAGTCGGATAATGAATATTTATTCTTTTGAATAGTTTTTGACAGTTTTTGGCAGTTCGTCTTAGTAAATCAAGCTTTTTTTCTCTAAATGTCAAGCTTTTTCACAGAGTAATGCATACAAAAATATTTTTCGTTATCTTACTCTACGTCTCCACCTAACCATAGACTACTAACTAGACCCGTCACTATACAACAACATTACGAAGATTGTATGAGAGGGAACGCAATTCTTATTTTATAATGTGGTTTCTAATTTGACTATGTCCTTCAAATTATCTTAGTAAGAGCACTTTGTATGTAAAAATGCACAACACATGACAACAGCCTCTTTTAGCTGTCAAAAGTGAGCATTCTGTTCCTAACTTGATATGCTGTTGTAACTTGGAATTATTACTGCGCTGTTAAAACAATTGCACTAACAACTATGTTATACCCTGAAAAAATCATTAACTTGAGCGGTCTACACTTAACATTAACTTGAAGTTAATGTTAAGTTGGGTGTAGACTGCAAATTACTAAAATAATGCTTGAAAAAAATTATGAAAAAAAACATAAAAAAGTAGAAGTGGAAATTAAAAAAAGCAATCGGCGGATTATTTTAATCCGTTTTTGAGCAGAAAAACGATCGTCGGTGGCGGCTTCCATTAAGCCGATTTTAGCCGCAAGATAAATCGGCGGCGGCTGTGGAAATTAGTCGGCGGCTCGGCTTAGCCGCGGCTCAGCCGTCTCGGCGCAAGTCTCTGGTAAACACACACATGTGAACATATAAATTTTTTTTCAAATTTTCTTTTGTGCTTTTTGACAACCTCGAACATAAACAACAATAAAAAGCCGTGTTGTTTTTGCTGTTGTTGGGTTGTTGTAGCTTCGCTACTACCTGTAGTATAATTCTACCATGGGAAAACCAATGACGTTGCCGGACCGTCTCAACCTGTATAAAATAGAAAACCTAACGTTGTTAACTTAGCAATTACACATGAAAGTAATTGCAAGAAAGTCGGAATACACTCACACTTTTTCACTAACACACTCGAACTTTCCACTTAACTTTCTGAAAGTTAAATGACAAATAGGTACACAGTATTGCCCACTACAAAGATTTATACAAATTTGCAGGATTGTGAGATAATAAAATTTGTAAATTTAACTTATTTTGAGCATATATGAAAAAGAGTTGAAACATTTTTCGTTACATACACACGAAGAAAACAATTCATGTGTTTTATAACAATAATCTCATTAAAAAATTAGCAATATATATTATTTCCGACTATTGCCCTATAAAATTGCGCATGCGGTATTCTTGGTAGCTCTACTTCTAATTTCACGAGTATAGAAATACTTGCAACTCTTCGCTTCGGCGACATTTTTCAAATAAACTTTCACTTTCCTATGTAAACGAACAAGAAATTTTCAAGAAAGTTGTCTATTCAGTGCAATTTTTATTTATAATGTAGCGTAAGTGACAGTTGTAAAGCAGTGATGGGTTGTTTGTATGCTAAATGGAATGGGGGTATTTTGGATCTGTTTTTGGTACTTTTGGTAATAATAATATCTGTGTGGGAAAACAACTTAAAGTAATATACATATATGTATGAATGTTTGTACATAAATATACATGTATTAGCTGTATGCATATAAAGCGTAGTATGCAGCTCTGAATGAAATTCAGGCTGCCATAAGAAGTATGTGTAAAAAAAACTAACTGAAATTCAGGTTGGTAAATTTCTTAAAGAAATTTCCGTTTCTAGTACGCAGTTCCAAAAGAAAAGTACACGGAATTTTGACATTTAATGTCTATTACAGGCATGCTATAACAATAAGTGGAGAGTTTTTTCCGTCAACTGCAACAAAAATTAATGTTCAGACAATTGTTTGGTCACATAATTTTTGACATTTCTGGTTTTTCGTACATTGTAATTAATTTTTAGTGTTTTTGTGTGTTGTAAATTAAGAAATATATATGTAAATTTGTGTGTATGCAAACAAAATTCTGTATAGAATTCTACACGATTATTTTTCCGTGTAGAAATAAATGCAAAACTCCAAACCTGAATTTCCGTGAGAACTGCATACTACGCTTAATAAAGAGATACATATCGTCATATAAAATGCAAAAGGGCATATCATTGTTTTTAAACATTTTTCAATAGAGATAAAAAAAATTAATAAATATTAAACTATTGTGATTACAAAAAAAATCAGCATAGTATCATTAATTCAGACTTTCTATAATCACAATAGTTTATTTTATTAAGTTTTTTATCTATTCTGAAAAAATATTTTAAGAGGATGATATGCCCTTTTGCATTTTATATGACGAAAAATACACGTTAAATATACTTAAATGTGATATGGATAAAAGGATTAAAATGGCTTTAAACTATTTTTTGTATATACACATATAAAAAAAAATTTTTTCTTACATATGTACATTGCTATGTATAATGTTGGTAAAATACATCGGTATTTATTAAAAAGCCGATTCGATATTTTTTGTAAGTTGGGGTTTTTTGCGTTTTATTTAACGATATGTATGTATACATAGATACATATTTATTTATTATAAATATATAATATATATGAATAAAATTTAAAAACAAATATTTTGATAGCTATTTACTTGGTTTCAATAAATATTGAATTTTTTCCAATATATGGATCAGGGATAAAGTTGGTACAATTGTTTTTTTTTTTTGGTACTATTGAAACCAAAGAAGTACGATGGTACCCCCGTGACTCATTTGGTACTATTTACAAATTTTCCCAACTTGTTAACTTAATTCTGCCTTAAGTCTACTTAGGCGGTTATTTCGTGAGTGGATTTGTGTACTTATTTAAGGAGAATACATAACAGGTGGTCTTGAGAGAACATCTTATAACATTTGCCTGTTAGTGTTCAAGCCAAATATTAACAGCGATGCTGATGGAGTGAGTAGCTTAATGCCAAACTTCATATTCAATAAACAAATCATTGGTTTTCTTGAATAAAGGCGTATGTCTTAAAACTGATCTTTTCAGTAGAGCAAGAACAAAATATTTCTGAAATTGTGTCCACGGTATGAACATCTTTGATTTTTTCAACACTCGGCATATATTTGCCAAAATAACTTTGTATAAAAATTTCAGACACAAATAAAGTAAGAACGAGATCCTAGCAAGGTTGCATAAAACCGTATATGTTGACATAAATAACATTTACTAAGCAAAATTTAACAAAATATTTAAAAAGATTTTAAAATGTGTTTAGATAGTAACATCGTATCTCTGCTTGTGTGTTTAAATAATCCATCACACAGGAATATTTAATTCGTTATCGTTGAAAATTTATGAAATCAATATAGAAATCAGGTTGTTGTGCATGAAAAATATCGAGACTAATCCATGATATCCCGAAAATTTTTACTCTCATGGAAAGAGCGCTTAAAATAGAGCTATTTCGCATTAATAACTTAAAATCTACGTAAGTCGACTTACGCATTTATTGAAGAAAAATACAGAAATGTCGGATTTCAAATTTTAATAGAAGAAATGGCTTGTTTATCCATTGTGAACGAATTTAAAATTTGTTTAGCAAACTTCAAGTTTATGAGAATAAAGAAATTAGTAAGTAGTTTCCTTGTCATATGGTAGACGTGAAGCTTCATTGAGATAAATTGAAATTTATATTATTTGATTTTTGGCACCATTATTTAAAAAAGAACTTATCAAAAATATTTTTAGAAAACAAAGCCATATTTGATCTTTGACACAATGAGCACATAAAATTAATCAAAATCGAGTGGCGTATTCGGGTACAACAAAATTAAAAAAAGATTTTAGTACTATTTGAGCCGAAAAAGTACTATTTTAGAAGCTCATTGGTACGAAATGAATTTTTTCATTTATCATCCCTGATATGGATCGTCTTTTATCAAAAATTTTGCTTAGTGGCCTTTCACACTTGGGACATTTCTTGCCGGACAGAAAAAATATATAGACGAGGGGAAGAAAAGGTAGAGTGTGTAGTACACGACTATCTGTACTGGACATTTTTTCGCTTCTCTTTCTTACTTTTCGCATTTTTTTCCCTCGCTTCACATCATATTTCTCATGTCAAGCGTTATTTCGATAATTTTTGTCAGCTTTAAAGTTACAATTGCTTGCAGTTCTTGTTTGTTTTTCAATATTAAATTTTAAAGATATAAATTGATATTATTTACATACATATGTAAGTATGTATGTGCTTTAAATATTGTTATAAGGTAAGTTTTTTCACATTTGTATATATTTTGGTAATATAAAAATTACATTTTATAAAAATTGCAGAAAATGGTATTTTCGTGGAATAAAGCTAGTGTCGAAGCATTGATTGCACTATACGAACAGCATGAATGCCTTTATAATGTTCGGTCAGCGAAATATATGAACAGAGATACTAAGGCTTTTGCCCTAAATGCGATATTAGACGCCATGAAACAGGAACATCCCACGATATCTTTAGACTGCATAAAAAAGAAATGGAAGGGACTTCGTTCCCAATACTTAGCTGAATTAAGAACCGTCCAAAGCAAACGAAAATCGGGCATGGGATCAGAAGAAGAGTACATACCAAAGCTTTGGAGTTTTAATCAGCTTTCCTTTCTTCGGACGCACTTAAATATGAGGGAAGGTGTTTCAAATACTGTAAGTAAATTATAATTGTTAAATAAGTATTTTTCAATTATCAATGTATGTGTTTATTTGTTTCAGGATGATATGGCAACTGGCTTCATTGAAGACTGCTCCGGATCGGACACTTCATATTCATCTTCGGCAAAGAAAAAACCAAAAAGACGCTCCTTCGAGGATGGTCTGGATGAGCTGCAATCAGCACTTGAAAAGAAGAACGCGAAGAAGCCTAAATATGACTGGTTGGGAAAGAAAGTGGTGTCGGTCTTGGAGGAAATGGAGGAAGATGACCAAATCAACGCCGTATGGGAAATAGAGGGCGTGCTGAATAAAAACTGGCGAAATGCAGTTGGCAAAAAACAACGCGAAAACGTCTGTTATGACAACTCACTGCTACCATCTACGTCAAGTTATTCCACATCGTCATCATCGCCATTACCGTGCCATGCGTCAGCAACCACGGCAACAACCACTCATCATGACATACTGCAACTGTCCATGGAGGGAATATTTGAGCTCGACGAAAGCGAATCATTCTACTAAGGTTCAATAAAAAATTACACAGACTTACAGTGAAACTTATTTGTGAACAACAATATTGTGTCACTTTAACTCGAGAACAGTATGTCCGATTCCGATCAACAAGAGCTATAAGATCCATGATAAAATTAACTGCAAGTTATCTTAGCATGATTAGGAAAAAAATAAACGGTTTCTTAGTTATTTACAAATTAGTATCGATTATTATATGATCATGTTAAGATAGTTGGCAGGTAAATTTATCACGCATCTGTTGGTGTTTTGTTGATCGGAATCAGATATAATGTTCTCGAAAGTGAAATATGCTGTGCCTGGTGGATAAATTATATTTGCCCATAACTCAGTGTTTACAACAGACAATGCTATCTTGAAAATAATATTTTTTCACTAATACATAAATGCATACTTTTCCAATTGTCTTCACTACTGTCTTGAATATTTTGAAGATAGTAAATCGCACAATGATTTGAGATATGCCGACAATAATTTGGATCTTTGTGCATATATAGTCCGAAACGACCTTTAACAACTCACAGTGGGACGGACATAAATGAAAAGCATTGGAAATAAATCCGCAGTTTGTAGTCAGGCCGGTTAAATTTTATACCATGTGTATCGATGTAGAAGGAATTCTTTCTTTCTTACAATTTCAATGAATTCTAATTTTTTTAAACAATTTTATTTGTTGTAGGTTTTTAGCTGTTATATATGCCTGCATTTCGTTGGTGCTAATTCCAAAGAAATGCAGTCATATAGAATAGATAAAAACCTAAAAAAAAAATTTCTAATAATCAACTTCACAGATTACTTAAAATGAATTTAATAAGAATTTTGTATTTTTCTTGCGTTAAATATAATTGTAAGAAAGAAAGAATTCCTTCGACATCGATAAACAGGTAGTTAGAATCTGTAGACTTATTTCCAACTTTTTATGTATGTATATCCAACTATGCCACTAAGTTCCTATAATGAAGTACAATTTTCTTTATTTGTAAGTTATTGATTTTAGCAATTTTAAAATTGTGTTTTATAATATTAAAACTGTTATTTAAATGAAGTGTCTTTTCTTTTGTTTTTACCTTTTATCATAGTTATAATAAATAAATGAAAAAATTTTGTTTCTTAAAAAAATATATTTTTGAATTTATTTCTTTTTTTTTTTTGTAAAATGTACAATTATTATTAGCCAACATGTTTAGTGTGATATTTGAATTTTTTTTTTTATAAAATTTTTGTGTAAATAAATAAAAAATAAGAAATTTATTATGTGTCATATTGTCACAATTTTATTTTAACTCAAATTTATTTGCTGATGTTTTAAGCATTGTCATTGGTGCTTTACCCAATCGTGTTAATTATCTAATCCGTAACAAATCTTTAAAATTTATTGATTGGCCAGCAATTTTTGTTCCTGCCAGTCTAGTTTTCCCTCGTCATTGAAATATTCTGCAAGTTCTTGTCGAATGTTTTCTACACAACCTTTCCGCGGGTTATAAGGTCCATTATTTTGAGCACCTGAGCTCGGAAATGAGGCACCAGTCATATTGTTTTTATATAATGTGTCGTTCTCAATAAGAAAGTTGTGTAGAACGCAGCATGCCAAAACTATTTTCTCTACGGTTTCCACTTTTAAATTAATTTTTGTTAAAAATATTCTGAATCTATTTGAAAGCATACCAAACGAACGCTCAACAACATGCCTTGCCCGTGAGATTCTCAGATTAAACATTTTTTTTTTTATGCAGCTCGTATGATAAGGGTAGGGCTTCATTATATGCTTATGCAATGGAAACGCATCATCCGCGACCACCACGTAGGGCAAGTTACGTCCTTTTCCCACTACAGAATCCTTCGGTAAATCTATTTCATCATCCAAAACTTTCTTGAGGTGACTTTGTTGCAAAACAGCTGCGTCGTTATTCCGACCATTGCACCCAACGTGAATAAATATAAATTTACAACGAGCGTCAACCAACGCAAGCAGTATGATACTGTTTGTGTGTTTGTAGTTATAATAAAACGCCCCATCTTTTCGTGGCGTTTGAAAGTTTACGTGCTTGCCATCTAATGCCCCGAGGCAGTTGGGAAATTGCCACTGAAGGGCAAATTCTTTGGCAATGTTTTCCCATTCTGCGGGACTGGATGGAAACTGCAAATGAAATAAAAAAATTAGTTCCAGCAAATGATAAGGAGTGAATTTGTAAATTTAGTGAGTTTGTGCAACCCGTCTGCGGAACAGAGCTGTAAATGAATCATTCTTTTTTGCATTTAATTCATTACGAATTAGCTAAATTTTGAATTAATTATTTTCACAACAAAAAAGAATTGAATGAAATTTGAATCAATTCAAACGAATTAGGCAGAAATGAATTTCAATTCGTTTCCAATTCAAATTTGTAGAATGAATTGCAATTCACTTTGACGAATTCATTTGAATTAGAAACGAATTGCAATTCATTCCACAAATTCATTTGAATTGGAAACGAATTGAAATTCATTTCTGCCTAATTCGTTTGAATTGATTCAAATTTCATTCAATTCTTTTTTGTTGTGAAAAGAATTAATTCAAAATATAAAAAACATGTCGTCTACGGGTGGCATTACAAAAATGCCACTGTAGTTACAGCAATATGCGACAGCACTGTCAGTTGTTTGCGTAAAGAAACTTTTGAGAAAGAAAAATATTGCCAATTGATAGTTTTTTAACGCAGAACTTTGATTGTTGCACAACCTAAAGCGGCTATTACCCTTCGAGCATGTTGGCGTACATTTATGTTGGACCAGCCGATTCGCTCGTGTAATAAGGCAAAAATAAGTGTTGTCGAGCATGCTGGCGTGTTTTCAAAAAATTTTGATATTTTGGTTCGCCATCGAGCCAACCAACGTGTGTATTTGCCAGTTCTTTGAAAATGTATTTATACTGTTGCTCGCCATGTTCTACAGTGAAATAGCTCACGAACGGCCAACATGCTCGACAACATATTCGCAGTGTAATAGCCACTTAAGACTTCAAGTTGCTTACCTTTAAATAATCATCTCTTAAATTTCGATACAGTGCATCGCAAATAATAGGCACCGTTTTAGAAAAAAAGCCTGGAGAGATCATGGATGAGTAGTTCATGCTCTTGTAGGATTCGCCAGTTGCAATGAACCGAAGGGTTATAGCCAATTGTTCTGCTACAGAAATTGACTCCCTAAAAGGGTTATTAGCCCTATATATTTCTGGCGTTATCCTTTCCACAAGCTGCGTGAATTGTGCTTCGTCCATCCTCAAGAAATTCCGGTAAGAATTGTTATCTTTCAAAAGCAGCTCCTTGGTTAAAAAGGCAAACGAACCGTTATGTTGCCGATTCTTCCGCCATGGTTGAATCCACAACCTTTTAGGTTTGCGTTTTTTTTCGGCAGCTACTCCCCGCATTATCTCGACGAGAGCTGATAAAATTAAGTACACCTAAATTACTTTCTCCACATTGAAGAACCTACTTGTTAAATAGGTTGAATTCGTAAATGCAGTAAATTCTTTGCAACCAGTATGCAAACTTTTGAAAGACTAATAAAAATGTTGGTTTTTGAGTCCAGGACTTTGATTTTTGCACAATTACTGAATTTACGAATGTACCTATACTTACCCAATGCCACTTTGTCACCTTCGTCAGAGTCAGAGTCTTCCAAAGCCAATTTCGTGCACTTAATAAGTTTTTTTATATTTTGATCAAAATTCATTTGTTTGTGTTCCTAAATTTTCTTTATTAAAGAATTTCTTTTATTAAAAATGTTCCTCCTTTTTCAATTTTTCACCACAAAATATAGTTTCACTGTTTTTTATAACTTTTTTCACTTTCAAAACTTTTTTGTAAAATATGTATGTATCTACAAATCAGAGGTTAAAAAACACGAAAATGGATGGGAAGTGAATAAGAAAAATACGGACATTTATTGACGAAGTGTGAAAGCTTCAGGATAGTTCAAAAGAGAATTGAAAAAATGTCCGTCAAGAAATGTCTCAACTGTGAAAGGGGACTTAGCGCGTTTTGGCTATAATTATTTGTCAACGCTGTGATTTAGCGCGTTTTGAGAAGGGGAATAGCGCGTTTTGGTTATACATAAGAAGTTGACAACGCTGGTAAGAATACGTGTGAATTCTCTCAGCACATTTGTGCTATGAAACGCCCAGAATAGGGTATTTACTCGAATAATGTTTGCCGATTAATCAAATAATTAAAGTCAAATAATGTTCGATCAAACAAAAAATTTAAGTTTCGGCTAAAAATTTATTCGAGTAATTTCGGTCGATTAATAGAGTAACTCGATTAAAAAATTTTATGTAAATTTTCTTTTTTAATGAGTTTTTGTAGATTTCTTAATAAAAAGTGGAAACATTTTTTAATTTATATGAAATTTGCCATTCGATTCGAACATTATTTCATACTAATAGTCTGCATGATCAAAAAATTAAGTAAATAATAGGGAGAAAGACACCAACTTCAAATGTCTTTTAAAAAAATTCGGAAATATAAACATCAAACAAAAATTATTTGAAATAAAAAAGATATTTCAAAAGCAACTAATTAACTAGGTGTTTCGTAAAATATCGAATGTAATGTTCGGAATTATAAAAGCCTTAAGGTACGGTCGCACTTGGCAAATATTTGCCACAGGCAAGTTAAAATTGTATTTCCTTTAATTACAATATTTTTTTTTTATATGGGGTCGCATTTATTAAAAATAGTATAAAAATAGTTTTTTGCAGCATAACTTAATTTTTGATATAAAAAACAGGTTAAATAAATCAAACTAACTCTGAGCAAATGCAGTGGTTACGTTTTTTTTTTTTGGGTAAATATTTCCAAAGTGTAACCGTATTTATATTTATAACAACAATAATGTTATGCCAATTCCGATTATTTTTATTCTGCCTTGAATACAGGATAGGTCGGAATGGTATTAAATATTTCCTGGCGCAAAATTTTCTCAAAGCTCGACATTTGAATAGTAAAAAAAATTTTTTTTAAAGGATCAGTTTATGATCTAATTTATGTAGAAATGTTGTGTTTTTGTTTGTTTCTATTATTAAAATATATAAAAACGCGAAAAAAAACTTGTTTAGTTTTATTTTTGTCCACAAAAATGTACAAAAAAACCGATTAAATTCAAACATTTTCCGATTAACTCGAATAATTTTAAGCAGTAAAGCTTACTCGAATAACTCGAACGAAATAAAAGTTTTACTCGATTGCTCGAGTAATTTAAATACATCAATTTCGATTAATTGAGTAATCGAACAATTGAAAAGTCTATTAAAATGAATACCCTAGCCCAGAAATTAATTAAAACATTGTTCATTCATTATTTTTAGCACATTTTATTAACGACATATTATGTAACTAAAGTCAATAAATTTTAAATTTCTTACAATTAAATATTTTAAGATATATACACTTTTTCACAATATTTACTTAGTAAACTGCTAAAATACTTTAAATAATTAATTTAAACTAATATAATATAGAAGCCAGAAACACAAGTATTTTTAATAATTTTGAAAATATTTGAATTGTGCATTGCAACACTGTAACAACAGTTGCTAGGTTATGTTTAATCTCTCTAATTATTGTTAATTTTTTTAATGTGTTTTTTATTCAAACCGTTGAGGTAGATATACAAAAACTTCCAAGTAATGAAATTTGGGAAGCTAAATATCTTAAGAAATAGAAATGTTTATTACTTACATACATACATGTATGTATGTAACTTACATAAAGCGAATGCCGCACAGGTCAATATTCAGCTTCATTATATGTGTTTGTGTTCGTTTGTTTACAAAAAATATGTGCACATATACGGAGGGGAAATATTGAAGAATATCAAAATGCTTTTGATTTTCATAACAAACGCACACAAGCACATATGTATGTATGTATATTGAAGCTAAAATATTGGTCTGTCTAGCACAATCTAGATTACAATATTACGACATACGCATAATTTCTCGTTGGATGACGTAGTTGGCGCTTTTCAAAATGTTGCCCTAAGGCTGAGGCCACACGGGCGTTTTTAAAACGCAGCGTTTCTACTTCTTATAATAAATTTGAAAGTTCTCAAATTTTTAAAACTTCGAATTCAATATAAGAAGCAGAAACGCCGTGTTTTAAAAACGTCCGCGTGGCCTCAGCCTAAGGCCTCTTTAATGGAACATCTTTGAAAGATGAAGAAAGATGTAAATATTTAGCCTTGTACAATTGTTATGGGAAGATGATAACATTTTGGCGAATTGATGAAAAATGAAAGATGTGGGTAGATGTAAAAAACCTATTAGTCTGTCACCAGTTTGAATAATTTTGATACATCCCTGCACTTCGTTCTGTATTTCTCGCATTGTAAAAGTTTTCACATGAAGTGTGTAACAAAAATTTCCATCGTTTCTCGATATTTGAGTGGAAACTGTTTCTGTATCTCAATGTGAAAAGCTAGCTAATTTATTGGAATATTCCAATCATTCAGTTGTCAAACAGAGCAAAGCCGATGGAAAAGTTTTTACGACTGCGTTGAAATATTTGCATACAAAACTATATTATTTAGTAAACAAAAATACTTTATTGAATGTGTTTTATAAGTTTTATCTTTCTAACGATAATGTGTCATATATTAAAATTATTCTAAAATACTTGTTGTAGCTTTTTCAATACCAAAGAATACTCGTTCAAGGTTTGTTATCGGCGGAGCACGATCGCAATACAAAGAAGAATCGACGACTAGATATCAGGCGGGAAATAATTTGTATATTGCTAATTATATATAAAAAAACTACTTTAAAACAGAAAAATTAAATAATTTTTATATTGCTAATCATATATAAAAAAACTACTTTAAAACAGAAAAATTAAATAATTCAACCATTTTACATTATCGATATTAAATTTGAAAGTCTATCATTTAATATTTTTAGTTTTAAAAATACTTCTCGCATCGTTTTTAAATGTGAAATATTTTAACGGCGTTAGTGAAAAACTTTACACAAAATGTTATTACAGATATTAGGAACACGTTTTCTCACTTCCTTCCAATAATTGTTGGAAAATAAATTAAATGACAGATGGTTCTCACAATGTCAAGGTACAGAAACACTTGAGAGAGAAAACTAATTTTTTATTTCAATTTACATAGTTTCTCTTTCAATTCAAACGTATCATGTGAGGTATTTTACGATGCGAGAAATACAAAAACGAGGCACTGCTTGCTAAAAATGGACGAAATTGAGCTGATGAAAAGTTCTGTTACAATGTCTTTTAAAAATTCTTGTATCAAATACTCTCCGACACTGCGTCTTCACGTAGCAATATTTATTGCTGAGCACAGGCAAAAACGTCGGCAGAATAATTTTATTTTTTTGCCTCTTGCTTGAGGAGGAGAACACGTATAAAATTTTTTTCCACAATTTTTACACCTTCATGGGACAGGTAGTGCCTAATATATATAGCTCCAATATAAAAATATGACAAATTTATATTTATTTGTTTTTATATTATATTTTCTGATGATGTTTTTTTATATTTTTACCAAATTTGCTGTTTTGCAAAAATAAGTAAAAAACAGAACAAAAGTGACAGCAGATTGCTTGGCAATAATTGCTCGAGCAATCAGCAGAGCAATCATTGCGCAATGGATTGCCAGTCATGGCAATCTGCGGTCCACATGTAGCAATTGTTATACACAATTGTTATAAGCAAACAAATTTGACGTTTGCGGCAATAAATATTGCTACGTGGAGACCGCACGTGAGCGACAAATTCCTCAAATTGTTATTGTAGAACACGTAATGTAATGAAAAAATGTAATGAGGACATATCTGAGGATGTTGTCATTAATGAAAAGATTGGTGACAGTGTCGCTCTTGTTGTCATGTATGAACTTAGCGGCCACTTATTTGAAAATGTCCTCACTGATCTGTTTGAGCTGTCACCAACAGGTCATCGACGTTTTAACATTGTCATGCATCCATCAGTCTTGCAAGATGTCTGGAAGACAAGGCCAACCGGGAAGAAAACAAAAGGGGTTGCATGTACATGAAGCAGTGTTTCCAATCTTCTCACCTCTCTCTCCTACAAATATACTCAAAAGTTGACTCGTATGGACATAGACTAAGCAATAGGAACACAGTTAGTGACGTCATTGGCGACACATGCGCAGAAAACTTCAATTTTATATGAGGGATGTCGTAATCTTGTATTCTATCATTCTTGACATTACATAATAACAAATAAATCACATTCACATTGTTAGACCCATTTATATTTTAAAGTGAGCAAAAAATATAAATGAGAAAAACTTTTAATTGCATAAATAAATTTATTTATAAATAAAATATACACATTTCTAGATAAAATTATCTTACAAATTAATAAAGAATTGCTTAAACTACGAGTATTAAAGGTTTCGGACATTATTTTAGCATTGTAAGTCCTTCAAGTTTTTCGCATTAGCTTAATGTTTAAAGGTAGAAGTACATACATAACACGCGTTAGCGCGCTGTAGACTGCTGTCAACAAAGTTTAACTAGTGTGTATTCATAGAACAAGTTACATAAAAAACATTTTGACGCGTCGTGTATGTTTGACAACTAATCAGCTGACAATAAAACAGAGTAAAGTAAAAAAATGTGTCAATCATGGATGAAAACCACTTCGTATTGAAATCGCAAAATTTCAAAAACGGAAAACAGTGTTCTTTTAATCGGACAATTTAGTGCATTCGAAGTTAAGTTCTGATAAAATATCTGAAACATCTGAAGCACAAAAACTAATTAAATATCTACAATAAGTGAGCTTTTTAGTTGAAATCTTTAATAAAATTTTACAACTTTAAAACGAAATAGTTTTCAGAACATGCCCGAATATTGTATAAAAAAGAAAGCCAGCACTAAAAAAAGACAAACAAAACAAGTGAAAAAATAAGAAACAGCTAACAGAAATAGCTTTTCTAATGCGCGTTGTGTAACTTGCCAGTTTTCATGCGACGATACTCGTCGACGAATTAACGCGTGTTATGTACTTCTACTTTAAGAGTTTGTTTTAGTTAAACTAAAACATATATCGTCGTTGCTCTGGCGTAATCAGTTATGTGAAAATTAACGAAACATTTTTTATTGCACCAACAAAACAGTTATATGCCCAAAAATATTCAAAATTAAAAAATAATTTTCTTAGAAATGCTCCAACAAAATCAGTTATGTGTAGTTCTTTGAGCAATTTGATTATAGTCCACTAATATCAAATTATGTATCTTGTATTTTGCGATGTAATTATAGTGATGTGTACACTGTTTCATTAAACTGTTTAACTTTAAAAAATATCTCATGGTTAAGACATAAAACTGTTTTTATATTCTCCTGAAAAATACTAAAAAAACACATACCTGGGGCCGAATCGTCGCTTTATATCGAGCTGATTCGATCGAGTTTTCTTAGTTTGAGATTATGGCATTAGCTATCGAGCAATATAAGCACATTGTTCGATATCGAATGTCATAATATCAAACTAAGAAAACTCGATCGAATCAGCTCGATATCGAAAGCGACGATTCGGCCCCTGATTTTGTCGGAGTAACGACGATATATGTATTTACATCTCAAGCAGCCTTCCCTGTTTTGGGGATTTGTCCCCAAATAGGGAATTTTTTGGGGAAAACACTTTTTCGCTGGGAATTTGAAAGCTATTTCTTCTGCACCAAAATCATTTCGAAATGAAAGTGACCCAACAAATATGGTCTGGTATGTGGCTTACTAGACCTCTTTAAAGAGGCGTAGTGAATCAGTAAAGAAAAAAATTTCTTCGAATCGCTTTATACAAAAACACTTTTAATAGTTCAGTTTGCTTCTCAAACGCCAAATCCTTTTAATACAAACACCACATGTAACCAAATTGCATTAACTGATTATTTAGAAGATTTTGATTCTGAATTTTTTAAGATGATGAACATTGATACATATGCAATTATTTTATTCCTGTGTTTTTGCGTTACCCTTTTTATATACATACATACATAAATATATAAATATGTATGTATGTAGATATGTATTTAGAACTCAAAGTATGTACAAAAAAATTTATTTTAAAAATATTCAATATAAATGGATTTATTAATATGATTATTTCGAACGTATTTGCTTTGGATTCATAAATGGATTTAATTAAATAAATAAATGTATGCATATTTTTTCTTTGAAATAATATTATTTTCTTTTTAAGGTACTGTGGGGATTTTCGGGGATGAGAAAATAGCTTTTTTGGGGATTTTTGAGGATGACAAATCGAAAATTGGGGATAAGGTATGAAATAAACCTGGGAGCCCTGGGGCCCGTTTCTCTAAAAGTACAAGTTACAAATTTACAAGTAAAATAAACACAAAACAACAACAAAATTTTTAAAAGTGTTGTTGTTTTGTGTGTATTTTACTTGTAAATTTGTAACTTGTAGTTTTGAGAAACGGGCCCCTGATCTCAAGGCGTGTCTAACAGCCCAACCTTAATCAGAGTATTGAGCGTCGCGCAAGTGACAGCATATGTATTTACAGTACATTTTGCCACAAAATATTTTCTTTGAATGTACTGAAAGTACTTACCCTGTTTCTTATAAGTGAACTTACAAGATCAGGTGATCTTACTCGCCTAAACGGCAAACGTAGTTAAGTGATGTAATTGTCATAATATCATCATCGCCTTCAAAGTTTCAAACTCTGTATAGAGCCTCCTTTCTTTACGGTATTTGAAATTTCCTTATAGAGCTAGCTGCGCTGATAATTTCACCCGTCTTTCAACGTTTCAGACAACTAGTGAACTAGTTTCTACAACAAATTTTCTATTGTTGGATTCGGTTAGTTGTATCATGGTACATCCATATGCATACATACATATGTACATATTTATGACTTCATATACACTTAATTTATATGATGGAGTGAAATTAATCTAACCAGACATCCCGCTATTGGTGGGATTATCTCGTTTCTTAAAAATCGATCGCGCTTAAAAATGTTATATTGATTTTTAAATTTCAAAACTCCTAAAAAGAGTGGGTTTTATATTAAAAGCGTGATAAAATGTTTAAGTGAGATCGACCATTAAAAAGCAGGATATTATTGTATGTATGTATGAAGTTTTTAATACGATTCAATAACAAAATTAATAAAGAACGAAACTAAAAGTCAATATTATTGAAATCAATGCACTTTCAACACAATAACCTCAGTAGGAAGAAAACTAAAAGTCTGAAATTTTTTATTTATTTTAAAAGTTGATGTGCCCTTTGATTTGCAACAGCTATTCTCGCCTCGTTTGATTCGCCCTGAAAAAATATAAGCAAGTAAAACATAAATCTGTATGAAAACTAACATTATTACCTTTCTGTTGATTCTGTCTATTTGTCTATTTTGATTTTCAAGTTCTGAACCCATGTCAAGAGCCATATTCCGAAGATTTCCAATCATTGTGTTTACTTGGCCCATATTTTCTTCCATTTCATCTTCACGAGCATCATTCGTTATTCTAAAAAGAAAAAAAGAGATTTAATTTCAAAACAAAGAAAATAATATTAGTTGCTGTTTCCCTTACGTAGTGTCCTAACGAGCCATGGATTTGTCTTGACAAAAGTCAAAGTCGATATGAAAAATACCACAAAAACATTTTTCGGATATTTTTATGTATGAAGTTTGACAAATGTTAGAACAAAATTATGTCTCGTCAAGACGCCATGTTATATCACAGCTTAATCTTTTTTTAGCTGACGGCATTAGCTATACAACTAGGGCTCCCACCTTTTTTTGGTCATTAAAGGTTGAAAAAAGTACACAGTACAAAAATAAAATACAATTTATTTCTCTTTATTGTTATATTTAAAAACGTATTTTTTATTGGTTTTGGCAAGTTTTATCAAATAATTATCATTTCTAAACAATTGCACAGCATCTTTACAGTCTATATTTAAATTAAAGTAAATCATTAATTAATTTTTTATCATATTCAGAGGTGCTTTGCCTCTTTCATTTCGCCATTTGACCTTCATTACAGAAAAAACTCTCTCTGTGAATACTAACCTGGCTAATTGAGGGTGCTGTTGGCTGAGTAGTTAGCGCGTTTGACTACAAACCCTGAGGTCTTGAGTTCAAGACTAGTTTCAGGCAAGCCAACAACATCATGCATTTTTCTTATGTGCATTGGTGTGTTATTGTGTTGGTTGTTGTTGGACTGTTAAAGTAATGAAGGCATAGCAGTGGTCACTTTGGCAGTACCGGCAGCGATTAATACTAACATATCCTAATGCACTTGTCAGCACCCTCCTTCGTCGGTATTGTTGCAGAACCGTCGGCGAAATAAAAAAGAAAGTACACGGAATTTTGGCATTTATTGTCTATTACAGGCATGCTATAACAATAAGTGGAGAATTTTTTCCGTCAACTGAAACAAAAATTAATGTTCAGACAATTGTTTGGTCACGTAATTTTTGACATTTCTAGTTTTTCGTACATTGTAAAAAATTTTTAAGGTGGAGGTACATACCACGCGTTACGCGGCAACGCTTTTCTTACTTTTCGAACTTAACCCTTTAAGAATGGCAACTTACACACCACGCTTTTGATGCTCTTCTACTTATACAATTTCAAGCCTTTGCCGGCTATATTTTGTCTTGCCTTTAAATTTTATTTTTCTTTATATATTTAATGCAGTTTTCATGCATTTTTTAATAAAAAAATTAATTTCTAATAATTTATTTCCATTAAACAAACATTTTAGCATATGAATCTGGCAGCACTACCTGTCGTTTTGTATACGACGCGTGAAAGTTGAAGAATGTTCAACTTTTTGCGAGTTACGCGCGTCGCAAACTTCTCTTTGTATCTTGCCTTATGGAAACACACTATTTCAACTTTTTTGACAGAAGTCTGTAACGCATTAGCGTATTTAACGCATGCTATGTACCTTCACGTTTAGTGTTTTTGTGTGTTGTAAATTAAAAAATATATAAATTTGTGTGTATGCAAACAAAATTCTCTATAGAAATCTACACGATTATTTTTCCGTGTAGAAATAAGTGCAAAACTCCAAACCTGAATTTCAGTGAGAACTGCATACTACGCTTTAAACGTAAATATCAAGGCATATTCATTACAGGTACCACCATAACTAAAACAAATACAACACCAGAAAACACATGTATTTTGTTAGTAGAAATATCCAAGAAATATGTCAAATCCATTATCTATGAGTCGCACACATTCATAACCTCTCTCAAATTTAATAATACATGCCCGTTGTTAAGAGAAAACTCCCAGATATGTGTCAAAATCTATTATCTGTGTGATGCACACATTCTCAAATTTACAAAAACAGCTGTTCTTGTAGTGGTACCTGTTCAATCTACCTTGGTAAAAATTTTACACTTTTGTAGAAAATTGTTGGCATAAAGTACGTGCTACGGCTGAACAGCTGACTCGTGGACTATTCATTAGCAACAGAAAAATTATTGTTGTTAGTTAATCAGCATCAAATATTGTTAAAAATGTTACAAAGTAGTATAATCGACAATCTGCTTGTTAAATTTTTAAAAATGACAACTATTGTTAAAATTGAGTAGAGAATCGCACTACTGAGACTAGTTTCAGGCGAGCCAGCAACATTACACTCCTTTACATTACACTGCTTTGCAAGCAAAATGT
Organism: Panzeria rudis; assembly: GCA_956483635.1. Lineage (NCBI taxonomy): Eukaryota > Metazoa > Arthropoda > Insecta > Diptera > Tachinidae > Panzeria > Panzeria rudis. The sequence goes on along the minus strand of OY101447.1, from coordinate 74,912,572 downwards.
ATAGTTTGTAATGCATTTTTTTGAGTGATTAGGATATGCTTAACGCGAGAAAAGTAAAGAAAACATTTTCATTTCGGCCATTTCCAGATAACGGTACATCTACGTTTTTTCGATTTATACTTCCCAGAGTCAAAAGCTGGCTCGATTAAATGATCTGACTGACTAATATAACCTGAATCTATTTTGAATTCTAGATAAATCAAATAATGCGAAATAAAGAATTTTTGTGTACTTTATTGTTCTCATAAAGTATAGTGTACAACTACCCGAAATAACGTACAATACTTTATTATAAAGTAGGGATGGCAAGCCTATATACAACAGTGTTGCCAGAAAAGTTATCTGAAAGAACGCTGAATGCAAAAAATCTGCTGAAGCATTCTACAGACGAAAAAGGAATGCCAAATAAAACTTTTTATAATTCACACGGATTATGTACGTCGACGTCAAATTTGTGACTACGACATTACCAAGGAAAATTTAATAAGGTTGGAACTTCACTAAACAATGACAACACGAAAAACAACAGGCATTTGGTTTTTGTAAAATACCATGCCAATGTCAAAGCTGTTTTGTAAAGAAAATTAAAGAAAGAAAAAAATAAGCTAGTGCTCTCATTTATAAATACATACATTTATAGCCAAAAGCTGGGGATATTTTTTGTCGTAATTAGGAAAAAAATTTTATAATTATTGTTAGAAGTTATTACTTATTTACTCATTTTCTACCAAAATCGATTTACATACAGACTGTCCTAGTCATATATATTTAAAAATTTAATTAAAAGAAAACTTCAGGCTTCATAAATAAGTTTGGAACAGAAAACCTATTTAAATTAATACAATTTTATTTTGAGAATCGAAAATTTTAGTCTTCAGTCATAAAGTTAGAGTTATGACTATTTTTCAGTCACAATACGTTCTGTGAATAAGCATGTAGATATCTTTGTTTTATTGTCAAAGTGCATAAATAAAAAAAACATGAACTATTAGTAATACGTTTCGAAACTCTTCAGTTGAAAACCCCGGTGCATGAGACCGGCGTCACCATTAATGAAAGTCAAATTGTTTTGCTTAATTTTTTTTTGACATTGCAAAAGTATTTGGTTTGGTTTTGCTCATGTACGAAACGATTAAAAATATTTTAAAAGTTTGTGTCTTCGCATGAAACGTTTCCGAAAAGTTTTGTTTGTTTGCACACTCTGGTTTTTATAGCTATGTATAGCTAGATATTTTGTTTCGTAACTAACTTTGCAGTCACACTATCAACTTTTTTTCAATTCCCTTTTCAAGAAATTTACTCATACTGCTTTTCAAAATTCACAAAAATTGAAAGCTGTCACGTAGTCTGCACGCAACAGAGAAACAAGCCGAGGCAAAATTATCGGCGGCGGCGGCTGGGCACATTTTGGGTCGGCGGCGGCGCGCCGACAGAATTTTCGGCGGCTCACCTATATACGGATATTTTGGAAAAAAGGTAGTAAAAATTTTTTTTCGGAAAAAGTACGCAAATTTGCAACCCAGTCGTGAACAAATGTAAACGAACTCGGCGGCTAGTTTTTTGTGCCGATACGAGCCGATGTAATCGGCGGCGGCGCGAGTCAAAAAGGAACCGGCGGCGGCGCGCCGTCGGCTCGAAATCGACTGGCTTGTTTCTCTGGCACGCAATTTCAAAGCAAGTTTTTCAGCACGATGTCATCAAGAAAACAAATAAAATTTATTGTACATATTTGTTGATTTTGTTCACAAACATATTTTCGTTGTTGTAGAGGCACTTTTATTATTTATTTTATTAATATCTTTGTTTTAAAAGCACTTTTATTATGTATTTTTATTAATTTCAAAGAAACAAAACAGTACTGGCGGCAGAATAAGAATGCAAATTTGGAGGAAAAACCTGCAGTCAGCTGTTTTCTTGACTGTAATTTGAAACACTCAGGGCCATTATTACAACTCGGCTTTAGTTATAATTAGCATTTTATCAGACGGATAAACAGTTTTTCATTATTACAACTTTAATTTAACCTAAAAGTGTATGATAACTTACTGGGAAGTTCATTCTTCCGCTAACTTTTATCGGCACACATATTCATAGGCTGCCATGCTTGCTTCTTTATCAAGTAAACACCAAGACGTATCTAACAGGTGAACTCACAAGAGCACATGACCTTACTCGGAAAAGTTAGTGGAGTGATGAAATTATCACAATTTCGTCACTATCTGGAGCTTCACTTTTTTGCGGTACTGGACATTTTATTATAGAGCTACCTGCGCTGATAATTCCTCCAAACTTTCAACATTTTTTGAGAACTGTAGTGTAGTTTCTACAACAAATGTATACTTGTTGTAGACTTGTATGTACCTGTTATCTGTGCCTTGATAAATACACATGTATGACGTTGCCACTTGTACTCTGATATAGCCATACTTTGAAAAAGATAATTTATATTTTAGAGGCAAGTTGTAACAATGAAAAATTGTTGCAGATCAGTTTACCGATCACTTCTGATAATCATGCCAGTAACTATCTTCCACTTTACTGCTGATGGCCCTCAATTGAACGAAAATTTGAAAGCAAATTCTCAGCAAATTTTAAAATTGTGAGTGTTGAATTATGAAAAAGAGAATGAAAACTTGATCGTGTGACACCCAAGTAAAATAATCAACACTATTAGAATCGGCGTGAACAAATCAAACTCACCACAACAATCCGTAACAGATGTCCGTTGTGCTTTCTGTTGTTGCTATTGTATTATTTGATAAGTGGTGAATTATTTTAACTGAGAAAAGATACAGTAAGCAATGAATATAATAAAATAAATAATTTAAAAGGCTCTTAGATATAGTAAAACATTTCTTTATTTCGTACCCAAGAATCAGTTTAGATTTAACAACAAAAATACTTTTTTGGGGAATGTAAAAGTCTTTTAAATATCATTTGAACAAAAAGGCTCACAAAGACCCAAAGAGTATTTTTGCTGTAAAATCTAAAATAATTCCTTTTTTGCGGAATGGAAAAGTTTGTTGGTGATTATCACCCCATAGTTTTATTTTTTACCCAAAAAGCTGTGCGTAGTTTGTTTTCTATTGATCTAAGCTTCAATTTGGCTTTTGTTTTAATCTTGCACAAGAATTATTTTAGATTTTACAGCAAAAATACTTTTTGTTGGTGATTATCACCTCATAGTTTTATTTTTTACCAAAAAAACTGTACGCTGTTTGTTTTCTATTGGTCAAAGCTTCAATTTGGCTTTTGGTTTAATCTTGCTCAAGAATTATTTTAGATTTTACAGCAAAAATACTTTTTGGGTTTTTTTGAGCATTTTTTGCGGAATGTAAAAGTTTGTTGGTGATTATCACCCCATAGTTTTATTGTTTACCCAAAAAAACTGTACGCAGTTTGTTTTTTATTGGTCCAAGCTTAATTTTGGCTTTTGTTTTAATCTTACACAAGGATTATTTTAGGTTTTACAGCGAAAATACTTTTTGGGTGTTTTTGAGCATTTTTTAAGGAATGGAAAAGTTTGTTGGTGATTATCACCCCATAGTTTTATTTTTTACCCAAATAACTGTACGCAGTTTGTTTTCTATTGCTCTAAGCTTAATTTAGGCTTTTGTTTTAATCTTGCACAAGAATTATTTTAGATTTTACAGCAAAAATACTTTTTGGGTGTTTTTGAGCATTTTTTGCGGAATGGAAAAGTTTGTTGGTGATTATCACCCCATAATTTTATTTTTTACCCAAAAAACTGTACGCAGTTTGTTTTTTATTAATTTAAGCTTCAATTTGGCTTTTGTTTCAATCTTGCACAAGAATTATTTTAGATTTTACAGCAAAAATACTTTTTGGGTGTTTGTGATAATTTTTTGCGGAATGCAAAAGTTTGTTGGTGATTATCACCCCATAGTTTTATTTTTTACCCAAAAACTGTACGCAGTTTGTTTTCTGTTGATCTAAGCTTCAATTTGGCTTTTTTTTAATCGTGCACAAGAATTATTTTAGATTTTACAGCAAAAATACTTTTTGGGTTTTTTGCGGAATGTAAAAGTTTGTTGGTGATTATCACCCCAATGTTTTATTTTTTACCAAAAAAACTGTACGCAGTTTGTTTTCTATTAGCTTAAGCTTTTTTTTGCTCTTGTTCCAATCTTGCACAGGAATTATTTTAGATTTTACAGCAAAAATAATTTTTGGGTGTTTTTGAGCATTTTTTGCGGAATGTAAAAGTTTGTTGATGATTATCACCCCATAGTTTTATTTTTTTCCCAAAAAGCTGTACCCAGTTTGCTTTCTATTGGTCTAAGCTTTATTTTGGTTTTTGTTATAATCTTGCACAAGAATTGTTTTCGATTTTACAGTCATTATTTTATTTACTTTGATTATAACAAAATCAATCAATAACAAGTAAATAATAATATATCGGCGTGTTTGTTATAGCCGAGCTTTACTCTGCAATTGTACTGTACGTTTCTTTAGTCTTTGCATGATTTTGTTTTGTTTTTAAAACTCACCACTGCAAATAAAAAAACAATGGAAAAATGTAAACACAAACAGCTGTTACGGTTAATTGGAGTTAATAGTACGTATGTGAACTAATCAAACTCCAACAAACCGTAACAGCTGTTTGTGTCTACATTTTTCCATTGTTTTCTTTTATTTGCTGTGGTGAGTTTTAAAAACACACAAAATCATGCAAAGACTTAAGAAACGTACAGTACAATTGTACAGTAAAGCTCGGCTATAATAAACACGTCGATATTTTAATACTTACTTGTTATTGATTAATTTCGTTACAATCAAAGTATATAAAATAATGACTGTGCACAAAACAAAGAAATACCAGTATACAGTTAAACTCCTTACAAAACGAACTGCGTTACACCCAAAAAGTATTTTTGCTGTAAAATCTAAAATAATTCTTGTGCAAGATTAAATCAAAAGCCAAAATCAAGCTTAGACCAATAGAAAACAAACTGCGTACATTTTTTTTTTGGTAAAAAATAAAACTATGGGGTGATAATCACCAACAAACTTTTCCATTCCGCAAAAAATGCTCAAAAACACCCAAAAAGTATTTTTGCTGTAAAATCTAAAATAATTCTTGTGCAAGATTAAATCAAAAGCCAAAATCAAGCTTAGACCAATAGAAAACAAACTGCGTACAGTTTTTTGGGTAAAAAATAAAAGTATGGGGTGATAATCACCAACAAACTTTTCCATTCCGCAAAAAATGCTCAAAAACACCCAAAAAGTATTTTTGCTGTAAAATCTAAAATACTTCTTGTGCAAGATTGAAACAAAAGCCAAAATTAAGCTTAGACCAATAGAAAAGAAACTGCTTACAGTTTTTTGGGTAAAAAATAAAACTATGGGGTGATAAGCACCAACAAACTTTTCCATTCCGCAAAAAATGCTCAAAAACACCCAAAAAGTATTGTTGCTGTAAAATCTAAAATAATTCTTGTGCAAGATTAAATCAAAAGCCACAATCAAGCTTATGGCAATAGAAAACAAACTGCGTACAGTTTTTTTTGGTAAAAAATAAAACTACGGGGTGATAATCACCAACAAACTTTTCCATTCCGCAAAAAATGCTCAAAAACACCCAAAAAGTATTTTTGCTGTAAAATCTAAATTAATTCTTGTGCAAGATTAAATCAAAAGCCAAAATCAAGCTTAGACCAATAGAAAACAAACTGCGTACAGTTTTTTGGGTAAAAAATAAAAGTATGGGGTGATAATCACCAACAAACTTTTCCATTCCGCAAAAAATGCTCAAAAACACCCAAAAAGTATTTTTGCTGTAAGATCTAAAATACTTCTTGTGCAAGATTGAAACAAAAGCCAAAATTAGGCTTAGACCAATAGAAAAGAAACTGCTTACAGTTTTTTGGGTAAAAAATAAAACTATGGGGTGATAAGCACCAACAAACTTTTCCATTCCGCAAAAAATGCTCAAAAACACCCAAAAAGTATTGTTGCTGTAAAATCTAAAATAATTCTTGTGCAAGATAAAATCAAAAGCCACAATCAAGCTTATGGCAATAGAAAACAAACTGCGTACAGTTTTTTGGGTAAAAAATAAAACTATGGGGTGATAATCACCAACAAACTTTTCCATTCCACAAAAAATGCTCAAAAACACCCAAAAAGTATTTTTGCTGTAAAATCTAAAATAATTCTTGTGCAAGATTAAATCAAAAGCCACAATCAAGCTTATGGCAATAGAAAACAAACTGCGTACAGGTTTTTGGGTAAAAAATAAAACTATGGGGTGATAATCACCAACAAACTTTTCCATTCCACAAAAAATGCTCAAAAACACCCAAAAAGTATTTTTGCTGTAAAATTTAAAATAATTCTTGTGCAAGATTAAATCAAAAGCCAAAATCAAGCTTAGACCAATAGAAAACAAACTGCGTACAGCTTTTTGGGTAAAAAATAAAACTATGGGGTGATAAGCACCAACAAACTTTTCCATTCCGCAAAAAATGCTCAAAAACACCCAAAAAGTATTTTTGCTGTAAAATCTAAAATAATTCTTCTGCAAGATTAAATCAAAAGCCACAATCAAGCTAATGGCAATAAAAAACAAACTGCGTACAGTTTTTTTGGTAAAAAATAAAACTATGGGGTGATAATCACCAACAAACTTTTCCATTCCTCAAAAAATGCTCAAAAACACCCAAAAAGTATTTGTGCTGTAAAATCTAAAATAATTCTTGTGCAAGATTAAATCAAAAGCCACAATCAAGCTTATGGCAATAGAAAACAAACTGCGTACAGTTTTTTGGGTAAAAAATAAAACTATGGTATGATAATCACCAACAACCTTTTCCATTCCGCAAAAAATGCTCAAAAGCACCCAAAAAGTATTTTTGCTGTAAAATCTAAAATAATTCTTGTGCAAGATTAAATCAAAAGCCACAATGAAGCTTAGACTAATAAAAAACAAACTGCGTACAGTTTTTTGGCTAAAAAAATAAAACTATGGGGTGATAATCACCAACAAACTTTTCCATTCCACAAAAAATGCTCAAAAACACCCAAAAACTATTTTAAAATAATTCTTGTGCAAGATAAAATCAAAAGCCACAATCAAGCTTATGGCAATAGAAAACAAACTGCGTACAGTTTTTTGGGTAAAAAATAAAACTATGGGGTGATAATCACCAACAAACTTTTCCATTCCACAAAAAATGCTCAAAAACACCCAAAAAGTATTTTTGCTGTAAAATTTAAAATAATTCTTGTGCAAGATTAAATCAAAAGCCAAAATCAAGCTTAGACCAATAGAAAACAAACTGCGTACAGTTTTTTTTGGTAAAAAATAAAACTATGGGGTGATAATCACCAACAAACTTTTCCATTCCGCAAAAAATGCTCAAAAACACCCAAAAAGTATTTTTGCTGTAAAATCTAAAATAATTCTTGTGCAAGATTAAATCAAAAGCCAAAATCAAGCTTAGACCAATAGAAAACAAACTGCGTACAGTTTTTTGGGTAAAAAATAAAAGTATGGGGTGATAATCACCAACAAACTTTTCCATTCCGCAAAAAATGCTCAAAAACACCCAAAAAGTATTTTTGCTGTAAAATCTAAAATGCTTCTTGTGCAAGATTGAAACAAAAGCCAAAATTAAGCTTAGACCAATAGAAAAGAAACTGCTTACAGTTTTTTGGGTAAAAAATAAAACTATGGGGTGATAAGCACCAACAAACTTTTCCATTCCGCAAAAAATGCTCAAAAACACCCAAAAAGTATTGTTGCTGTAAAATCTAAAATAATTCTTGTGCAAGATAAAATCAAAAGCCACAATCAAGCTTATGGCAATAGAAAACAAACTGCGTACAGTTTTTTGGGTAAAAAATAAAACTATGGGGTGATAATCACCAACAAACTTTTCCATTCCACAAAAAATGCTCAAAAACACCCAAAAAGTATTTTTGCTGTAAAATTTAAAATAATTCTTGTGCAAGATTAAATCAAAAGCCAAAATCAAGCTTAGACCAATAGAAAACAAACTGCGTACAGTTTTTTGGGTAAAAAATAAAACTATGGGGTGATAATCACCAATAAACTTTTCCATTCCACAAAAAATGCTCAAAAACACCCAAAAAGTATTTTTGCTGTAAGATCTAAAATACTTCTTGTGCAAGATTGAAACAAAAGCCAAAATTAGGCTTAGACCAATAGAAAAGAAACTGCTTACAGTTTTTTGGGTAAAAAATAAAACTATGGGGTGATAATCACCAACAAACTTTTCCATTCCGCAAAAAATGCTCAAAAACACCCAAAAAGTATTTTTGCTGTAAAATCTAAAATAATTCTTGTGCAAGATTAAATCAAAAGCCAAAATCAAGCTTAGACCAATAGAAAACAAACTGCGTACAGTTTTTTGGGTAAAAAATAAAAGTATGGGGTGATAATCACCAACAAACTTTTCCATTCCGCAAAAAATGCTCAAAAACACCCAAAAAGTATTTTTGCTGTAAAATCTAAAATGCTTCTTGTGCAAGATTGAAACAAAGCCAAAATTAAGCTTAGACCAATAGAAAAGAAACTGCTTACAGTTTTTTGGGTAAAAAATAAAACTATGGGGTGATAAGCACCAACAAACTTTTCCATTCCGCAAAAAATGCTCAAAAACACCCAAAAAGTATTGTTGCTGTAAAATCTAAAATAATTCTTGTGCAAGATTAAATCAAAAGCCACAATCAAGCTTATGGCAATAGAAAACAAACTGCGTACAGTTTTTTGGGTAAAAAATAAAACTATGGTATGATAATCACCAACAACCTTTTCCATTCCGCAAAAAATGCTCAAAAGCACCCAAAAAGTATTTTTGCTGTAAAATCTAAAATAATTCTTGTGCAAGATTAAATCAAAAGCCACAATGAAGCTTAGACTAATAAAAAACAAACTGCGTACAGTTTTTTGGCTAAAAAAATAAAACTATGGGGTGATAATCACCAACAAACTTTTCCATTCCACAAAAAATGCTCAAAAACACCCAAAAACTATTTTTGCTGTAAAATCTAAAATAATTCTTGTGCAAGATTAAATCAAAAGCCAAAATCAAGCTTAGACCAATAGAAAACAAACTGCGTACAGTTTTTTTTGGTAAAAAATAAAACTATGGGGTGATAATCACCAACAAACTTTTCCATTCCGCAAAAAATGCTCAAAAACACCCAAAAAGTATTTTTGCTGTAAAATCTAAAATAATTCTTGTGCAAGATTAAATCAAAAGCCAAAATCAAGCTTAGACCAATAGAAAACAAACTGCGTACAGTTTTTTGGGTAAAAAATAAAAGTATGGGGTGATAATCACCAACAAACTTTTCCATTCCGCAAAAAATGCTCAAAAACACCCAAAAAGTATTTTTGCTGTAAAATCTAAAATGCTTCTTGTGCAAGATTGAAACAAAAGCCAAAATTAAGCTTAGACCAATAGAAAAGAAACTGCTTACAGTTTTTTGGGTAAAAAATAAAACTATGGGGTGATAAGCACCAACAAACTTTTCCATTCCGCAAAAAATGCTCAAAAACACCCAAAAAGTATTGTTGCTGTAAAATCTAAAATAATTCTTGTGCAAGATAAAATCAAAAGCCACAATCAAGCTTATGGCAATAGAAAACAAACTGCGTACAGTTTTTTGGGTAAAAAATAAAACTATGGGGTGATAATCACCAACAAACTTTTCCATTCCACAAAAAATGCTCAAAAACACCCAAAAAGTATTTTTGCTGTAAAATTTAAAATAATTCTTGTGCAAGATTAAATCAAAAGCCAAAATCAAGCTTAGACCAATAGAAAACAAACTGCGTACAGTTTTTTTTGGTAAAAAATAAAACTATGGGGTGATAATCACCAACAAACTTTTCCATTCCGCAAAAAATGCTCAAAAACACCCAAAAAGTATTTTTGCTGTAAAATCTAAAATAATTCTTGTGCAAGATTAAATCAAAAGCCAAAATCAAGCTTAGACCAATAGAAAACAAACTGCGTACAGTTTTTTGGGTAAAAAATAAAAGTATGGGGTGATAATCACCAACAAACTTTTCCATTCCGCAAAAAATGCTCAAAAACACCCAAAAAGTATTTTTGCTGTAAAATCTAAAATGCTTCTTGTGCAAGATTGAAACAAAAGCCAAAATTAAGCTTAGACCAATAGAAAAGAAACTGCTTACAGTTTTTTGGGTAAAAAATAAAACTATGGGGTGATAAGCACCAACAAACTTTTCCATTCCGCAAAAAATGCTCAAAAACACCCAAAAAGTATTGTTGCTGTAAAATCTAAAATAATTCTTGTGCAAGATAAAATCAAAAGCCACAATCAAGCTAATGGCAATAGAAAACAAACTGCGTACAGTTTTTTGGGTAAAAAATAAAACTATGGGGTGATAATCACCAACAAACTTTTCCATTCCACAAAAAATGCTCAAAAACACCCAAAAAGTATTTTTGCTGTAAAATTTAAAATAATTCTTGTGCAAGATTAAATCAAAAGCCAAAATCAAGCTTAGACCAATAGAAAACAAACTGCGTACAGTTTTTTGGGTAAAAAATAAAACTATGGGGTGATAATCACCAATAAACTTTTCCATTCCACAAAAAATGCTCAAAAACACCCAAAAAGTATTTTTGCTGTAAGATCTAAAATACTTCTTGTGCAAGATTGAAACAAAAGCCAAAATTAGGCTTAGACCAATAGAAAAGAAACTGCTTACAGTTTTTTGGGTAAAAAATAAAACTATGGGGTGATAAGCACCAACAAACTTTTCCATTCCGCAAAAAATGCTCAAAAACACCCAAAAAGTATTGTTGCTGTAAAATCTAAAATAATTCTTGTGCAAGATAAAATCAAAAGCCACAATCAAGCTTATGGCAATAGAAAACAAACTGCGTACAGTTTTTTGGGTAAAAAATAAAACTATGGGGTGATAATCACCAACAAACTTTTCCATTCCACAAAAAATGCTCAAAAACACCCAAAAAGTATTTTTGCTGTAAAATCTAAAATAATTCTTGTGCAAGATTAAATCAAAAGCCACAATCAAGCTTATGGCAATAGAAAACAAACTGCGTACAGGTTTTTGGCTAAAAAATAAAACTATGGGGTGATAATCACCAACAAACTTTTCCATTCCACAAAAAATGCTCAAAAACACCCAAAAAGTATTTTTGCTGTAAAATTTAAAATAATTCTTGTGCAAGATTAAATCAAAAGCCAAAATCAAGCTTAGACCAATAGAAAACAAACTGCGTACAGCTTTTTGGGTAAAAAATAAAACTATGGGGTGATAATCACCAATAAACTTTTCCATTCCGCAAAAAATGCTCAAAAACACCCAAAAAGTATTTTTGCTGTAAAATCTAAAATAATTCTTCTGCAAGATTAAATCAAAAGCCACAATCAAGCTAATGGCAATAAAAAACAAACTGCGTACAGTTTTTTTGGTAAAAAATAAAACTATGGGGTGATAATCACCAACAAACTTTTCCATTCCTCAAAAAATGCTCAAAAACACCCAAAAAGTATTTGTGCTGTAAAATCTAAAATAATTCTTGTGCAAGATTAAATCAAAAGCCACAATCAAGCTTATGGCAATAGAAAACAAACTGCGTACAGTTTTTTGGGTAAAAAATAAAACTATGGTATGATAATCACCAACAACCTTTTCCATTCCGCAAAAAATGCTCAAAAGCACCCAAAAAGTATTTTTGCTGTAAAATCTAAAATAATTCTTGTGCAAGATTAAATCAAAAGCCACAATGAAGCTTAGACTAATAAAAAACAAACTGCGTACAGTTTTTTGGGTAAAAAATAAAACTATGGGGTGATAATCACCAACAAACTTTTCCATTCCACAAAAAATGCTCAAAAACACCCAAAAACTATTTTTGCTGTAAAATCTAAAATAATTCTTGTGCAAGATTCAATCAAAAGCCAAAATCAAGCTTAGACCAATAGAAAACAAACTGCGTACAGTTTTTTTTGGTAAAAAATAAAACTATGGGGTGATAATCACCAACAAACTTTTCCATTCCGCAAAATATGCTCAAAAACACCCAAAAAGTATTTTTGCTGTAAAATCTAAAATAATTCTTGTGCAAGATTAATACAAAAGCCAAAATTAAGCTTAGACCAATAGAAAACAAACTGCGAACAGTTTTTTGGGTAAAAAATAAAACTATGGGGTGATAATCACCAACAAACTTTTCCATTCCGCAAAAAATGCTCAAAAACACTCAAAAAGTATTTTTGCTGTAAAATCTAAAATAGCTCTTGTGCAAGATTAAATCAAAAAGCAAAATCAAGTTTAGACCAATAGAAAACAAACTGCGTACAGTTTTTTGGGTAAAAAATAAAACTATTGGTTGATAATTACCAACAAACTTTTCCATTCCGCAAAAAAAGCTCAAAAACTCCCAAAAAGTATTTTTGCTGTAAAATCTAAAATAATTCTTGTGCAAGATTAAAACAAAAGCCAAAATTAAGCTTAGACCAATAGAAAACAAACAGCGTACAGTTTTTTTGGTAAAAAATAAAACTATGAGGTGATAATCACCAACAAAAAGTATTTTTGCTGTAAAATCTAAAATATCTCTTGTGCAAGATTAAATCAAAAAGCAAAATCAAGTTTAGACCAATAGAAAACAAACTGCGTACAGTTTTTTGGGTAAAAAATAAAACTATTGGTTGATAATTACCAACAAACTTTTCCATTCCGCAAAAAATGCTCAAAAAAACCCAAAAAGTATTTTTGCTGTAAAATCTAAAATAATTCTTGAGCAAGATTAAACCAAAAGCCAAATTGAAGCTTTGACCAATAGAAAACAAACAGCGTACAGTTTTTTTGGTAAAAAATAAAACTATGAGGTGATAATCACCAACAAAAAGTATTTTTGCTGTAAAATCTAAAATAATTCTTGTGCAAGATTAAAACAAAAGCCAAATTGAAGCTTAGATCAATAGAAAACAAACTACGCACAGCTTTTTGGGTAAAAAATAAAACTATGGGGTGATAATCACCAACAAACTTTTCCATTCCGCAAAAAAGGAATTATTTTAGATTTTACAGCAAAAATACTCTTTGGGTCTTTGTGAGCCTTTTTGTTCAAATGATATTTAAAAGACTTTTACATTCCCCAAAAAAGTATTTTTGTTGTTAAATCTAAACTGATTCTTGGGTACGAAATAAAGAAATGTTTTAATATATCTAAGAGCCTTTTAAATTATTTATTTTATTATATTCATTGCTTACTGTATCTTTTCTCAGTTAAAATAATTCACCACTTATCAAATAATACAATAGCAACAACAGAAAGCACAACGGACATCTGTTACGGATTATTGTGGTGAGTTTGATTTGTTCACGCCGATGTATGTGAACTAATCAAACTCCAACAAACCGTAACAGCTGTTTGTGTCTACATTTTTCCATTGTTTTCTTTTATTTGCTGTGGTGAGTTTTAAAAACACACAAAATCATGCAAAGACTTAAGAAACGTACAGTACAATTGTACAGTAAAGCTCGGCTATAATAAACACGTCGATATTTTAATACTTACTTGTTATTGATTAATTTCGTTACAATCAAAGTATATAAAATAATGACTGTGCACAAAACAAAGAAATACCAGTATACAGTTAAACTCCTTACAAAACGAACTGCGTTACACCCAAAAAGTATTTTTGCTGTAAAATCTAAAATAATTCTTGTGCAAGATTAAATCAAAAGCCAAAATCAAGCTTAGACCAATAGAAAACAAACTGCGTACATTTTTTTTTGGTAAAAAATAAAACTATGGGGTGATAATCACCAACAAACTTTTCCATTCCGCAAAAAATGCTCAAAAACACCCAAAAAGTATTTTTGCTGTAAAATCTAAAATAATTCTTGTGCAAGATTAAATCAAAAGCCAAAATCAAGCTTAGACCAATGGAAAACAAACTGCGTACAGTTTTTTGGGTAAAAAATAAAAGTATGGGGTGATAATCACCAACAAACTTTTCCATTCCGCAAAAAATGCTCAAAAACACCCAAAAAGTATTTTTGCTGTTAAATCTAAAATACTTCTTGTGCAAGATTGAAACAAAAGCCAAAATTAAGCTTAGACCAATAGAAAAGAAACTGCTTACAGTTTTTTGGGTAAAAAATAAAACTATGGGGTGATAAGCACCAACAAACTTTTCCATTCCGCAAAAAATGCTCAAAAACACCCAAAAAGTATTGTTGCTGTAAAATCTAAAATAATTCTTGAGCAAGATTAAACCAAAAGCCAAATTGAAGCTTTGACCAATAGAAAACAAACAGCGTACAGTTTTTTTGGTAAAAAATAAAACTATGAGGTGATAATCACCAACAAAAAGTATTTTTGCTGTAAAATCTAAAATATCTCTTGTGCAAGATTAAATCAAAAAGCAAAATCAAGTTTAGACCAATAGAAAACAAACTGCGTACAGTTTTTTGGGTAAGAAATAAAACTATTGGTTGATAATTACCAACAAACTTTTCCATTCCGCAAAAAATGCTCAAAAAAACCCAAAAAGTATTTTTGCTGTAAAATCTAAAATAATTCTTGAGCAAGATTAAACCAAAAGCCAAATTGAAGCTTTGACCAATAGAAAACAAACAGCGTACAGTTTTTTTGGTAAAAAATAAAACTATGAGGTGATAATCACCAACAAAAAGTATTTTTGCTGTAAAATCTAAAATAATTCTTGTGCAAGATTAAAACAAAAGCCAAATTGAAGCTTAGATCAATAGAAAACAAACTACGCACAGCTTTTTGGGTAAAAAATAAAACTATGGGGTGATAATCACCAACAAACTTTTCCATTCCGCAAAAAAGGAATTATTTTAGATTTTACAGCAAAAATACTCTTTGGGTCTTTGTGAGCCTTTTTGTTCAAATGATATTTAAAAGACTTTTACATTCCCCAAAAAAGTATTTTTGTTGTTAAATCTAAACTGATTCTTGGGTACGAAATAAAGAAATGTTTTAATATATCTAAGAGCCTTTTAAATTATTTATTTTATTATATTCATTGCTTACTGTATCTTTTCTCAGTTAAAATAATTCACCACTTATCAAATAATACAATAGCAACAACAGAAAGCACAACGGACATCTGTTACGGATTATTGTGGTGAGTTTGATTTGTTCACGCCGATGTATGTGAACTAATCAAACTCCAACAAACCGTAACAGCTGTTTGTGTCTACATTTTTCCATTGTTTTCTTTTATTTGCTGTGGTGAGTTTTAAAAACACACAAAATCATGCAAAGACTTAAGAAACGTACAGTACAATTGTACAGTAAAGCTCGGCTATAATAAACACGTCGATATTTTAATACTTACTTGTTATTGATTAATTTCGTTACAATCAAAGTATATAAAATAATGACTGTGCACAAAACAAAGAAATACCAGTATACAGTTAAACTCCTTACAAAACGAACTGCGTTACACCCAAAAAGTATTTTTGCTGTAAAATCTAAAATAATTCTTGTGCAAGATTAAATCAAAAGCCAAAATCAAGCTTAGACCAATAGAAAACAAACTGCGTACATTTTTTTTTGGTAAAAAATAAAACTATGGGGTGATAATCACCAACAAACTTTTCCATTCCGCAAAAAATGCTCAAAAACACCCAAAAAGTATTTTTGCTGTAAAATCTAAAATAATTCTTGTGCAAGATTAAATCAAAAGCCAAAATCAAGCTTAGACCAATGGAAAACAAACTGCGTACAGTTTTTTGGGTAAAAAATAAAAGTATGGGGTGATAATCACCAACAAACTTTTCCATTCCGCAAAAAATGCTCAAAAACACCCAAAAAGTATTTTTGCTGTTAAATCTAAAATACTTCTTGTGCAAGATTGAAACAAAAGCCAAAATTAAGCTTAGACCAATAGAAAAGAAACTGCTTACAGTTTTTTGGGTAAAAAATAAAACTATGGGGTGATAAGCACCAACAAACTTTTCCATTCCGCAAAAAATGCTCAAAAACACCCAAAAAGTATTGTTGCTGTAAAATCTAAAATAATTCTTGAGCAAGATTAAACCAAAAGCCAAATTGAAGCTTTGACCAATAGAAAACAAACAGCGTACAGTTTTTTTGGTAAAAAATAAAACTATGAGGTGATAATCACCAACAAAAAGTATTTTTGCTGTAAAATCTAAAATATCTCTTGTGCAAGATTAAATCAAAAAGCAAAATCAAGTTTAGACCAATAGAAAACAAACTGCGTACAGTTTTTTGGGTAAAAAATAAAACTATTGGTTGATAATTACCAACAAACTTTTCCATTCCGCAAAAAATGCTCAAAAACACCCAAAAAGTATTTTTGCTGTAAAATCTAAAATGCTTCTTGTGCAAGATTGAAACAAAAGCCAAAATTAAGCTTAGACCAATAGAAAAGAAACTGCTTACAGTTTTTTGGGTAAAAAATAAAACTATGGGGTGATAAGCACCAACAAACTTTTCCATTCCGCAAAAAATGCTCAAAAACACCCAAAAAGTATTGTTGCTGTAAAATCTAAAATAATTCTTGTGCAAGATAAAATCAAAAGCCACAATCAAGCTTATGGCAATAGAAAACAAACTGCGTACAGTTTTTTGGGTAAAAAATAAAACTATGGGGTGATAATCACCAACAAACTTTTCCATTCCACAAAAAATGCTCAAAAACACCCAAAAAGTATTTTTGCTGTAAAATTTAAAATAATTCTTGTGCAAGATTAAATCAAAAGCCAAAATCAAGCTTAGACCAATAGAAAACAAACTGCGTACAGTTTTTTGGGTAAAAAATAAAACTATGGGGTGATAATCACCAATAAACTTTTCCATTCCACAAAAAATGCTCAAAAACACCCAAAAAGTATTTTTGCTGTAAGATCTAAAATACTTCTTGTGCAAGATTGAAACAAAAGCCAAAATTAGGCTTAGACCAATAGAAAAGAAACTGCTTACAGTTTTTTGGGTAAAAAATAAAACTATGGGGTGATAAGCACCAACAAACTTTTCCATTCCGCAAAAAATGCTCAAAAACACCCAAAAAGTATTGTTGCTGTAAAATCTAAAATAATTCTTGTGCAAGATAAAATCAAAAGCCACAATCAAGCTTATGGCAATAGAAAACAAACTGCGTACAGTTTTTTGGGTAAAAAATAAAACTATGGGGTGATAATCACCAACAAACTTTTCCATTCCACAAAAAATGCTCAAAAACACCCAAAAAGTATTTTTGCTGTAAAATCTAAAATAATTCTTGTGCAAGATTAAATCAAAAGCCACAATCAAGCTTATGGCAATAGAAAACAAACTGCGTACAGGTTTTTGGCTAAAAAATAAAACTATGGGGTGATAATCACCAACAAACTTTTCCATTCCACAAAAAATGCTCAAAAACACCCAAAAAGTATTTTTGCTGTAAAATTTAAAATAATTCTTGTGCAAGATTAAATCAAAAGCCAAAATCAAGCTTAGACCAATAGAAAACAAACTGCGTACAGCTTTTTGGGTAAAAAATAAAACTATGGGGTGATAATCACCAATAAACTTTTCCATTCCGCAAAAAATGCTCAAAAACACCCAAAAAGTATTTTTGCTGTAAAATCTAAAATAATTCTTCTGCAAGATTAAATCAAAAGCCACAATCAAGCTAATGGCAATAAAAAACAAACTGCGTACAGTTTTTTTGGTAAAAAATAAAACTATGGGGTGATAATCACCAACAAACTTTTCCATTCCTCAAAAAATGCTCAAAAACACCCAAAAAGTATTTGTGCTGTAAAATCTAAAATAATTCTTGTGCAAGATTAAATCAAAAGCCACAATCAAGCTTATGGCAATAGAAAACAAACTGCGTACAGTTTTTTGGGTAAAAAATAAAACTATGGTATGATAATCACCAACAACCTTTTCCATTCCGCAAAAAATGCTCAAAAGCACCCAAAAAGTATTTTTGCTGTAAAATCTAAAATAATTCTTGTGCAAGATTAAATCAAAAGCCACAATGAAGCTTAGACTAATAAAAAACAAACTGCGTACAGTTTTTTGGGTAAAAAATAAAACTATGGGGTGATAATCACCAACAAACTTTTCCATTCCACAAAAAATGCTCAAAAACACCCAAAAACTATTTTTGCTGTAAAATCTAAAATAATTCTTGTGCAAGATTCAATCAAAAGCCAAAATCAAGCTTAGACCAATAGAAAACAAACTGCGTACAGTTTTTTTTGGTAAAAAATAAAACTATGGGGTGATAATCACCAACAAACTTTTCCATTCCGCAAAATATGCTCAAAAACACCCAAAAAGTATTTTTGCTGTAAAATCTAAAATAATTCTTGTGCAAGATTAATACAAAAGCCAAAATTAAGCTTAGACCAATAGAAAACAAACTGCGAACAGTTTTTTGGGTAAAAAATAAAACTATGGGGTGATAATCACCAACAAACTTTTCCATTCCGCAAAAAATGCTCAAAAACACTCAAAAAGTATTTTTGCTGTAAAATCTAAAATAGCTCTTGTGCAAGATTAAATCAAAAAGCAAAATCAAGTTTAGACCAATAGAAAACAAACTGCGTACAGTTTTTTGGGTAAAAAATAAAACTATTGGTTGATAATTACCAACAAACTTTTCCATTCCGCAAAAAAAGCTCAAAAACTCCCAAAAAGTATTTTTGCTGTAAAATCTAAAATAATTCTTGTGCAAGATTAAAACAAAAGCCAAAATTAAGCTTAGACCAATAGAAAACAAACAGCGTACAGTTTTTTTGGTAAAAAATAAAACTATGAGGTGATAATCACCAACAAAAAGTATTTTTGCTGTAAAATCTAAAATATCTCTTGTGCAAGATTAAATCAAAAAGCAAAATCAAGTTTAGACCAATAGAAAACAAACTGCGTACAGTTTTTTGGGTAAAAAATAAAACTATTGGTTGATAATTACCAACAAACTTTTCCATTCCGCAAAAAATGCTCAAAAAAACCCAAAAAGTATTTTTGCTGTAAAATCTAAAATAATTCTTGAGCAAGATTAAACCAAAAGCCAAATTGAAGCTTTGACCAATAGAAAACAAACAGCGTACAGTTTTTTTGGTAAAAAATAAAACTATGAGGTGATAATCACCAACAAAAAGTATTTTTGCTGTAAAATCTAAAATAATTCTTGTGCAAGATTAAAACAAAAGCCAAATTGAAGCTTAGATCAATAGAAAACAAACTACGCACAGCTTTTTGGGTAAAAAATAAAACTATGGGGTGATAATCACCAACAAACTTTTCCATTCCGCAAAAAAGGAATTATTTTAGATTTTACAGCAAAAATACTCTTTGGGTCTTTGTGAGCCTTTTTGTTCAAATGATATTTAAAAGACTTTTACATTCCCCAAAAAAGTATTTTTGTTGTTAAATCTAAACTGATTCTTGGGTACGAAATAAAGAAATGTTTTAATATATCTAAGAGCCTTTTAAATTATTTATTTTATTATATTCATTGCTTACTGTATCTTTTCTCAGTTAAAATAATTCACCACTTATCAAATAATACAATAGCAACAACAGAAAGCACAACGGACATCTGTTACGGATTATTGTGGTGAGTTTGATTTGTTCACGCCGATGTATGTGAACTAATCAAACTCCAACAAACCGTAACAGCTGTTTGTGTCTACATTTTTCCATTGTTTTCTTTTATTTGCTGTGGTGAGTTTTAAAAACACACAAAATCATGCAAAGACTTAAGAAACGTACAGTACAATTGTACAGTAAAGCTCGGCTATAATAAACACGTCGATATTTTAATACTTACTTGTTATTGATTAATTTCGTTACAATCAAAGTATATAAAATAATGACTGTGCACAAAACAAAGAAATACCAGTATACAGTTAAACTCCTTACAAAACGAACTGCGTTACACCCAAAAAGTATTTTTGCTGTAAAATCTAAAATAATTCTTGTGCAAGATTAAATCAAAAGCCAAAATCAAGCTTAGACCAATAGAAAACAAACTGCGTACATTTTTTTTTGGTAAAAAATAAAACTATGGGGTGATAATCACCAACAAACTTTTCCATTCCGCAAAAAATGCTCAAAAACACCCAAAAAGTATTTTTGCTGTAAAATCTAAAATAATTCTTGTGCAAGATTAAATCAAAAGCCAAAATCAAGCTTAGACCAATGGAAAACAAACTGCGTACAGTTTTTTGGGTAAAAAATAAAAGTATGGGGTGATAATCACCAACAAACTTTTCCATTCCGCAAAAAATGCTCAAAAACACCCAAAAAGTATTTTTGCTGTTAAATCTAAAATACTTCTTGTGCAAGATTGAAACAAAAGCCAAAATTAAGCTTAGACCAATAGAAAAGAAACTGCTTACAGTTTTTTGGGTAAAAAATAAAACTATGGGGTGATAAGCACCAACAAACTTTTCCATTCCGCAAAAAATGCTCAAAAACACCCAAAAAGTATTGTTGCTGTAAAATCTAAAATAATTCTTGAGCAAGATTAAACCAAAAGCCAAATTGAAGCTTTGACCAATAGAAAACAAACAGCGTACAGTTTTTTTGGTAAAAAATAAAACTATGAGGTGATAATCACCAACAAAAAGTATTTTTGCTGTAAAATCTAAAATATCTCTTGTGCAAGATTAAATCAAAAAGCAAAATCAAGTTTAGACCAATAGAAAACAAACTGCGTACAGTTTTTTGGGTAAAAAATAAAACTATTGGTTGATAATTACCAACAAACTTTTCCATTCCGCAAAAAATGCTCAAAAAAACCCAAAAAGTATTTTTGCTGTAAAATCTAAAATAATTCTTGAGCAAGATTAAACCAAAAGCCAAATTGAAGCTTTGACCAATAGAAAACAAACAGCGTACAGTTTTTTTGGTAAAAAATAAAACTATGAGGTGATAATCACCAACAAAAAGTATTTTTGCTGTAAAATCTAAAATAATTCTTGTGCAAGATTAAAACAAAAGCCAAATTGAAGCTTAGATCAATAGAAAACAAACTACGCACAGCTTTTTGGGTAAAAAATAAAACTATGGGGTGATAATCACCAACAAACTTTTCCATTCCGCAAAAAAGGAATTATTTTAGATTTTACAGCAAAAATACTCTTTGGGTCTTTGTGAGCCTTTTTGTTCAAATGATATTTAAAAGACTTTTACATTCCCCAAAAAAGTATTTTTGTTGTTAAATCTAAACTGATTCTTGGGTACGAAATAAAGAAATGTTTTAATATATCTAAGAGCCTTTTAAATTATTTATTTTATTATATTCATTGCTTACTGTATCTTTTCTCAGTTAAAATAATTCACCACTTATCAAATAATACAATAGCAACAACAGAAAGCACAACGGACATCTGTTACGGATTATTGTGGTGAGTTTGATTTGTTCACGCCGATGTATGTGAACTAATCAAACTCCAACAAACCGTAACAGCTGTTTGTGTCTACATTTTTCCATTGTTTTCTTTTATTTGCTGTGGTGAGTTTTAAAAACACACAAAATCATGCAAAGACTTAAGAAACGTACAGTACAATTGTACAGTAAAGCTCGGCTATAATAAACACGTCGATATTTTAATACTTACTTGTTATTGATTAATTTCGTTACAATCAAAGTATATAAAATAATGACTGTGCACAAAACAAAGAAATACCAGTATACAGTTAAACTCCTTACAAAACGAACTGCGTTACACCCAAAAAGTATTTTTGCTGTAAAATCTAAAATAATTCTTGTGCAAGATTAAATCAAAAGCCAAAATCAAGCTTAGACCAATAGAAAACAAACTGCGTACATTTTTTTTTGGTAAAAAATAAAACTATGGGGTGATAATCACCAACAAACTTTTCCATTCCGCAAAAAATGCTCAAAAACACCCAAAAAGTATTTTTGCTGTAAAATCTAAAATAATTCTTGTGCAAGATTAAATCAAAAGCCAAAATCAAGCTTAGACCAATGGAAAACAAACCGCGTACAGTTTTTTGGGTAAAAAATAAAAGTATGGGGTGATAATCACCAACAAACTTTTCCATTCCGCAAAAAATGCTCAAAAACACCCAAAAAGTATTTTCGCTGTTAAATCTAAAATACTTCTTGTGCAAGATTGAAACAAAAGCCAAAATTAAGCTTAGACCAATAGAAAAGAAACTGCTTACAGTTTTTTGGGTAAAAAATAAAACTATGGGGTGATAAGCACCAACAAACTTTTCCATTCCGCAAAAAATGCTCAAAAACACCCAAAAAGTATTGTTGCTGTAAAATCTAAAATAATTCTTGTGCAAGATAAAATCAAAAGCCACAATCAAGCTTATGGCAATAGAAAACAAACTGCGTACAGTTTTTTGGGTAAAAAATAAAACTATGGGGTGATAATCACCAACAAACTTTTCCATTCCACAAAAAATGCTCAAAAACACCCAAAAAGTATTTTTGCTGTAAAATCTAAAATAATTCTTGTGCAAGATTAAATCAAAAGCCACAATCAAGCTTATGGCAATTGAAAACAAACTGCGTACAGGTTTTTGGCTAAAAAATAAAACTATGGGGTGATAATCACCAACAAACTTTTCCATTCCACAAAAAATGCTCAAAAACACCCAAAAAGTATTTTTGCTGTAAAATTTAAAATAATTCTTGTGCAAGATTAAATCAAAAGCCAAAATCAAGCTTAGACCAATAGAAAACAAACTGCGTACAGTTTTTTGGGTAAAAAATAAAACTATGGGGTGATAATCACCAATAAACTTTTCCATTCCGCAAAAAATGCTCAAAAACACCCAAAAAGTATTTTTGCTGTAAAATCTAAAATAATTCTTGTGCAAGATTAAATAAAAAGCCACAATCAAGCTAATGGCAATAAAAAACAAACTGCGTACAGTTTTTTTGGTAAAAAATAAAACTATGGGGTGATAATCACCAACAAACTTTTCCATTCCTCAAAAAATGCTCAAAAACACCCAAAAAGTATTGTTGCTGTAAAATCTAAAATAATTCTTGTGCAAGATTAAATCAAAAGCCACAATCAAGCTTATGGCAGTAGAAAACAAACTGCGTACAGTTTTTTGGGTAAAAAATAAAACTATGGTATGATAATCACCAACAACCTTTTCCATTCCGCAAAAAATGCTCAAAAGCACCCAAAAAGAATTTGTGCTGTAAAATCTAAAATAATTCTTGTGCAAGATTAAATCAAAAGCCACAATGAAGCTTAGACTAATAGAAAACAAACTGCGTACAGTTTTTTGGGTAAAAAATAAAACTATTGGTTGATAATTACCAACAAACTTTTCCATTCCACAAAAAATGCTCAAAAACACCCAAAAAGTATTTTTGCTGTAAAATCTAAAATAATTCTTCTGCAAGATTAAATCAAAAGCCACAATCAAGCTAATGGCAATAAAAAACAAACTGCGTACAGTTTTTTTGGTAAAAAATAAAACTATGGGGTGATAATCACCAACAAACTTTTCCATTCCTCAAAAAATGCTCAAAAACACCCAAAAAGTATTTGTGCTGTAAAATCTAAAATAATTCTTGTGCAAGATTAAATCAAAAGCCACAATCAAGCTTATGGCAATAGAAAACAAACTGCGTACAGTTTTTTGGGTAAAAAATAAAACTATGGTATGATAATCACCAACAACCTTTTCCATTCCGCAAAAAATGCTCAAAAGCACCCAAAAAGTATTTTTGCTGTAAAATCTAAAATAATTCTTGTGCAAGATTAAATCAAAAGCCACAATGAAGCTTAGACTAATAGAAAACAAACTGCGTACAGTTTTTTGGGTAAAAAATAAAACTATTGGTTGATAATTACCAACAAACTTTTCCATTCCACAAAAAATGCTCAAAAACACCCAAAAACTATTTTTGCTGTAAAATCTAAAATAATTCTTGTGCAAGATTAAATCAAAAGCCAAAATCAAGCTTAGACCAATAGAAAACAAACTGCGTACAGTTTTTTTTGGTAAAAAATAAAACTATGGGGTGATAATCACCAACAAACTTTTCCATTCCGCAAAATATGCTCAAAAACACCCAAAAAGTATTTTTGCTGTAAAATCTAAAATAATTCTTGTGCAAGATTAATACAAAAGCCAAAATTAAGCTTAGACCAATAGAAAACAAACTGCGAACAGTTTTTTGGGTAAAAAATAAAACTATGGGGTGATAATCACCAACAAACTTTTCCATTCCGCAAAAAATGCTCAAAAACACTCAAAAAGTATTTTTGCTGTAAAATCTAAAATAGCTCTTGTGCAAGATTAAATCAAAAAGCAAAATCAAGTTTAGACCAATAGAAAACAAACTGCGTACAGTTTTTTGGGTAAAAAATAAAACTATTGGTTGATAATTACCAACAAACTTTTCCATTCCGCAAAAAAAGCTCAAAAACTCCCAAAAAGTATTTTTGCTGTAAAATCTAAAATAATTCTTGTGCAAGATTAAAACAAAAGCCAAAATTAAGCTTAGACCAATAGAAAACAAACAGCGTACAGTTTTTTTGGTAAAAAATAAAACTATGAGGTGATAATCACCAACAAAAAGTATTTTTGCTGTAAAATCTAAAATATCTCTTGTGCAAGATTAAATCAAAAAGCAAAATCAAGTTTAGACCAATAGAAAACAAACTGCGTACAGTTTTTTGGGTAAAAAATAAAACTATTGGTTGATAATTACCAACAAACTTTTCCATTCCGCAAAAAATGCTCAAAAAAACCCAAAAAGTATTTTTGCTGTAAAATCTAAAATAATTCTTGAGCAAGATTAAACCAAAAGCCAAATTGAAGCTTTGACCAATAGAAAACAAACAGCGTACAGTTTTTTTGGTAAAAAATAAAACTATGAGGTGATAATCACCAACAAAAAGTATTTTTGCTGTAAAATCTAAAATAATTCTTGTGCAAGATTAAAACAAAAGCCAAATTGAAGCTTAGATCAATAGAAAACAAACTACGCACAGCTTTTTGGGTAAAAAATAAAACTATGGGGTGATAATCACCAACAAACTTTTCCATTCCGCAAAAAAGGAATTATTTTAGATTTTACAGCAAAAATACTCTTTGGGTCTTAATGAGCCTTTTTGTTCAAATGATATTTAAAAGACTTTTACATTCCCCAAAAAAGTATTTTTGTTGTTAAATCTAAACTGATTCTTGGGTACGAAATAAAGAAATGTTTTAATATATCTAAGAGCCTTTTAAATTATTTATTTTATTATATTCATTGCTTACTGTATCTTTTCTCAGTTAAAATAATTCACCACTTATCAAATAATACAATAGCAACAACAGAAAGCACAACGGACATCTGTTACGGATTATTGTGGTGAGTTTGATTTGTTCACGCCGATGTATGTGAACTAATCAAACTCCAACAAACCGTAACAGCTGTTTGTGTCTACATTTTTCCATTGTTTTCTTTTATTTGCTGTGGTGAGTTTTAAAAACACACAAAATCATGCAAAGACTTAAGAAACGTACAGTACAATTGTACAGTAAAGCTCGGCTATAATAAACACGTCGATATTTTAATACTTACTTGTTATTGATTAATTTCGTTACAATCAAAGTATATAAAATAATGACT
Organism: Panzeria rudis; assembly: GCA_956483635.1. NCBI lineage: Eukaryota > Metazoa > Arthropoda > Insecta > Diptera > Tachinidae > Panzeria > Panzeria rudis. The sequence goes on along the minus strand of OY101447.1, from coordinate 74,886,940 downwards.
GTGCACAAAACAAAGAAATACCAGTATACAGTTAAACTCCTTACAAAACGAACTGCGTTACACCCAAAAAGTATTTTTGCTGTAAAATCTAAAATAATTCTTGTGCAAGATTAAATCAAAAGCCAAAATCAAGCTTAGACCAATAGAAAACAAACTGCGTACATTTTTTTTTGGTAAAAAATAAAACTATGGGGTGATAATCACCAACAAACTTTTCCATTCCGCAAAAAATGCTCAAAAACACCCAAAAAGTATTTTTGCTGTAAAATCTAAAATAATTCTTGTGCAAGATTAAATCAAAAGCCAAAATCAAGCTTAGACCAATGGAAAACAAACTGCGTACAGTTTTTTGGGTAAAAAATAAAAGTATGGGGTGATAATCACCAACAAACTTTTCCATTCCGCAAAAAATGCTCAAAAACACCCAAAAAGTATTTTTGCTGTTAAATCTAAAATACTTCTTGTGCAAGATTGAAACAAAAGCCAAAATTAAGCTTAGACCAATAGAAAAGAAACTGCTTACAGTTTTTTGGGTAAAAAATAAAACTATGGGGTGATAAGCACCAACAAACTTTTCCATTCCGCAAAAAATGCTCAAAAACACCCAAAAAGTATTGTTGCTGTAAAATCTAAAATAATTCTTGTGCAAGATAAAATCAAAAGCCACAATCAAGCTTATGGCAATAGAAAACAAACTGCGTACAGTTTTTTGGGTAAAAAATAAAACTATGGGGTGATAATCACCAACAAACTTTTCCATTCCACAAAAAATGCTCAAAAACACCCAAAAAGTATTTTTGCTGTAAAATCTAAAATAATTCTTGTGCAAGATTAAATCAAAAGCCACAATCAAGCTTATGGCAATCGAAAACAAACTGCGTACAGGTTTTTGGCTAAAAAATAAAACTATGGGGTGATAATCACCAACAAACTTTTCCATTCCACAAAAAATGCTCAAAAACACCCAAAAAGTATTTTTGCTGTAAAATTTAAAATAATTCTTGTGCAAGATTAAATCAAAAGCCAAAATCAAGCTTAGACCAATAGAAAACAAACTGCGTACAGTTTTTTGGGTAAAAAATAAAACTATGGGGTGATAATCACCAACAAACTTTTCCATTCCTCAAAAAATGCTCAAAAACACCCAAAAAGTATTGTTGCTGTAAAATCTAAAATAATTCTTGTGCAAGATTAAATCAAAAGCCACAATCAAGCTTATGGCAGTAGAAAACAAACTGCGTACAGTTTTTTGGGTAAAAAATAAAACTATGGTATGATAATCACCAACAACCTTTTCCATTCCGCAAAAAATGCTCAAAAGCACCCAAAAAGAATTTGTGCTGTAAAATCTAAAATAATTCTTGTGCAAGATTAAATCAAAAGCCACAATGAAGCTTAGACTAATAGAAAACAAACTGCGTACAGTTTTTTGGGTAAAAAATAAAACTATTGGTTGATAATTACCAACAAACTTTTCCATTCCACAAAAAATGCTCAAAAACACCCAAAAAGTATTTTTGCTGTAAAATCTAAAATAATTCTTCTGCAAGATTAAATCAAAAGCCACAATCAAGCTAATGGCAATAAAAAACAAACTGCGTACAGTTTTTTTGGTAAAAAATAAAACTATGGGGTGATAATCACCAACAAACTTTTCCATTCCTCAAAAAATGCTCAAAAACACCCAAAAAGTATTTGTGCTGTAAAATCTAAAATAATTCTTGTGCAAGATTAAATCAAAAGCCACAATCAAGCTTATGGCAATAGAAAACAAACTGCGTACAGTTTTTTGGGTAAAAAATAAAACTATGGTATGATAATCACCAACAACCTTTTCCATTCCGCAAAAAATGCTCAAAAGCACCCAAAAAGTATTTTTGCTGTAAAATCTAAAATAATTCTTGTGCAAGATTAAATCAAAAGCCACAATGAAGCTTAGACTAATAAAAAACAAACTGCGTACAGTTTTTTGGGTAAAAAATAAAACTATGGGGTGATAATCACCAACAAACTTTTCCATTCCACAAAAAATGCTCAAAAACACCCAAAAACTATTTTTGCTGTAAAATCTAAAATAGCTCTTGTGCAAGATTAAATCAAAAAGCAAAATCAAGTTTAGACCAATAGAAAACAAACTGCGTACAGTTTTTTGGGTAAAAAATAAAACTATTGGTTGATAATTACCAACAAACTTTTCCATTCCGCAAAAAAAGCTCAAAAACTCCCAAAAAGTATTTTTGCTGTAAAATCTAAAATAATTCTTGTGCAAGATTAAAACAAAAGCCAAAATTAAGCTTAGACCAATAGAAAACAAACAGCGTACAGTTTTTTTGGTAAAAAATAAAACTATGAGGTGATAATCACCAACAAAAAGTATTTTTGCTGTAAAATCTAAAATATCTCTTGTGCAAGATTAAATCAAAAAGCAAAATCAAGTTTAGACCAATAGAAAACAAACTGCGTACAGTTTTTTGGGTAAAAAATAAAACTATTGGTTGATAATTACCAACAAACTTTTCCATTCCGCAAAAAATGCTCAAAAAAACCCAAAAAGTATTTTTGCTGTAAAATCTAAAATAATTCTTGAGCAAGATTAAACCAAAAGCCAAATTGAAGCTTTGACCAATAGAAAACAAACAGCGTACAGTTTTTTTGGTAAAAAATAAAACTATGAGGTGATAATCACCAACAAAAAGTATTTTTGCTGTAAAATCTAAAATAATTCTTGTGCAAGATTAAAACAAAAGCCAAATTGAAGCTTAGATCAATAGAAAACAAACTACGCACAGCTTTTTGGGTAAAAAATAAAACTATGGGGTGATAATCACCAACAAACTTTTCCATTCCGCAAAAAAGGAATTATTTTAGATTTTACAGCAAAAATACTCTTTGGGTCTTTGTGAGCCTTTTTGTTCAAATGATATTTAAAAGACTTTTACATTCCCCAAAAAAGTATTTTTGTTGTTAAATCTAAACTGATTCTTGGGTACGAAATAAAGAAATGTTTTAATATATCTAAGAGCCTTTTAAATTATTTATTTTATTATATTCATTGCTTACTGTATCTTTTCTCAGTTAAAATAATTCACCACTTATCAAATAATACAATAGCAACAACAGAAAGCACAACGGACATCTGTTACGGATTATTGTGGTGAGTTTGATTTGTTCACGCCGATGTATGTGAACTAATCAAACTCCAACAAACCGTAACAGCTGTTTGTGTCTACATTTTTCCATTGTTTTCTTTTATTTGCTGTGGTGAGTTTTAAAAACACACAAAATCATGCAAAGACTTAAGAAACGTACAGTACAATTGTACAGTAAAGCTCGGCTATAATAAACACGTCGATATTTTAATACTTACTTGTTATTGATTAATTTCGTTACAATCAAAGTATATAAAATAATGACTGTGCACAAAACAAAGAAATACCAGTATACAGTTAAACTCCTTACAAAACGAACTGCGTTACACCCAAAAAGTATTTTTGCTGTAAAATCTAAAATAATTCTTGTGCAAGATTAAATCAAAAGCCAAAATCAAGCTTAGACCAATAGAAAACAAACTGCGTACATTTTTTTTTGGTAAAAAATAAAACTATGGGGTGATAATCACCAACAAACTTTTCCATTCCGCAAAAAATGCTCAAAAACACCCAAAAAGTATTTTTGCTGTAAAATCTAAAATAATTCTTGTGCAAGATTAAATCAAAAGCCAAAATCAAGCTTAGACCAATGGAAAACAAACTGCGTACAGTTTTTTGGGTAAAAAATAAAAGTATGGGGTGATAATCACCAACAAACTTTTCCATTCCGCAAAAAATGCTCAAAAACACCCAAAAAGTATTTTTGCTGTTAAATCTAAAATACTTCTTGTGCAAGATTGAAACAAAAGCCAAAATTAAGCTTAGACCAATAGAAAAGAAACTGCTTACAGTTTTTTGGGTAAAAAATAAAACTATGGGGTGATAAGCACCAACAAACTTTTCCATTCCGCAAAAAATGCTCAAAAACACCCAAAAAGTATTGTTGCTGTAAAATCTAAAATAATTCTTGTGCAAGATAAAATCAAAAGCCACAATCAAGCTTATGGCAATAGAAAACAAACTGCGTACAGTTTTTTGGGTAAAAAATAAAACTATGGGGTGATAATCACCAACAAACTTTTCCATTCCACAAAAAATGCTCAAAAACACCCAAAAAGTATTTTTGCTGTAAAATCTAAAATAATTCTTGTGCAAGATTAAATCAAAAGCCACAATCAAGCTTATGGCAATTGAAAACAAACTGCGTACAGGTTTTTGGCTAAAAAATAAAACTATGGGGTGATAATCACCAACAAACTTTTCCATTCCACAAAAAATGCTCAAAAACACCCAAAAAGTATTTTTGCTGTAAAATTTAAAATAATTCTTGTGCAAGATTAAATCAAAAGCCAAAATCAAGCTTAGACCCATAGAAAACAAACTGCGTACAGTTTTTTGGGTAAAAAATAAAACTATGGGGTGATAATCACCAATAAACTTTTCCATTCCGCAAAAAATGCTCAAAAACACCCAAAAAGTATTTTTGCTGTAAAATCTAAAATAATTCTTGTGCAAGATTAAATAAAAAGCCACAATCAAGCTAATGGCAATAAAAAACAAACTGCGTACAGTTTTTTTGGTAAAAAATAAAACTATGGGGTGATAATCACCAACAAACTTTTCCATTCCTCAAAAAATGCTCAAAAACACCCAAAAAGTATTGTTGCTGTAAAATCTAAAATAATTCTTGTGCAAGATTAAATCAAAAGCCACAATCAAGCTTATGGCAATAGAAAACAAACTGCGTACAGTTTTTTGGGTAAAAAATAAAACTATGGTATGATAATCACCAACAACCTTTTCCATTCCGCAAAAAATGCTCAAAAGCACCCAAAAAGAATTTGTGCTGTAAAATCTAAAATAATTCTTGTGCAAGATTAAATCAAAAGCCACAATGAAGCTTAGACTAATAGAAAACAAACTGCGTACAGTTTTTTGGGTAAAAAATAAAACTATTGGTTGATAATTACCAACAAACTTTTCCATTCCACAAAAAATGCTCAAAAACACCCAAAAAGTATTTTTGCTGTAAAATCTAAAATAATTCTTCTGCAAGATTAAATCAAAAGCCACAATCAAGCTAATGGCAATAAAAAACAAACTGCGTACAGTTTTTTTGGTAAAAAATAAAACTATGGGGTGATAATCACCAACAAACTTTTCCATTCCTCAAAAAATGCTCAAAAACACCCAAAAAGTATTTGTGCTGTAAAATCTAAAATAATTCTTGTGCAAGATTAAATCAAAAGCCACAATCAAGCTTATGGCAATAGAAAACAAACTGCGTACAGTTTTTTGGGTAAAAAATAAAACTATGGTATGATAATCACCAACAACCTTTTCCATTCCGCAAAAAATGCTCAAAAGCACCCAAAAAGTATTTTTGCTGTAAAATCTAAAATAATTCTTGTGCAAGATTAAATCAAAAGCCACAATGAAGCTTAGACTAATAAAAAACAAACTGCGTACAGTTTTTTGGGTAAAAAATAAAACTATGGGGTGATAATCACCAACAAACTTTTCCATTCCACAAAAAATGCTCAAAAACACCCAAAAACTATTTTTGCTGTAAAATCTAAAATAATTCTTGTGCAAGATTAAATCAAAAGCCAAAATCAAGCTTAGACCAATAGAAAACAAACTGCGTACAGTTTTTTTTGGTAAAAAATAAAACTATGGGGTGATAATCACCAACAAACTTTTCCATTCCGCAAAATATGCTCAAAAACACCCAAAAAGTATTTTTGCTGTAAAATCTAAAATAATTCTTGTGCAAGATTAATACAAAAGCCAAAATTAAGCTTAGACCAATAGAAAACAAACTGTGAACAGTTTTTTGGGTAAAAAATAAAACTATGGGGTGATAATCACCAACAAACTTTTCCATTCCGCAAAAAATGCTCAAAAACACTCAAAAAGTATTTTTGCTGTAAAATCTAAAATAGCTCTTGTGCAAGATTAAATCAAAAAGCAAAATCAAGTTTAGACCAATAGAAAACAAACTGCGTACAGTTTTTTGGGTAAAAAATAAAACTATTGGTTGATAATTACCAACAAACTTTTCCATTCCGCAAAAAAAGCTCAAAAACTCCCAAAAAGTATTTTTGCTGTAAAATCTAAAATAATTCTTGTGCAAGATTAAAACAAAAGCCAAAATTAAGCTTAGACCAATAGAAAACAAACAGCGTACAGTTTTTTTGGTAAAAAATAAAACTATGAGGTGATAATCACCAACAAAAAGTATTTTTGCTGTAAAATCTAAAATATCTCTTGTGCAAGATTAAATCAAAAAGCAAAATCAAGTTTAGACCAATAGAAAACAAACTGCGTACAGTTTTTTGGGTAAAAAATAAAACTATTGGCTGATAATTACCAACAAACTTTTCCATTCCGCAAAAAATGCTCAAAAAAACCCAAAAAGTATTTTTGCTGTAAAATCTAAAATAATTCTTGAGCAAGATTAAACCAAAAGCCAAATTGAAGCTTTGACCAATAGAAAACAAACAGCGTACAGTTTTTTTGGTAAAAAATAAAACTATGAGGTGATAATCACCAACAAAAAGTATTTTTGCTGTAAAATCTAAAATAATTCTTGTGCAAGATTAAAACAAAAGCCAAATTGAAGCTTAGATCAATAGAAAACAAACTACGCACAGCTTTTTGGGTAAAAAATAAAACTATGGGGTGATAATCACCAACAAACTTTTCCATTCCGCAAAAAAGGAATTATTTTAGATTTTACAGCAAAAATACTCTTTGGGTCTTTGTGAGCCTTTTTGTTCAAATGATATTTAAAAGACTTTTACATTCCCCAAAAAAGTATTTTTGTTGTTAAATCTAAACTGATTCTTGGGTACGAAATAAAGAAATGTTTTAATATATCTAAGAGCCTTTTAAATTATTTATTTTATTATATTCATTGCTTACTGTATCTTTTCTCAGTTAAAATAATTCACCACTTATCAAATAATACAATAGCAACAACAGAAAGCACAACGGACATCTGTTACGGATTATTGTGGTGAGTTTGATTTGTTCACGCCGATGTATGTGAACTAATCAAACTCCAACAAACCGTAACAGCTGTTTGTGTCTACATTTTTCCATTGTTTTCTTTTATTTGCTGTGGTGAGTTTTAAAAACACACAAAATCATGCAAAGACTTAAGAAACGTACAGTACAATTGTACAGTAAAGCTCGGCTATAATAAACACGTCGATATTTTAATACTTACTTGTTATTGATTAATTTCGTTACAATCAAAGTATATAAAATAATGACTGTGCACAAAACAAAGAAATACCAGTATACAGTTAAACTCCTTACAAAACGAACTGCGTTACACCCAAAAAGTATTTTTGCTGTAAAATCTAAAATAATTCTTGTGCAAGATTAAATCAAAAGCCAAAATCAAGCTTAGACCAATAGAAAACAAACTGCGTACATTTTTTTTTGGTAAAAAATAAAACTATGGGGTGATAATCACCAACAAACTTTTCCATTCCGCAAAAAATGCTCAAAAACACCCAAAAAGTATTTTTGCTGTTAAATCTAAAATAATTCTTGTGCAAGATTAAATCAAAAGCCAAAATCAAGCTTAGACCAATGGAAAACAAACTGCGTACAGTTTTTTGGGTAAAAAATAAAAGTATGGGGTGATAATCACCAACAAACTTTTCCATTCCGCAAAAAATGCTCAAAAACACCCAAAAAGTATTTTTGCTGTTAAATCTAAAATACTTCTTGTGCAAGATTGAAACAAAAGCCAAAATTAAGCTTAGACCAATAGAAAAGAAACTGCTTACAGTTTTTTGGGTAAAAAATAAAACTATGGGGTGATAAGCACCAACAAACTTTTCCATTCCGCAAAAAATGCTCAAAAACACCCAAAAAGTATTGTTGCTGTAAAATCTAAAATAATTCTTGTGCAAGATAAAATCAAAAGCCACAATCAAGCTTATGGCAATAGAAAACAAACTGCGTACAGTTTTTTGGGTAAAAAATAAAACTATGGGGTGATAATCACCAACAAACTTTTCCATTCCACAAAAAATGCTCAAAAACACCCAAAAAGTATTTTTGCTGTAAAATCTAAAATAATTCTTGTGCAAGATTAAATCAAAAGCCACAATCAAGCTTATGGCAATTGAAAACAAACTGCGTACAGGTTTTTGGCTAAAAAATAAAACTATGGGGTGATAATCACCAACAAACTTTTCCATTCCACAAAAAATGCTCAAAAACACCCAAAAAGTATTTTTGCTGTAAAATTTAAAATAATTCTTGTGCAAGATTAAATCAAAAGCCAAAATCAAGCTTAGACCAATAGAAAACCAACTGCGTACAGTTTTTTTGGTAAAAAATAAAACTATGGGGTGATAATCACCAACAAACTTTTCCATTCCTCAAAAAATGCTCAAAAACACCCAAAAAGTATTGTTGCTGTAAAATCTAAAATAATTCTTGTGCAAGATTAAATCAAAAGCCACAATCAAGCTTATGGCAATAGAAAACAAACTGCGTACAGTTTTTTGGGTAAAAAATAAAACTATGGTATGATAATCACCAACAACCTTTTCCATTCCGCAAAAAATGCTCAAAAGCACCCAAAAAGTATTTGTGCTGTAAAATCTAAAATAATTCTTGTGCAAGATTAAATCAAAAGCCACAATGAAGCTTAGACTAATAGAAAACAAACTGCGTACAGTTTTTTGGGTAAAAAATAAAACTATTGGTTGATAATTACCAACAAACTTTTCCATTCCACAAAAAATGCTCAAAAACACCCAAAAAGTATTTTTGCTGTAAAATCTAAAATAATTCTTGTGCAAGATTAAATCAAAAGCCAAAATCAAGCTTAGACCAATAGAAAACAAACTGCGTACAGTTTTTTGGTAAAAAATAAAACTATGGGGTGATAATCACCAACAAACTTTTCCATTCCGCAAAATATGCTCAAAAACACCCAAAAAGTATTTTTGCTGTAAAATCTAAAATAATTCTTGTGCAAGATTAAATCAAAAGCCAAAATCAAGCTTAGACCAATAGAAAACAAACTGCGTACAGTTTTTTGGGTAAAAAATAAAAGTATGGGGTGATAATCACCAACAAACTTTTCCATTCCGCAAAAAATGCTCAAAAACACCCAAAAAGTATTTTTTTGGGTAAAAAATAAAACTATGGGGTGATAATCACCAACAAACTTTTCCATTGCGCAAAAAATGCTCAAAAACACCCAAAAAGTATTTTTGCTGTAAAATCTAAAATAATTCTTGTGCAAGATTAAATCAAAAGCCAAAATCAAGCTTAGACCAATAGAAAACAAACTGCGTACAGTTTTTTGGGTAAAAAATAAAAGTATGGGGTGATAATCACCAACAAACTTTTCCATTCCGCAAAAAATGCTCAAAAACACCCAAAAAGTATTTTTGCTGTAAAATCTAAAATAGTTCTTGTGCAAGATTAAACCAAAAGCCAAAATCATGCTTAGACCAATGGAAAACAAACTGCGTACAGTTTTTTGGGTAAAAAATAAAACTATAGGGTGATAATCACCAAAAAACTTTTCCATTCCGCAAAAAATGCTCAAAAACACCCAAAAAGTATTTTTGCTGTAAAATCTAAAATAATTCTTGTGCAAGATTAAATCAAAAGCCAAAATCAAGCTTAGACCAATAGAAAACAAACTGCGTACATTTTTTTGGGTAAAAAATAAAACTATGGGGTGATAATTACCAACAAACTTTTCCATTCCACAAAAAAGGAATTATTTTAGATTTTACAGCAAAAATACTCTTTGGGTCTTTGTGAGCCTTTTTGTTCAAATGAAATTTAAAAGACTTTTACATTCCCCAAACAAGTATTTTTGTTGTTAAATCTAAACTAATTCTTGGGTACGAAATAAAGAAATGTTTTAATATATCTAAGAGCCTTTTAAATTATTTATTTTATTATATTCATTGCTTACTGTATCTTTTCTCAGTTAAAATAATTCACCACTTGTCAAATAATACAATAGCAACAACAGAAAGAACAACGGACAGCTGTTACGGTTTGTTGTGGTGAGTTTGATTTGTTCACGCCGATGTTTGTTTTTACTTAAGTTTATTTTTGTTGTTGTAAGCTTCTTTTTGTTTTGTTTTCATTTGGAAAGGTTTATTCTATCCAGAGGGCGAAGCCGATGTAAAATGGTGGTCGGCGGCGGCTAAGACCATATATACTCGGCGGCGGCTACTAGCCGAAAAATTTTCGCCGGCGGCGGCTACCCAAATGCATCGGCTAACGGTCGGCTAAGAGAGTGCTTCTTGTTTACTTACATACAAGGCATATTTATAACAGGTATACTCGGCCCAAATATAAATAAACTTGCCTTTCTGGACGATTTACTGCCTTATATATAAAAATAATTTTCATAAGAAATTTTCTTCATACGTTTCAAAAGTAAATTAAATATTTTTAAATGCGCATGTTAGTAAATACCCACTTTTTATATTAAAAAAATCGGCTTAGCCGGTAGCCGATATTTGCCGCACTAATCGGCGGCGTCTAGGTGATTGTCAAAATCATCGGCGGCGGCTTTTAACCGGCTTCGCGCTCTATTACTATTATTGTTTTTGTTTTTGGCTTTTAATATATAGGGTGTGTAAAATTTCGAAGCATACTTTAGGGAATGGTTTTATTTAGTTAACGTGTTTGTGGAGTTTGGTTCGAATTTAATAATTGAAAATTTACCCCCTTCCTATTGACCGATTGATCTGAAATGTTGTAAGCGCCTTTAATGATAATTCAATGTTGTGATGAGAAGAGTGGGCCGCGCCACGCCAATAAAAAGTAGTACTTAGTTTTAAACCCTTCCTGTCAACCGATTGATTTAAAATTTGGTAAATACCTTTTCTTTTGATGACAATACAATTTTAAGACTATAAAAGTGGGCTGAGCCACGCCCATAAGTTATATTTAGTTTTACCCCATTCCTGTTGACCGATTACACTGCGTTATAAATTTTGATTTTTTCTATTTGGCGGAAACACCTCTATATATCCATTAATCTAGAGACAAAATATTGTCAAACTGCGTACTTGGTTTTTCATTTCCTCATCTTTTGTCCTTTTTAAAGGACTTAACATTTTTCATGAATGCTTATTTTAAATAATATTTTTTTGATATTAGTATGTAATATTTTTTTAGCAAACTAGATACCAAATAAAAGGGAAGACTGTTGAATTTTTTAAAAAATATTTACTTCAGCTCCCCCGAACAAACATATAAAAAATCCTTCTAAAAATATATCCTTCCATATCCTGAAAAGTGTTCACTAAAAATTTTTTTTAAAAATTATATGTAGCCTTAATTTAACTCTATAAGAATTCGAAATTTTATGACTATCTCTTTTAGAACAAAAGCTGTGATTGATTTTTTCCCCGCACAAAATAAATTTTTGTAAAAAATGTATGTAGAAAATTAATTTATAAGAAACAACCATTATTTTTGAGCCGAGAGCGATAAAAACATAAAATGTGTGTGCATTTTACAGTTTGTTTAATGTTAATATATATTTTTATATCTATTGCAAAAATATCAATTAAAGATTTTGAAGAATATATTAAAAAAATTGTTTCCAAGGACATCTTTTACATTTTTGTTCACTTGATCTACAACTTTTCTTCCATATCCTTGGCATAAAAGCCACTATCTATCAATTAATCTAGAGACTAAACAAAGGTAAACTGCGTACTAGGGTTTTTATTTCCTCATCTTTTGTCCCTTTTTAAGGACCTTACATTTTTTGAGAATGATTATTTTAATACTTTTTTTAATATTAATAAGTAATTTTTTTAGCAAATCGTAGTGGTAAAATAGTCTTTTAGAATGTAGAGTAAGCTCGTACCCTGCTGCTAAGAGGCTATTCACATATTACGTAAGGGTATTTTCGGAGTTTTTATACTCCCCCCACCCCTCGTAACGCTTTTTACAAAATTTGCAGTATAAATTACCTAGTTCGTATCAGATATTGAACCCCCCCCCCCAAGGATGTAGAAGGATTTTTTGAAGAAAATTTTTTTTGTGCAAATGACGGAAATATTTTTATAAAATTCTACAGAGACTTCTCTTTTATTTGGTACTACTATTGCTAAAAAATTTAAATATTAATATGAAAACAAAAATTAAAATAAGTATGTATTCTCAAAAAATGTAAAGTTCCTTAAAAAGGAAAAGAGATGAGGAAATGAAACTATGTTTATTATCTAGATTAATTGATGTATAGTGGTTTTTATGCCAAGGACGTGGAAAAATAGTTGTGGATCAAGTAAACAAAAAGTTTGAATATGTCATTGGAAACAATTTTCCTAATATTTCCTTCAAAATCTTTATTGATTCTTTTAAAAAATATATATAAATATACATTAACTTAAAACTAACTCGAAAATGTACACACATTTTACGATTTTATTGCTCTCGGCTCAAAAATAATGGTTGATTTTAGAAATTAATTTTCTACATGCAATTTTTATAGAAATTAATTTTGTGCCGCAAGGAATCCACAGCCATAGCTTTTGAACTAAGAGAGTTACGCCCAATTTTTGACTTAAGTTGTAATTATTTTTAAGTTATAATTAAATACGAAATTGTCTTTTTGACTACATATTTAAATAATAATTAATTGCCCAACCTTGTGTAATTAAATAATAATTAAGTTTTATAAATTACCATATGATTTAGACTGCTTCTTGTTCTTGTGGAAACAAAAAATTGTGGCCGCTAACAATTCAACTTTTGTTGTCGAGAAATTTGGGCTTTCTTTGTCTATATTTGTCTTTTTGTGATTTTGTAAGCTGTTTTTATTATTTTAAAATATTGCAGAAACTCTTCATTATTCTTATTTCCTGACTGAAGAAAAATAAATTTTTTGGAATTTTTTCTTTTTTTATGTTGAACAGCTGCTTTTTTTTGGGAAATTTAGGGGAAATTTGTGACATTTTATAGTGCTACCACATTTTTGTCACATTAAATAAGAACAACGAAATACAACTGAAAAACAAAAGTTGTATTTAATTACAATTTAAATTTATATGAAAATTAACTAAATAAATATTTAATTACTGAGTCAAAAACTGGCGGTTAAAATCATAAAATTTCGAAGTCTTATAGAGCTAATTTAAGGCTGCAACTAGGGCTGTTCAATTTAGCCGGCTAAAAAGGCTAGCTAAGAAAATTAGCCGGTTAACCGGCCAGCTTATGTCATTTAGCCGGCTTAGCCTGCTTAAACGGCTCAGCTTAGCTTGCTTAATCAGCTAATTTTGTTTCTGTTGTTTGAGGATTTATAATAACATAACATACCATATGACCGGCAGAACATGACCGTCCGAAGTTGGCCGACCGAATGTTATTCGCCGTAAACGATCGGCAGGTGACCAGCCGAAGGAGACAGACCCAAGCCGACAGGCCTAAGTAGGCCTTGTGAAGGCGACAGGTGGTAGGCTGAAGGCGATACGATTTTCGTTCCTACCCGGTGCATTATAGCACCATACGTTTTTAGAGTTCCGTACAGCACAAGTGTCAAGGAACCCTATTGTTTTCGTTACGCCGTCCGTCTGTCTGTCACTGGCTGTTTTATCGAGAACCGTAAGAGTTACGGACCTGAAATAATATGTAAAACTTTGGCCGCTACAACAACAAATAAAAATCGCAAAAACTCAATATATCACCAAAACTAAAAAAATCGCCAAAAGACCGGAAAAGTGGTCAAAACAAAAAACACCAAAACTTAAAAAAATCGCTTAAATTAAAAATATAGTCAAAAAACGGGGAAAAAATCGCAAAAAACGCAAAAAGAACGTTAAAACTGAAAAAAATCCCAAAACAGAAAAAAATCGCCAAACAGAAAAAAATCGCCAAACCAAAAATATCTCCAAAACTGAAAAAAGTCGCAAAAAAAAAAAAAAAAAATCGCCAAAACGAAACAAATGCCAAAACTAAAAAAACCCCTAAACTAAAAAAATCGTAATACTGAAAAAATCGCCGAAACTATAAAATCGCCATAACAAAAAAGCTTCAAAACTAAAAAAATCGTCAAAAGTGAAAAAGTCGCCAAAACCGAAAAAATCGTCAAAACTAAAAAACCGCCAAAAACCGAAAAAATAGCCAAAAACCGAAAAAAATCGCCAAAACTGAAAAAATCGCCAAAACCGAATAAATAGCCAAAACTGAAAAAATCGCTTAATATGAAAAAATCGCCAAAATCGATTTTTTAGTTTTTGCGATTTTTTTGGTTTTTGGGATTATTTTTTGCCGATATTTTTAATTTAAGCGATTTTTTTAAAGTTTTGGCGGTTTTTTTTTCGTTTTTACGACTTTTGCGTTATTATTGCGTTTTTTGCTGTTTTTTTTGCGATTTTTTAGTTTTGGTGATGGTTGAGGTTTTAGCGATTTTTTGTTGTTCTAGCGGCAAAAGTTTTACATATTCTGTGAAAATTTCAGGTCCGTAGCTCTTTCGGTTCTCGAGAAAAGAGCCAGTGACAGACAGACAGGGACAGCATAATGAAAACAATAGGGTGCCTTGAGACTTTTGGTGTACGGAACTCTAAAAACGTACGGTGCTATAGGGACGGTCATGTTCTGCCGGTCATGTTATGTTATTTATTATAAAGTGTCAAACCACAGAAACAAAATTAGCTGTTTAGCTGATTAAGCCAGCTAAAACAGCTAAGCCGGCTAAAACAGCTAAGCTGATTATTCCAGCTAAGCTAGTTAAGCCGGCTAAATCAGCTGAGCCTGCTAAATCAGCTAATTCTGCTACGCCAGCAAAGCCGGTTAACCGGCTAATTTTTTAATTAACAGTTTTAACCGGCTTGGCCGGCTAAATTGTACAGCCCTATCTACAACATATAGTTTTAAAAACATTTTTAGTGAAAACTTTTCAGGATACGGAAGGATATATTTTTAAAAGGACATTTTTTTATATGTTTGTTCAGGGAAACTGAAGTAAATATTTTTATAAAATTCTACAGAGCCTGCTCTTTTATTTGGTGCGAAGTTAGCTAAAAAATATTAGACACTAATATTAAAAAAAAAAAATTTAAAATAAGCTTTCATGAAAATGTTAAGTCCTTTAAAAAGGACAAAAGATGAAGAAATGAAAAACTAAGTACGCAGTTTGACTATATTTTGTTTCTAGATTAATGGATATATAGTGGCATTTCTGCCAAAAAATGCTGTCACGCGGTGTTATCTGAAATTTGGTGACTACATTTAATTTTCTTGAGCGATTGATCTAATGACGTTACGATTACACTGTGGAACAAATTCAAGTTAGCAAAAGTTAGGTCGATTCTGAGAGTGAGCTGTGAAAATAGAGGCTAAATTAGAAGACCCGTATCGCGGCGTTTGTTTGTGTTAGTTCGATTTTTTTTATCGACCTTCGAACTTTGCAGTCAAATGCCGATTTTCAGCATATTGTTTATATGTTTTTTTGGCTATAACTCGTCGACTAATTGATATTTTTTAAATCTGTAAAAGCCAAATTATTGCTAGAGACCTGTGCAACTATTAAATTTTTTTCAAAAATTGATTTAGAAAATTTTTGTAGTGCTTATAAAACAAAATGTTGGAAAAATTATATTTTTTTCATGCTTTTTGAAAATATTTTCTACAAAACTAAGTCTTTTTTGCTTTCTGTTTGATCTATAATATGCTTCTCATTTTGTTCTTTGTCTTCCCGTTCTTTCTCTTTTTCCTCGTCTTCCTCTTCTTCAAAGGTGTTTTTATACCAACAAAACAACTTTTTTGTTTTCAACCACCGCACAGCACTGGCAGCGATTTTTTATATTTCGTACAAGGGAATTAATTTCAAAAATAAAGATTCAGTTAAGACTCGGAACTCAGCCGAAGCTGATGCCTTTTAATTTTCGCTCGGTCGTGATAAAATTCACTATTAATTTTTTTGGAACTTATTTCATTTTGTGAGTGATTTAAGTTAAGTGCATCAGTTCCATAAAAATAACAAAAAAAACATTGTATAATATATATTGTCTTAAAAATGTCGGAACCAAAATGTAAAATGGACCATTTTTGTAATGTTTATGGACGTTTTATAGCAAGCGATGAAAAATGTAGCAATGCGAGTGATTTTTTTTGGAAGCCTATAAACAATATAAGAGTTTATCACTGACGTAAACTATGCCCCTAAAAAAGTTTGCTTTAATTGCTATTTAACTCTTATGCAATGGAAAAGTGGAAAAAAGAAGGCTATGCCTTTTGATATACCAATGAGGTGGTTAGACAACAGCCAGCATCAAGAAGAAAATTGCTATGGATGTATCAACTACCATAAAACTTTGAATAGAAGGAAAGCAAAGAATAAAACTTATGTAGCAGTGTCAAGTGTCCAATTACCATTACCGCACTCAGAATTCGTTCCAGTACTAACATACCGAAGTATTGATCTTCAAACAGATATCAGTATTACAACCGCCGCTGCTACATCCATGGATTTCTTCTCAGAATACGATCCTGGTGAAGGTACATCCTATGAAACATCAAAGGACCCAATCGTAGTGACACAAAACCAATTGGAGGGAATTGTTGCAAATTTGTGTTTGACTCAGAAAAAATCAGAACTACTGGCTTCATTTTTGAAAGGAAATAATTTGCTGGCGAAAGGTACCAAAGTAACAGCATATCGAAAACGCCAAAAAGAGTTAGAAAAGTTCTTCAATGAAATTTCGCTTATTGCAACGATATTGAAAAGTTAATGGAGACGATAGGGTTAACTTATAAAAAAGGATGATTGGCGTTTATTCATCGATATTTCACTAATCAGCTTAAAAGTTGTGCTTTTGCACAAGACATATATAATGCCTTCTGTTCCGATTGCGTATAGTACTGACACTAGTGAAAATTTCGATAATTTGAAACATATTCTGGAAGTAGTCAAATATAACGAGCACCAGTGGCGCATTTGCTGCGACCTCAAAATAGTTTCATTGATTACAGGCTTAACAGCATCTGGGCGTCCAAAATATCCGTGTTTTTTGTGCGATTGGGATTCACGATACGGAGAACGTATTAACGGAAGAAACCAGTACAAACAGCATAACTGGAATAGTCGCATTGGACGGAAATGGCCTATAGACAATAGGCTATAGTAAAGTCTTGTTCCGGAAATGAAAATTTTGTTGCCGTTGCTCCACATTAAACTTGGCATTGCTAAAAATTTTTCGAAATGTATCGCAAAAAGACCAGCAGTATTCAACCGCTTAAAAGACATTTTCCCAAGACTAAGTAACGCCAAAGTTCAGGAAGGGGTTGTTAATGGTCCCGACACACGGAAACTAATGAGTCGTCAAGATTTTGACCAAGGTCTGACATACCGATAATTAAATGCATGGCTCGCATTGAAAGCAGTAATTAAAGGACTTTTGGGCAAAGAACGCAAAGACAACTACAGGCAATCTGTTGTAAACATGTTGGCAGCTTTCGATGAAATTGGTGTTAATATGTCATACAAAATTCAACTGAATCTGATGAGCAAGGCGAACGTTATCACCAAACTGCGCTTCCATTTGAAATAAAGTAACTATAGAGTGTGCATATTTTGAATTCCTAGATTTTTCCAATATCTTTGTCAGAGTGCACAATTTACACATGTTAACGGTTGAAAACTATTTTCGTTTCAGGTACAGAGGAAAGAAATCTCCACATGCAATACTCGCTGAAATTTGTTGGTGGTATAAAAACACCTTTGAAGAATAGGAAGACGAGGAAAAAGAGGAAGAAGGGGAAGACAAAGATGAAATTCCAGAATATCTGTTCGACGAAATTATCGACCTTTCTGATGATGATGACGATGACCAAGATATTAGAGAGAGCAGTGATGTTGATCCACAGCCGCCTGCTAAGCGGCAACTGGCCAAATCATTAATTTAATTTTTTTACTTAAAACTTTTCCTAACTAACATTTCAAAATTATATTTTTTCCATATTTTTATAATTTCGTTTTCAATGTTTCTTCAAAACCAACACTGAATAAAATTGGTACATAAAAAATGAGAAGTAAATTAATATTAAGCTGGAAAACGCAAGTTTTGTATTATGATTGTTTCCTTTTCTAATGAAATTTATTGAAGAAACTGAGAAGCATATTATACATCAAACAGAAAGCAAACAAGACTTAGTTTTGTGGAAAATATTTTCAAAAAGCATGAAAAAAAATAATTTTTCCAACATTTTGCTTCATAAGCACCACAAAAATTTTCTAAATAAATTTTTTAAAAAATTTTGATTGTTGCACAGATCTCTAGCAATAATTAGGGTTTTACAGAACTTGAATTTGTTTTACAGTGTTATTTGTATTCAGTATTATCGTAAATCAAAGATGGCCGCTGCCACATAGCGGCGAATTAGTTATTCGTTTTAAAAAAACCTCAACATGTATATCAATTGAATCGGTTTGAATAGCAGGATATAGTACGCAATACAAAACTGAGGTCTTGAGCTCAAGACTAGTTTAAGGCAAGTCAATAACATCATGCATTTTTCTCATGTGCATTGGTGTGTTATTGTGTTGGTTGTTGTTGGACTGTTAGTGATGAAGGCAAAGCACTGATCACTTTGGTAGTACCCGCTGCGATTAATACTAACATATTCTAATGCTCTTTACAGCACCCCCTTTCGTCGGTATTGTAGCAGAACCGGCGGCGAAGTAAAAGAACTAATAAAATAGCTACACAGCTTAAACAACTCAATGCCTCTACTTAACACCAGAGGGGCTTGCAGCACTGCTCTACAAAAAACTCCCAATTGTAAATTAATTAAGTTTTCTATCTCTCTCAGACTTCACCACTTGTGCTCTCTACCCTATCCCTTTCCCAAAGAAGGTAACACATTACTTCTCATTAAAAAACCACTAACATATTCAGTAAATTTACGCTTAAGCTGTTTAAGCTGTTTTTATTCATAATAAAGTGAATACACAAAGTTTTTGCTAAATTGCGAATATTTACACTGTAAGACAAATCAATATATTTTAAATAGCTACGTTCTAAAGCGGTCCATCAATTATACAATATTATTGCATATGTTATTGTACATATTATTGTCGTTTTGACCTATACTATGCAATAAATGGTACAACATTTTCAAAGAAAGTATTACCCGATTTTCCTAGCAGTGAAAAAGTAAACATAACACTGAACAATGTTGCCACCACATTCCACAATTTTCTTGATTGTACAATAAAAATAAAGTCTTTTGATTTTTCCCAATATATTGTGCCAACTTCGAATATGACATACACATTGGCAATATTATTGTACAATATGAAAAATTGACAATTATATTGCAAGTGGGTGGGCCGCTTTACGAACGATTCTGGTGGAGGCCACGAAAAAAATATATACCTGTATCGGCGTTTTAAAAGTTTACATCTGACATTCATTTTAGAGGTTTGTAAACTCAATTTTTTCCAAAAATTATATAATTTCACTTTATTGTGAATAAAATTAATATTTATACATAGATTTTCATTAGAAACAGCTTATTTTATTTGTACAGTATGTGGCTTTATCATCACTTAATAAAAATATTAAATTTTTGCAGCTTTCGATTAATTAAAATAAAAAAATGAAATTTTTTAAATTTAGCGTTAAGAAAATGTATTTTTCATCATTGTGATCTGAATAATTCTGAAGCTGGGTAGTATATAAGAAAATGATATTAACTCAACTTTAAAGTAATTTATTTTAAATTTTTTTAGTGGCTCCTGTACAACCCCGTTCCAAGCTATGATAAAATCGGGGGATCCGGCTTTCCAAAAATTCCAAATTTTAAAAAAATTATCCAAGGAATTAAAAATTTCGTCTGTTGTTGCAGTTAGGGGGCCATAACACACCAACAAATATAATGGTACTCTTTGTTATTTTTCTTGTTGCATAGTGTAACAAAGCATGTATATGTATTTTTACTTATTAAATAATAAAGATATATTGAGTCTTCAATAACAAATGTTTAGCTTTTCCTTAGCTTTTTTTTCTACGATTTAGCCTCTTCTAGCCTTAAAAAAAAACGATTTAGGCACTTTTTTCTTCAGCTCCTTGCAACACTGATGAGGAGAGTGGTGTGGTAGCTGATATCTGGTATCACGTAATTATTTTTTTAGCTTTTAGCGCATTGTCTGCAACATTATTAAGAAGTTTCATTACAATAAAACCATTTAACTTAAAATGTTTTTCACTTATTTTATTTTTAATTTTTCTAGTTTTTTACTTTATGATCTAGCATTTTGTTTCGGACTGTAGCTTTGATTTGAACTTTTTTTTCGTGGTGTACTGCATTTTAGCAGACATTTCGGAATCGGAAGTTTTTCATTCTACTAGTCAAACCCTTTCATTTGATATCCATATTGAGGTGTTTGTAAACAAATCGGTTGTAAACCAGTTGGGCCGGTTTTAATCTTTAATCTAAGTAAAACATACTATTTTTCCAAACTTCTTTTAGAAACTCTATAGAAATTTAATCGTTTGGGGGGTGATATTCCGTTTCCCCTCCCCCTTGTATTCGCGCCTGGTATACACATAATCGTAACGTGATCAGATCAATCGGTCATGAAAATTAAATGTGTTTTCCGATCAATCGGTCAACAGAAAAGTGGTAAAACTAAATATTACCTTTTATGGGCGTGGCGCCGTCCTCTTTTTTTAACACTAATTGTATTGCCATGAAAGGTAAGGTTGTTTACCAAATTTCAAATCAATCAGTCAACAGAAAGGGAGGTAAAAGTCAATATTACTCTTTATGCGCGTAGCGCAGCCCTAGCGTTGCCAGATTCTAATGGTACACTAGCTTGACATTTGATTAAAATCAGCTTGATTTTTAAGCCCATTGTATGGAGGGGATAAAATTAGTAACTATATTCGAAGAAATTGAAATCGGCAGCAAAACATTAAGTTGGTTTAGTGATGGTCTGCTGCTCATTTTCTCCAGCAGGACCAGGGTATTTTCATTTTATTGATACAATTATAAATCAAAATTTTATTCAGGCATTTTAAAGAAAACTAGCCGAAAACAGTATATAAGTTTGCTCGGAATGACGGGGAATGATCCTAAACACAAGGCCCATAAAGTAAGATCATGGCTGCAACATAATATGCCCCGTGTCATGGAAACACTATGAACAACTAATGGTATTATCTCAATAAAAAAAGACCAGGAGCAAACGGTTTCCAACAAATCTGAAAAAATGTCATATTAGAAGAATGAGAAAAAGTACCACATGGTTATTGTAAAAAATTAGTCGCATCTATTCGCAAGAGACTCCAAATACATATGAAACATTGTTTTAAGTTTTAAATAGTTTTTGTATTTTTTCATAAACTTTCTTTTCAGCTGTGTATGTATAAACATTATTAAATCAAAAATATCATTTCAGCTTGACAAAAAATATTTGAACTTGCAACTTGCCAACACCTAAAATATCTTGACAATCAAGCCCGTCTGACAAGCTTACACAGCCCACTTTTATAGTCTCAAAATTGTATTGTTATCAAATGTAAAGGTGGCTACCAAATTTTAGATCAATCGGTTAACAGGAAAAGGCTAAAATTAAGTATTACTTTTTATGCGCGTAGCACCGCTTTTTTAATTACCTAATTGTATAGTCATCGTAAGTAAAGGTGTCCACCAAATCTCAGATAAATCCGTTAACAGCAAGGGGCTCAAACTAAATATTACTTTTTATTGGCGTGGCGCAGCCTACTTTTGAAATCACAATATTAAATTGTCATCAAAGTAGAGGCGCTTACAAAATTTCAAAGCAATCTGTCAATAGAAGAGGGTAAATTTCCAATTATTAAATTTGAGCCAAACTCCACAAATACGCAAGCTAAATGTAACCATTTAAAAAAGGAACATCCCTAAACTATGCTTCGAATTTTTTACAACCAAATTATTAAACGCAAAAACATCAACAATGATAGCATAAACCTTTACCAACAAACAAAATTTCTAGCTCGTACTCCGCCAAAAATAGCATAGCTATAAAAATAAATACATCTCCGATTAACCTATGGGTAGAGGGCGATGTACATTCATTTAATATTCTTTAATATTGATGTTAGCTCGTGAAACCGTCAACTGGAACCAATTCCTCTGATCTATTACATGAAATAGCTCTATAGAACATAACACTACCGCTTCCATGGGTAACTTTCTTGCATATATTCGTAATTTTTTTTATTTTAATTTGCAAAACAAATTGTTGGTAATGTTTGGTACTTAAAACTACTTTCATCAGTCCGGAGTATATTACGTCAAAGCGAAAAAGGGTTGCTGATATAATTTTTGCCGAGTTCTAAGTACATAATACTAATTTTGTTAGTAATAATATGATTTATTTTGGCATTGTATGTCTTCTTCATATTGGTATCAGTTAAACACCGAGGAATAGATAATTCACCTATGTGAATAGCTGTGCTTTATGTAATATGACTAGGATCCCGCCCGGTGGTCGAAATTCGACCACTTGATCTGTAACCGGGTTTGTTTGTAACCGGTTTTAATAAAAAAAACTATATTGTGCATATCTAGACAAAAATGTCTTTCAAACCATATATGTTTCATCAATATTGGTGGACAATAAGATACTTAAAAGTGTACGACAAACAATTTTGTGGCCTATTTATATATACATAAGATTACTTCGAACTTATTTGCTTTTATTCCAATCCAAAGTAGCTGCTTTGGGTGCTTTGCAGCATGTCATGGGACACCGGGTAGGAACGTAGTTCCTTACGTTTCACTTAACTTAGAAATTTTATTTTCACTATCTTTGAACGGTGCGAATTATTTATGTCGAGATGAAAATTCTTTTCACAAAAATATAATATTATTTGTACAATTCAGGTTACTATGTACATATGTCTGGTTTTAAAAAAGGGAGTCTGGTAGGTTCAATAATAATGTCAAAGAGGAAGAAATTTCTTATGACTTCATTTAGACTCCGATCTATCTATCTAGGTTTTCAATTTCATCAAAATCGGTTAGATAGTTTCGGAGAGGCAGATTCTAGATTCAGATCTATCTATATTTTGAATTTCATCAAAATCGGATAGTTTCAAAGAGGAAGAAATTTCCCCGCACCTCACCTCGTGGTCCTAGACTCAGATCTATCTATGCTTTGAATTTAATCAAAATCGGATAGATAGTTTCAAAGAGGAAGAAATTTGCCCCTACCTCCCCTCATGGTCCTATTTTTGAAAAAGTGTATAGCCTATATCTTCTTTAAGACTTAGATCTATCATTGTTTTGAATGTCATCAAAATCGGATATGGTTTCAAAGAGTACGAAATTTCCACCTACCTCCCCTCGTGTTCCTATTTTTGAAAAAATATATAGCCTATGTCTTCTTTTAAAACCAGTTCTAATGTTTTGAATTTCATCAATATCGGATATAGTTTCAAAGAGGACAAAATTTCCCCCTACCTCCTATTTTTAAAGAAATGTATAGCCTATGTCTTCTATTAGACCCAGATCTATCTAAGTTTTGAATTCAATCAAAATCGGATAGATAGTTTCAAAGAGGGCGAAATTCCCGCTACCTCCCCTCGTGGTCCTATTTTGGAAAAAATTTATGGCCTATGTCTTCTTTTAGACTGGGATGTATGTATTGGGTGTTTTTTATTGAGGTATAGAACTTTAAGTTGGCATCACTTTTTTAACTGGCGGCCATTTTGTCAGCTGTCAAGTGATTAATATTTAGTTTGGTTTGCCATTTCATCATGAACAGGTTGACAAAAGAACAACGCTTGCAAATCGTGTAAATTTATTTCGAAAATAATGGTTCAGTTCGCGAAGTTTACCGCAAGCTCCGTCCATTTTATGGTCGACATAATCGTCCATCAGAGCAATTAATTCGGTTAACCATGGATCGTTTTGCCGCATTTGGAGTGAAGAGAATCCACATGAGACCCTTGAGACGCCATTACATCCACAAAAACTGACTGTTTGGTGTGCTCTATGGGCTGGTGGAGTCATTGGGCCATACTTCTTCCGAAATAATGCTGGAGAGTCAGTTACTGTTAATGGAGACC
Organism: Panzeria rudis; assembly: GCA_956483635.1. Taxonomy (NCBI): domain Eukaryota; kingdom Metazoa; phylum Arthropoda; class Insecta; order Diptera; family Tachinidae; genus Panzeria; species Panzeria rudis. Next base: position 74,862,768 of record OY101447.1, on the reverse strand, counting down.
GGTATAGAGCCATGATAACCGACTATTTTGTTCCCGAATTGGATGGCATGAATGTGGATGAGTTGTGGTTCCAACAAGACGGCGCTACATGCCACACAGCGCACGTCACAATCGATTTATTGAAGGAAACATTCGATGAGCGCATAATTTCGCGGAATGGACCGGTCAATTGGCCACCAAGATCGTGTGATTTGACACCATTGGATTATTTTCTTTGGGGATATGTGAAGTCGCTTGTCTACGCCAACAAACCAGAAACGTTAGGGGACTTGGAAGCCAACATTCGTGGCGTTATTGCCAACATACGGCCCCATATGCTCGAAAAAGTGGTTGAAAATTGCACCTGTAGAATTGGCTTTATTCGAGCCAGCCGCGGCGGCCACATGCCCGAAATCATATTTAAACATTAATGGCATAAAATTATCCTTCCAATAAAGCCAAATTGATGGACATTAAAACGATTTTCTTGTGTTTTATTTCAATTCGAAGTTCTATACCTCTAAAAAAACACCCTATATTTATGTTTTGAACTTCATCAAAATCGGATTTTTTTTTATTTAATTAGCACGTATAAGAAGAGTGCTACTCCAGAGAAGGAGCTTCTAGCGATCAAAATCGGATAGACAGTTTCAAAGAGGACGGAATATCGCTCTACCTCCCCTCGTGGTCCTATCTAAAACTAGTGTGCTTCGCTGCAGAATATTCTATTTGTGATAAAGAGAAAAAGAAAACTCTTATATTTAACTCTTTTTTAATTACGGTTATTTAAAGTTATATATTAAAAAATAAATATTTAATCTGATTGAGAGCTTGTCTCTTTCCATTATAATATTCTCGTTTTTGACGTTAATACTCAGGAAAAAATTTCAAAATTATGACAGTCTTTCTTGGCTTCCAAGATATTCTAAAGTAAGCGTTGCTTCTATATTGGAAGTGCCATCAGTAAAACGCTGTAAATATTTCAGAAAGATCGATCTTCTGGTATTGGTTTTGAAACCATCTCAAAATAAATATTTGCTCTATATGAGAAGCGCTGCCACCTTGTCCAATTTTGAAACTTTTTCCAGAGACAATACACAATATCGACAGAATTATCCCTACAACAGTTTAAGGTTCTCCTTATATTAGCTTTTAAGATATCTCAAAATAAATATTTGGAATTTATGGGAGGTGCCACACCCTCATGTCCAATCCAGACTTATTTTGGAGCGACAACGCACACTATAGAAAGCTTTATTATTATAGAAAACTTTGCTCACATAAAATTTCAAGATTCTTGCTGCATTAGCTCTAAAGATATTAAAAAAAATTATATAACAAATTATGTGGGAGCTGCCACACCCACTAATTTTTGTCTGACTATTTTTTCTAGAACAATGCATAAAATCAATAGAGTAGCTTCTACAAAATTTTAGTTGTTTTACCGCATTAGTTTCCATGATATGTCAAAATATATATTTGCTATATATGCGAGGTTCCACGTGTACTTGTAAACTCCTTAATGAAATCTCTTTAAAAACATTATGAAAAGAGTTGATCACACAAATTTTGAAGTCTCTAGCTGCATTACGTTCATTAGTTTCCTAAGATAAAAATTTCTTCTATATGGGAAGTGCCACGACCACTTGTAATATTTCAAAATTATATAGACTATTGTTCCTTCAATATCATCAGTTATATACTGTGCAAATTTCAGCAAGATTGGCTCACTGATCTAGCAGTCCATAGCTTTCAAACAAACAAACAGATATTCACTTTTATATATGTACATATGTATATAGATAAATATTAGTTAACAGAAAAAGCTTCAGATATCACTGCAATGAACCACTTATCCAAGTCACAAATGAAAATTTAAAAAATCCTAAAAGCATGCAACACCATTTTATGCCAGTATATTTCTAACCAGTATTCTCGGCAGTATTTTTTCAATTTCAAAAAAATTTTTGTTTTACCCCCCAAGCATTTCTTTTTGTTCTTCAAAGCATTGGCGCGCCATAAGGAACTGACGTTCCAAAAATGCGTGGAACAAGATTCCAACAGAGTTTCTCCAGTTCTTGGTGGACTCTGTTTCAAACCAATCTCAAAAATTCTAAATGCTAAAGGTGTTATATATTTTTTTTATTAATTTAAACAAGTAGAATTCATTTTTCTTTAGTTTAAAGTTCTTACGTCTTTGAAATAAGCTATGCAAAGAGATGTCAAAATACTAGGGTATTCATTTTAATCGACTTTTCAATTGTTCGATTAATCAATTAATCGAAATTGAGGTTTTTAAATTAATCGATCAATCTAGTAAAACTTTTATTTCGTTCGAGTTATTCGAGTAAGCTTTACTGCTAAAAATTATTCGAGTTAATCGGAAAATATTTCAATTTAATCGGTTTTTTGTACACTTTTGTGGGCAAAAATAAAACAAAACAAGTTTTTTTCGTTTTTATATATTTTAATAACAAAAACAAAAGAAAACACAATATAAATTAGATCATAAACTGATCCTTTAAAATGGTTTTTTTACTATTCAAATGTCGCGCTTTGAGAAAATTTGCGCCAGGAAACATTTAATACCATTCCGTCCTGTCCGGTATTCAATTCAGAATAAAAATAATCAGAATTGACATAACATTATTGTTGTTATAATAATTTGGAAATATTTGCCCAAAAAAAACGTAACCACTACTTTTGGTCAGAGTTAGTTTGATTTAACTTGTTTTTATATCACAAAATAAGTTATGCTGCAAAACTTTTATATTATTTTTAAAAAATGCGAGCCCATATTAAAAAAAATATTGTAATTAAAGGAAATACAATTTTAGCTTGTCTATGGGTTACGTTTTTTTCGGCAAATACTTGCCAAGTGTGACCGTACCTTAAGGCTTTTTCAATTCCGAACATTACATTGGATATTTTAATACGAAATATCTAGTTAACTAGTTGCTCTCGAAATATCTTCTTTATTTCAAATAATTTTTGTGTGATGTTTATATTTCCGAATTTTTTTAAAAGTTGATTTCTTTCTCCCAATTATTGTTACTACATTATTTATTTAATTTTTTGATCATACGGACTATTAGTATGAAATAACGTTCGAATTGAATGGCAAATTTCATATAAATTAAAAAATGTTTCTACTTTTTATTAAGTAATCTACAAAAACTCATTAAGAAAGAAAATTTAAAATTTTTCAATTGAGTTATTCGATTAATCGAACTATATTACTCGAATAAATTTTTACTCGAAATTTAACTTTTTTGTTTGATCGAACATTATTTGACTTTAATTATTCGATTAATCGAGCAAACATTATTCGAGTGAATACCCTACAGAATACTTATGCCACATACTGAACTCTGCTGTTTTTAGTTTCAATTAAAAAAATTGATAAAACACATTTGAAATGTGAAAAACTGCTTAAATGTCAAAATATATAAATATATACTTTAAAGTAAAAAACTTAAAAATAAAATAGGGAAAAAATTTTTAATTAAGTGGTTTTATTGTAATGAAACATAATAAAGATGAAGATAATGCACTACAAGCAAACAATATTTACATGGTACCAGGTTCCAGTTACCACACCAATCTCCTCACACACATAGGGCATTGATCAGACTAAAATAAAACCTATAAAATCTGATAAGTGCCCTATGTTGGTGAGAAGAGTGATGTGGTAGTTGGTACCTGGTACCACGTAATTATTTTTTAGCTTTTAGTGCATTATCTGCATCATTATTATGTTTAATTACAATAAAACCATTTAACTTAAAAATTACTTTACTTATTTTTTCACTTTTCAAACAACGTAGCACAAATATACAAATATATTTGGTTCTAATTAAAAGCAATTCCAAAGCATAGTTTTAAGTTAATTTTTAATCATCTTTTTATTTGTATATATGTAGACAAGGAGAATAGCTATAACCGCGTGCCCAAGACAACACTCGTCTTTTTTATGCTGTCGGGTTTTTTGATGTTTAAATTTATTTTTTACTTTTCAGTGTTTTTAAGTTCATTTTGTGAATAGTTTGGTTTTTGATTTTTTGTTTAAAATTAACTTTCTACGCAGTAGGAGTTTTTAGTTATTAAGTCCATGTCCATAAGAGTCAACTTTTGCTTATGCAACTTTCTTAAATTTTCTTTTGAAGTTGCATTCGTGCCCATACAATGAAATTCTTGCTGTGCAGATTTTGTGTTTTTACATACAATTTTTCGTTGCTTAATATTACGAAGAGAAAAACAAAAGAGAGTTGCATGTACATGAAGCAGTGTACCTTTGCCAATCTTCTCACCTCTCTCTCCCATTAACTCAAAAGTTGCGCAGCAAAAGTTGATTCGTATAGACATAAACTAAGCAACTTTAAACCAATTTGTTATTCCTACACTGAAAAAAAACATGCAACATATGAACGAAATATTTCGTATATTTTACGAAATATTTTGTTATTTCGCACCACGAAATTCTTTCGTAAAATGTACGAAACGAACGAAATTTTTTTGTTTATTTTACGAAGTATGTTTTGTGTTTTAAGAAATAATTTTTATATAATACGAAAGAGATTCGTAGAAAAGAGAAAACACTTTTACATTTTACGAAATTTTTTTTCTTTCAGTTATATGTATTTATTTATTGTATCTTCAATAAAATTGAACTAACAATAAGTAATCATATGTTAACTCTAAAATTTTAATTTTTAAGTCCAGCCCGTGCCAGACAGAAATATTTGTTTCAGCGGTTGGTTGTTTACGTCTCTCGTGTTCGGCGGAGAGCAAGAGTGTCCCTCCTTCTCAGCCGAGTGTGACCTCTAAAGTTAATTATGTTTCGGGCTAGGGGATTTGGGTGCAACTCAAGTCTTTTTATGTAGCTTGTCACGTGTTTAGAAAGCACTGTCTTAACCGGCGGCACATCTAGGTCTTTATGAATTCGCTTGTTTCTGACATACCATGGGGCTGCTGTAATCGTACGGAGTATTTTATTTTGTTGCCTTTTTCTACATTTGATGCCGAGGCAGTGCCCCATAACTGGATTCCGTAGGACCATATTGGTTTTAGAATGGAGTTGTATAGAAGAAGTTTACAATCTAGGTTTAGAGTAGAGTTCCTTCCAATGAGCCAATTCATTTGAGCTACTTTTAATTTCATTTGGGTCACCTTTGCATTTATGTGTGACTTCCATGTTAGACGACGATCAAGATGAACACCGAGATATTTTACTTCAGTGTGTTGAGGTATAGTTTGGTTATTTATTTGCATAGGTGGGCAGGTTTCTTTGCACAATGTAAAAGTAATGTGTAGACATTTTTATTCGTTAATTTTTATCCGCCATTCTTTTAGCCATTGTTCCAACTGGGGTACATAATCGAGCAAATTGCGGGTGGCTTCTTGATGGCTTTTGTGAACACTTAGAAAAGCTGTATCACCAGCGAATGTTGATATGTGTATGTTACTGCTTACCGGCAAGTCAGAGGCATATATCAGATATAATACAGGACCGAGGATGCTGCCTTGAGGAACTCCGGCTTCAATGGGTTGCGGAGGGCTTTGAAAATTACCTTCTTTAACAACAAATTTTCGCTCAGTTAAGTAGCTTTCTAAAAGTTTAAGGATGTTTTCGGGTAGGTTTTGCTTTAGTTTATGTATTAAACCTGCGTGCCATACTTTATCAAATGCCTGAGAAACATCGATGAAGAGCTCAGAACAATATTTCTTTTCTTCGAAGGTTTTTTTAACCACGTTCACGAGTCTATGTGTTTGTTCAATCGTACTATGTTGTCTCCTAAAACCGAATTGTTGGTCTGGAATGCATCCAGTACGATTCAGTATGGGTGTTAGCTTACTCATAAGTAGCTTTTCAAATAGTTTTGACATGTTAGACAACAGGCTTATAGGCCTATAGGACTCCACCTTCGTATGATCTTTGCCTGGTTTAGGTATAATGGTAATCAGCGAAACCTTTCATTCTGCGGGATAGCATTTGAGGCGCAAAATACTGTTAAAAATATATAGAATTATCCGTTTTGCAGTACAGGGTAGCTCTAAGAGCATTTTATTGCTTAGTTTATCAGCGCCTGGGGCTTTATTCGAGTTTAAGCCCGCAATATAGTGTTCAATCTCACGAATGTTGAACCTCAAAGTAACATCTGGTATAGCGAGGACTGGTGGCAGCTCAACTATAGTATCAGACTTATTTGGAGTAAATACTTTCTGCAAGTGGTTTACAAACAGAGTACCTTTTTCAGCGTCAGTTCTTGCCCAGTCTCCATTCGAAGCTCACAATGGAGGCTTATATATCACTGGTCTTTTGAGGCCTCGGGCTGCTCTCCATAGCGAATAGTCTGTTTGAGGTGTTGCGTCGAGCCCATTTAGGAAGTTTTGAAGAGAAGCGGTTTTTTGATATTCTAGTAGAGTTTTCAGCTGTTTAGTACATTCCTTCAGCCTAGATTTTAGCTGAGGGGATCTGTAGCGTTGCCATTCTCTACGAACTCTTCTTTTTTCGGATAAAAGCCGTTCTACATCTGCTGAAAAAATTTTATTATATCTCACCTGAAGATTTGTAGTAATAGCATTTAGAGCAGCTTGCTTAAGGTTTGCCTCAAACATTCTAATAGAGTCATCTATGTCAGCAGGCGTTTTTAATGGAATATTTTCTGGGCAATGAGCACTCAAATTTTTTTGTATTTCAACCAATTTATACGTTTGGTTGTCATTGTTAAATCACAAGTGGGTGAATATGTTGTATGCGAATATATAGTGACAATAGTTGGTGAGTGATCTGCAGACAAATCTAAAGATGCTTCAACTTGGATCATTTCGCTGGGCACACCCTTTACTACTCCAAAATCAATAACATCAGGTATTTTTCGGCGATCTGTTGGCTGCCCACTTGATATAACATTTAACCGCATTTTTGAAATTGTGTCAAACAAAACGCGACCCTTTGGCGTGATGAGGCGAGATCCCAAGAACGTGTGCTTAGCGTTGTAATCACCGGCGGCCAAAAAGCGTAGGCCTAGTGAATTAAAAAATCTACTATACTGATTTTCTGTAATAGAGTACCTGGGAGGAGAGTAAATTGATGAAATCACCAGGTTTTGATGAAAAGCTTCAATGCCGATGTTAGTTGCTTGAAGATAGTCTTCATAATGATCACTCATTAAGTAGTGTTTTAATCGCGATTTTATTAGTATACCCGAGCCACCACAAGCTCTACCTTGGGGGTCATTTGTGTCGTAGAGAGTATATCCGTTGATTTTAAAAAAACTTCTACCAGTCAAGTGCGTCTCAGAGATAAGCATAACATTTTACGAAATAATTTCATAGTTTAAGGTAATATTTAGAGAATATTACTAAATATTTTTTGTGTTTTACGAAAGACCTTTGTATATATTATGAAAGAATGTTTTAAAAAACAAAATAAAATTTTAAATTTTACGAAATATTTTCATAACTAAAGATAATATTGAAATCCCAGATCGCCAAACATTCTTCTGGAAATTTCATGTTAAAAATAGTAAATGCCTTAAAGCAAATATCAATCGCTTTACAAATTATGGCAAATTTGTATATATCTATATTACCGTATATGTATTACTTATAGCACCGCAATCCACAAAAAAAAATGTTTCGGGGTCAAACATTGTTCCTATAACAGATATTTTTGGAAAGGGGATTTCATTGGTTTTTTATCTTTTTTCAAAGATATCTTTATATTCCCTCTCACTGTGTTAAATTTTGATGAATGTCTCTTGACTCATTTCTTGAATAAAATCGAGAGTTTACTTTACGTAAAATTGCGTTTTTAATTCGTGATAATGGCAAAATTGCCTGAATAAGATATAAAAACTGGCAGTTAATAAGAATTTATTCACACAATTTGGACTTTCATTAATTTTTTCCAAATTTGATCATGAATGAGACCTTCTTTAGCATAACACTTAATTTTGACCCTTTCAGCTTCAGATAAAAATTTTCCTCGAGCCATTTAAATTTCAAATTGTTTTATCGGTTTAGAAAGATCGAAAATGTATTGAAAACTAACACTACGCGGGAGAGTTATAATGTAAACTATAAAATTATCCAGAAACCTATTCTGATTAGAAACTGCTCTTCGACAAAATTTGTTTTGCAGCAATTATTTGATAATGGTACGATATTCCCGTTAATTTTGTTGTACAGATTTCACGTAATGCATATTATTTATTAACAAGCCCAATTTTATTAAAAACGATTGCTCAGTTTTTGATAGAATTACCAAAATTATTGCTAAAATGTTAAACCTAATCAGATGAGCTGCAGTTTAAATTTGCTTACCTTTATTTTAAAAATTAAATAACTTTTTTTCATTTTTCTTGTTATTAAAGTTGCCCCTTCTTTTCTCAGAAATCCCCTTTTTGTGCCCCTTTTATTTTCAAATCCCCTTTTTGTGCCCCTTTTTGAACATTTTCAACGGTAACGCTGTCTACAACTTATATGTATACGGGTCACTTAGCGCCCAATTTTATACGACTCAATAATTTTAAGAACAACAAGTACATAATTGATTTCATAATATCTACGAAATTTTAGTATATTTTACAAAAAAACGTACTGGTAAATGTTTTCGTTACTTTCGTAAAACTATAAAATTCTGGTGTAAAAATTTATTCCGTAATATGTACGAAAGTTTCGTACATTCTACGAAAAAAGTAAATACGAATGGTTTTCGTTACTTTCGTAAAATAATAAAATTCTAGACTAAAACTTTTTTCGTGGAATGTACGAAAGTTTCGAATATAATACGAAAAAGGTAACTACGAAAGTTTTTTTCATAAAATGTTGCATGGATTATTTTCACTGTAATTAAATTTAAGAATACCGTAATGTTGACTTAGCTGCACAATCAACTTTTCACGATTTTTAGTGCATAAAAGCCAAAAATGCTGTTAGCTTAAATGCACATACCTGCCTTAGTGTGCACGTAAATACAATTATTTAGTGTGTGCAGTTAACTTTGATTTTTTATATGAAAATAATTTAAAACTACAAAAAATATGTTAAATGGACAGGTATACAAAGTGCACCTAAAAAAGTATTTTTAAGAATAATCATAGAAAACAAATGTGCACTTAAGTCAAAATGCAACTAATATTGATTTTTTGTATGAAAATATTTTTGAAATACCAAAAATTTAAGGCACTTATTTTGAATATTGAAAATGATCTAATAAGGTACTTAAGGCACTTATTTTAAAAGTGCAAGTATAAAAAGTGCACTTAAAAATGATTTTGTATGGGATTTTAAAGAATAGCAACACAAATCTATAATTTTGTGCAGTTAAGTCAAAAAAGCGCTTAAGCAAAAGGTAGTTAAATCAAAACTACTCTATAGCTTATATATATATTTTTCTAATCCCCTTTTAACTTCCTTTATTTTTATACCTTACTCGATAGTTTTAGTAAAAACAAACTTTTTAACATACAACTTTTTCGCGCCAAAAATCCGCCATTTTGTTTTTTCTATCTAAGAACACTTGGGTTCTTAAGACGAATACAACGAATAGAGGCGTTTGGAAGACACGTGGTGATAAAGAAATTTACAAACATATATACAAGAAACGCGCGAAAAACATGACCCTTCTTCACAGTCGGGTAACTAAATATATAGGTTATATATATTTTTGTAATCGCCTTTTAATTTCCTTTATTTTGATACCCTACTCGATAGTTTTGGCGAACAAAAATTTAACGTAATACTTTTTCGCGTCAAAAATCCGCCATTTTGTTTTTTCTTTTCAAACACCTATCTAAGAACAATTGGGTTCTTAATACGAATACAACGATACCTTAACCGTCGAAATCCATGCAGGCGTTTTGACGATACGTGGTAATAAAGAAACTTACAAACATATACATATAAAAGAAACGCTCAAAAAACATAACCCTTCTTGGCAGTCGGGTAAAAAGCTACGATATTTTGCAAGGCCATTTCCATCACACTGAACTCCGCAAATGGCACGGAAGAAACGTCAATACATGAACATGTATTAAAATATACATACTTTGAACTTATAAGCATTGAAAAATAAATATATAATATGAAAGAATCCTCCGCGTGTGCACTCGTCGCTATCTCATTGACGACTAAAGGCTCAGTTAGCCGACCGTAACGTTGATGTAGTTGCACGTGATGATCGTTTCTCTCTCATAAGTTTTCAATGTGACAGAAACGATCAGAACATCCAACTACATCAACGTTACGGTCGGCTAACTGAGCCTTAAAGCTGAAAGTCCATAACGCGCGTTACACAATTTTTTTGCGTCATACGCGGCTGCCAAAAAAATTGAATCAGTGTAGTTGTACGTATCAAGTTGCAGATCATGACGCCTTGACGCGCCCAACGCGAAAAGTAAGTCTACTTTTGTAAGTATCAGGGTTGGCTGCCCACTGGGTAACCCAAAAAAACCCACCCGGGTTTTTATGGGTATTTTGTTTAAAAAACCCCAAGCGGGGTTTTTAAAGTTATATCCATTCAAACAAAGATGAAGATAGTTTTGAAATTTCATTGACAGAAAAATGAAATAAAATCATTATAATATTCATATAAACGAATAACCCAAGTACATACACATGTATTTATATGCCCATTTGTGTGTATGTACATTTAACCCTAGTGGGTTTTTCAGTACTTTTAATTTAAATAAAGATAGTATATCATATAAAAAAAAATTAAGACAATAATTAAGAAATAGTAGTGCAAACACGTACATAAAAAGTTATTTTAAATCAGTTACCACTCTGGTGGCTCAGATTTTAAATGCTTTTAACTGCCCTTTTCAAAATGTACTATTAAAAGTTAACGCGGTCTTCAGCAGCAAGTTTTCTATCCCGAACTTGCCATTAAAGTCCACGTTAACTGAAATAATCGCAAAAGTTTGCAGGTAAACATTATTAATTTTTGTCTTTAATATCTTGAACTATTGTTTTTTTTTGTGGAAAGCGTTCTGCATCTTTAATTTTAGATGTATTTGAAATGAAACCCGCCGGGCTGGGTTTTATTTAAAAAACCCGGGTTTTTTCCAACCCTGGTAAGTATCATCAACGGCGTGCTAACAGGTTAGCTGTTATTTATAGCCATTGATATTTTATTTTCAATGCTATCGATGATTATGTTTGTATAGTGTACTATTTTGCTCTTGTAATACAGTTTAAAAATATTTGCGATCATAATATAGCAAAATAAAACTTCTGCGTAAACAGCGTGGCATGTAGCTTGAAACGCTGAAACGTGTGAAATGTGTACAACGAGTGAAAGCATTGACGCGAAAATGTGTTATGGCCTTTCAGCTAAAATGAAATAGTATTAGAATGTGTATGATTTAATTTCCACAATTAAGAGCGTTGTCAACTGGGTGCTTTTCGTACTGTTTTAGTGCTTTTTAAATTTTTCGATTTTGAAGTTCATGTCCAGTGTTTTTTTTAGTTAAATTTTTGGTGCATATCGAAAATCCAAAAATGCTTTTCTAAATAAAGCCATTACTTTGCAGAAACGCAATGACTTAAATATGTATATATGTATGTATTAAATAAGTGTTTTTTCTGGTTTCATTGGTTTTTGTTCTGCAACGCAAACGGCATCCGCCAACATAAAAACGAACTAGAATGCTTCATGATGGATTAACAAATTGATGTTATGCTTATCTCTGAGACGCAATTGACGGCTAGAAGCTCTTTTAAAATCAACGGATATACTCTCTACGACACAAAGGACCCCAAGGTAGAGCTTGTGGTGGCTCGTTTATACTAATAAAAACGCGACTAAAACACTACTTAATGAGTGATCATTGTGAAGACTATCTTCAAGCAACTAACACCTGCATTGAAGCTTTTCATCAAAACCTGGTAATTTCATCAATTTACTCTCCTCCCAGCTACTCTATTACAGAAAATCAATATAGTACATTTTTAATTCACTTGGCCCACGCTTTTTGGCCGCCGGTGATTACACCGCTAAGCACACCTTCTGGGGATCTCGCTTCATCACACCAAAAGGTTGCGATTTGTTTGACACAGTTTCAAAAATGCGTTTGCATGATATATCAAGTGTTCAGCCAACTTACTGGCCAACAGATCGCCGAAAAAAACCTGATGTTATTGATTTTGGAGTGTTAAAGGGTGTGCCCAGCGAAATGATCCAAGTTGAAGCATGTTAAGATTTGTTTTCAGATCACTCACCAAGTATTGTCACTATATTTTCACATACAATTTCTTCGCCCAATTGTGATTTAACGATGACAACCAAACGTATAAATTGGTTGCAATACAAAAAATATTTGGGTGCTCAAGGCACTGAAAATATTTCATTCAAATCGCTTGCTGACATAGATCACTCTATTAGAATGTTTGAGGCAACCCTTAAGCAAGCTGCTATAAATGCTACTACTACAAATCTTCAGGTGAGATATAATAAAATTTATTTAGCAGATGTCCGAAAAAAGAAGAGTTCGTAGAGAATGGCAACGCTACAGATCTCCTCAGCTAAAATCTAGGCTGAAGGAATGTACTTAACAGCTGAAAACTAGAATATCAAAAAACTGCTTCTCTTCAAAAATTGCTGAATGGTGTCGACGCAACACCGCAAACAGACTATTCGCTATGGAGAGCAGCCCGAGGCCTCAAAAGACTACTGATATATAAGCCTCCATTGCGAGCTTCGAATGAAGACTGGGCAAGAACTGACGCTGATAAAGGTACTTTGTTTGTATACCACTTGCAAAAAGTATTTACTCCAAATACGTCTGATACTATACTCCTCGCTATATCAGATGTTTCTTTCAGGTTCAATATTCGTGAGATTGAACACTGTATTGCGGGCTTAAATTCGAAAAAAATGCTCTTAAAGCTACTCTATACTGCAAAAGGGATAATTCTATTTATTTTTTACAGTATTTTGCGCCTCAAATGCTATCACGCAGAATGGAAGGTTTCGCTAAAAGAATGGAAGGTTTCGCTAAAAGCCATGATACCTAAACCAGGCAAAGATCATACAAAGGTGGAATTCTATAGGCCTTTAAGCCTATTGTCTAACATGTCAAAACTATTTGAAAAGCTACTTATGAGTAAGCTAACACTCATACTAAATCGTAATGAATGCATTCGAGACCACCAAAACCTACCCGAAAACATCCTTAAGCTTTTAGAAAGCTATATTATATGTGATATATGCCTCTGACTTGCCGGTAAGCAGTAACATACACATATCAACATTCGCTGATGATACAGCTTTTCTAAGTGTTCACAAAAGCCATCAAGAAGCTTCCCGCAAACTGCAAATTATATACCCCAGTTGGAACAATGGCGGATAAAAATTAACGAACCAAAATGTCTACACATTACTTTTACATTGTGCAGAGAAGCCTGTCCTTCTATACAAATAAATAACCAAACTATACCTCAACACACTGAAGTAAAATATCTCGGTGTTCATCTTGATCGTTCTCTAACATGGAAGTCCCACATAAATGCAAAGGTGACCCAAATGAAATTAAAAGCAGCTCAAATGAAATGGCTCATTGGAAGGAACTCTACTCTAAGCCTACATTGTAAACTTTTTCTATACAACTCCATTCTAAAACCAATATGGTCCTACGGTATCCAGTTATTGGGCACTGCCTCGGCGTCAAATGTAGAAAAAATTCAAAGGTGACAAAATAAAATACTCCGTACGATTACAGCAGCCGCATGTATGTCAGAAACAAGCGAATTCATAAAGATCTAGAAGTGCCGCTGGTTAACAGTGTTTTCTAAACACGTGACAAGATACATAAAAAAACTTAAGTTGCACCCAAAATCCCCTAGCCCGAAACATCATTAACTTTAACGGCCACACTCGGCTGAGAAGGAGGGACACTCTTGCTCTCAGCCGAACACGAGAGACGTAAACAACAAAAGAACCAACCGCTGAAACAAATATTTTTGTCTGGCATTGGCTCGACTTTAAAATTAAAATTTTAGAGTTAAAATTTGATTACTTACTGTTAGTTCAATTTTATTGAAGATACCATAAATAAATATAACCGAAAAAATTGGTTTTTGAAATTTAAAAGTTGACAACGCTGACAATCGAAGTTGATGATGACACGCTCTTGCATATGTAATACGACGCTCGTTGGCTATTTGCCTGCTATTTACATGTAGTATGTGAACAACACGATTTGTGTTGTACACATCGTGTTACACGAACAATCCAAGGGTATAAAAAGAGCAGAGCACTGCGTTGCAGCTATCGACAAGCAAATAAACACTAAGTCTGCAATTTCAGGTAAAAACAGTGCCAAATAAATAGACCCAAAACTAAATCGACGGCAGTAGCTTCAAAATTCTCTTATAATATTGTTTATTTTCTTTTGTTCTTATATTTCGTATGAAAAATTTATGAATTTTTATTGAAAGACGGCAACATTGTTGAGAGAATGAGTGGCTAATACTGAGATCATGAGAAAAAACGTTCTTTAAATAAAATAGATTCTGTCTCATGACATAACTTTTTTTAAAAAAACTGCAAATCTATACATATAATAAAACTGTACAAAGGGCGTGTCTGTGCATGAAATATTTTTTGAAAATTTTTATTATGGCGTAAACAGTAATCGATGTAGGGAACAAAAAACCAAAATTTTGAATTTTTGTCTGTCTGTCCGAACACTCTTCACGCAAAAACCACTAAAGCGATTTTTATGAAATTTAGCATAGAGGCAGGGGTGCCAGATGATTTTGATAAAAAATCGGTATATTTTCCAAATAAAATCGGCATTATCGGCACTTCAATTTTAAAAAATCGCCAAAAAATCGGCAAATTCAAAATACCCATTTTAAATACAATAAACCATATTTTTATTAACAAAAAAAAAAACAAAACAGAAGAATTCAGCATTAACTAATGTTTATAACATATTAAGTAACATAAAAATCAATGAAAATAAAATAGAAAAAGAAATTTCAACTGGATTGTTGACATGAAAGCTGAACTCTTTGTCTGAGGAAATTCTAAAAACTTTGCCGAAATGTCTCAAAGAATTCTGTAGAAACTCTGAAGAATTTTCTGGACAAATTCAAAAGGAATTTTCGATATATCTGAATAATGTCGGAAAAATCTCTTACAAAACATCAGAAAATATCTGATAAAATTCGGAGCTAAAATTTGAAATTTATCAGAAATGTCGTATAAAATTCTCACATAGAATCAGAATGTTGTAAGACCTCTTTGACTCTTCTTCTGGCACACATATTTCTGCTAAGAATGGCAGCTCATCAGAAAACATTTAACCATATTTTATAAGTTTAGGAATTCAAACTCTAAAGAGATAAATGAGAACTATTACAAAAACTAAAATTAGACAATGTGCAGAGGTGGCTGCAAAACTCGAGAGACGTAGATCAGAAAATCTGCAGACTATTCTGTTAAATATCTTAAAGGATATTAATCGGATAATATTTCAGAAAATTTGCAGAAACAACTGCCGACTAATCTGCCAAATGTCTGAGGGAATTTTATACAACTTTGTTGATTGTCCGGTAAAGTCTCAGATTTTAGCTGACGTTAGACATGTCAGAAAAAATGTTTACGCTCACCCTTTTCTCTTTAGTAAAAGCGCTGACTGAGTAACAGTTGGCTCTTTTTAACGTAACAGTGTATTTATTCTATTCCAGTGCTGCCCAAAATTAATAAATTATAATAAAATAAACAAAGTTACCCTGTGCTAAGTGTTTATCTAAAAATCGGCATTTTTGGAGCAAAAATCGGCAAATCGGCACTGATAATTTTGAGGCAAAAAATCGGCAAATATGCCACGCCTGTATAGAGGTACTTTAGAGTCCTGATTCAAACATAGGGCACTTTTTACCGCGATAAAATATTTTTTGAAAATTTTTATTGTGGCGTAAACAGTAAGCGATCTAGAGAACAAAAAACCAAATTTTGGAATTTTTGTCTGTCTGTCCGTCTGTCTGAAGCGATTTTCATGAAATTTGCTATAGAGGTACTCTAGAGTCCTGATTCAAACATAGAGTACTTTTTACCGCGATAAAATATATTTCTAAGTTAGAATAGAAAAAAACGAAAATATACACAATTTTACTAATATAAATGTTGTTGGAAATAAGAAAGATGTTTTTGTTTCTTTAACGGTGGTAGCATTGTTTATTTTGTATAACGGGAACTTTAAAAAAATATATAAGATATGTTATATTATTATATTTTACAGACACCTTATAGTCATAACGCGATCTTTAAGCGCGCGAAGCGGGCGGGCACATCTAGTGTATATATAAAGGCCTAAGAAATAAAAAAAAATTGTTAAGGGAGACAAAAAATGCAAGTTATTGTGAAAAACAGTTTTTTCTGATACAATCGTGAAGACATTTTTTAATCACAATAGTTTGATTTTTATTAATGGGTCGAGTATGGATGGCAACCGAACTTCAGTTGGGTTGCTTTTGCTAAAAACCACATTACGGATGGCATCTGAGAGCTGTAAATTTCAGTTGCTTTTTAGTGCTTTTCTGGCAACCAGAAATTTTAGTTGCCGACTGGCAACGCAACTGAAGTTCGGTTGCTATACATAATCGACCCATAAGTTATATATCCATAATGAACAACCTTAAAAATGTTTTTGGGCCCTTTTACATTTTATATCACAATATGTATATAGTTATAACATGAGTTTTGTAGAATTTTTTAGAAAATGTAATACTTGTATTTGCAAAAATGAATTTCAATAAGAAAGTATGCAAATAAAAAAACAGTTTTGTTTTTTCTTTTTATATTGTGGTTCTTATAGCTGTTTTACACTATCTCACAAGCCATTCGACTTCTGTAGAAAATGCAACCCTGATCTAATGAGTTTATGGAAAGTTTTAAAAAGCAATAGCAACACATTATATCAGGGTAGCATTTTGTGCAGAAGTTGAACAGCTTGTACCTATATAATGGTCTAAAAACAGCTTTAGGAACATAACAATATGATCAAAAGGGCACTTATCATAATACTGTCAAACATACATATGTATATGGTTAGCGGTAAATTTGGTATACGTGTAACTGCACGTCTCCACGCGCAATATTTATTTCCGAACATAAGAAATAACATCGGCAGAATAACAGCACAAATATGTTCATGTACAGGCTCATGTTCTGACCTATAGAGCACGTATTGTGGTATTGGACTTAAATTTAAAAAATTCACTGTGAATGGATCGATGTTTTTTGTCTTTATTTTAATTTATTTAATTTTGTTTAAAACTATTTTATTTTAATTTGTTTTATTTTATTTAAAAAAACTTTGTATTTTTACCACAGCTACAAGTTTCTTTTGTTTAATTCACGCAAACAACAAATGCCGATCAAATTTGACAGCTTATGTTCAACATTATTTCTTGAACATAAGTTTGAACAATTATGTCGCAATTTATTTGCAAATAAATGTTTCTGCGGTCCACACGTGAACATATGATGTTGGAAATAGAATTTGACAGATGAGAACATAATTATTTCCAAGTTTATTGCTCGTGGAGACCCCCAGTAATGAACATAATAAAATGTTTAACAAGAACATATATAAAGATTAACATAACTGAACATATAATGCTTCGAATGGTTTTACTATATTATATGTTTGACATAATAATAAACGCAAACATTAATAATAGTTTGCGATTGTGATTATACTAACATAGTTTTTCTTTGCGTGCAGAGTTGTACCTCATAGTGTTCTCTTTAAATGTACGTACGTAGTAGTCGCCATTTTTACAGGGACATAAAATGTCATGCTAAATCAACATGACAATGTCTGTGGTCACTACAATGGACTACGTAGTCCAAAAATGTTTACCTGGTTAATGCATTTAAAAAAAGTAGAGATAACCGAATATAATTAATATGAATTGCTTACCTTCCAATGTATCCAGCTTGAGCCATCATTCCGTTTCGATCGTCCATTACTCTCTGTGGTTGATTGTTAACAACTTTTCCATCGTCATTTCCCTTCCATGTACCATCATCTTCTTTAAACGATTGGCTTCTGCAATTAAAATGGAAATCTGTTAAGCTATGTATGTACAGACGATTGTCAGATCTTACAATATTGTAAGTAACATATCCTAAAAATGTATTACAATCGTGTGAACTGAAAATGTTTATCTGACAATGTTGAAAAAGCATTGTCAGACATCGTGTGAACACATCGCGTTGCCATTGTCAGATTATTGTTAGACATTGTTTAATTGTCAGATGTGCGAAGTTTCTGCATCTGAAAATGGCGTCATTGTACGAGACTTCTTGATATTGGCAGCACTGCACACATCTTTTTTTTTAGGGAAAAAGGAAAATAAAAGAAACTATGCAGCTAAAATAGTTAAAATTGCTTCTTTATGTTTAATACTAATTTGTATTTTCAATTTTTAAAGTTCAGACAAGCACAGATGATAAATAATTGATAATTTCTGTTAAATGATCTGAGTCTGGCAGCGCCAAACAACAGATCTGACAATTTTTGCATCTGACAATCGTGTGAACTGCCAATCTTTTTACTGACAATATTGTCAGATAATTGTTGCCAATAAATTGTAAGCTTTTCTAACGACTTTGATACAACCGCATGAACTAACAATATACCTTGTCCTGACAATTTTTTATTGTCAGTACATTGTCAGCACATTGGCTGATCTGACAGTATTGTAAGATCTTACAACCGTCTGTACAGGACTTTAGGATCCCTCCTTTATTTTTTATATCTACACTAGGGCTGCCAGAAGTCTAAGCCCGTCGACCAGGACATTTATAATATATATCACAAACGAATGTACAACAAAAGCTTATATATTCCAAGAACTAATCATATAAAAATGAGCCGCAACAAATTTTTATTCTGATACATCTATCAACCATATATTTCAAATTGAAGTCCAACAATTAAACAATAGATACAAAACTTAACATGTAATTCATAGATAAAAAACAACAAACAAAATAAAAAATTCATTTAAAATTATGAGGTGCGAAAATAAATATAAAACTTTGATTTTGATGGTAACTATAAATTACTAGGTTTAATAAATCCAAATATCGTAAAGAAAAAAATCACCACTATTTTTGACATTATTAGAAATTTCAGAATTTTATAGATTGAAACTTCTTGCATTTGAACAAACATTCAAAAAGACTGAAATTAATTTATATAATTTTTGGCAAACAATTTCTAAAATAAAGCGAGGCGATTCCACAAAGGTTTTTCCAGTTTTCGCATAATTTAAAAAAATTATGGTTCTCCCACATTTGTCTGCAAATATCGGACAAATATTTAGCTCCGTCAATTTAACAAACGCACATACTGATTAAGCCTTTTTGAGCTTTTCTGCAGAAACACCCGAGTCTTGGTAGGAATCAAACCACGCTCTTTAGTACGCGGGTAACTAAACTAATTTCGATGTTATTTAGAAAATTAAACTTTAGAAGGAATTCTTTATTCTACAGATTATTTGAAACTCATAAAACCAATTGTTTTGGTACTCATATTAAAAGCGATTTAGCAAAAATTATAGATTCGGAAATGTATTCATTCTGAAAATCATTTATATTCCATGGTATATATTTAAGCTTGTAAAATAATTTTTTTTGTTACGCATTTATGTTTATAAACCATATGAAATTACTGGCGATTGCTATTTTTTTGTTTTCTTATTTATATAAATTAATAAAACCACGAAAAATGCTTAGCTTTATTTATGCCGATTTTCTTGCCGATTTTTCGAATTGAAGTGCCGAAAATGAAGATTTTTTCCACGATAAGTGCAGATTTTACATCAAAACATTTGGCAGCCCTGGCACCAAGCAACAAATCGTCAGCTTATTATTGGTTTGCTGCTTTCTAATGCTTTTTCCTATGTTTATGGGTCAAACCAATAATAAGGTGATAAAATTGCTTCATGTAAACAGCGTTATAACAGAAAGCTTAACCTCTGTTCATAACAAAAATCAGCAGAAATTGCATTTTTGTCTGCATTGACTTGTATCAAAAAACCAGGACAATTTAAGAGTGGACCAGGACACCAGGACAATTTGTCTATAACCAGGACAATCCTAGAAAACCAGGACGTATGACAGCCGTACTCTACACTAGTGTTGTCATTCGAATAAAAACTATTAGAATATTCGAACAACTTTTTTCATTTTTGTTCGAACGAACATAATATTTCAACTTAGAATAAAAAATTATTCGAACAATTTTTGTCGATTTCGCTAATTTTTGGATGTTTCACACCAATTTGTAGCCTTTTACTCCCAACAGGTACAGAGCAGTGGCGGCCATTCTCCAAATTTCCTAAGGTCTTGTGCATACGCTTTTTTACCATCAACACACCTACACCGTGTGTGAAAGTCACAGCCAGTGATGCCGTTTGTTTACATTTGTTAAATTTTTCGTAACTTTTGAAAGCCCAATCTAACAAGTATTTTTTGTTATACTTGTAAAAATTTTCGTAACTTTTGGTACATGGCAAAGAACGAAGCAATATTTTTGAAAAAGTTTTTGATTCATTAATTAAGGCAAGAGCTGCCCCTTCGGTTTTGTTTATACAACGTTGTGTGTACTGTAGGTTTTTCTGAGCACTTTATTCTTATTAATGAGTATTTGTGGTTTACTTTAGTTTATAAAGGTTCAATTAGTTTTGACATAATACCATAACCATAGAAAACAGCTGTTCGAACCAACCTTATGGACAACGCTGTATTTGATTATATATGACTTGCCATAGCCATAAACATAGAAACCAATTGCATTTTGGTTTTCTGCCATAACCATAAGCTGTGAGAACGAATTTATTGTATATTTTTCTCTTTTGTTTTTATTTTTCACCTTCGCTGCATTTTTAAATTTATATTTTCGCTTGTGCTTCTTCGCATATTCTTAGATTTTATTTCTTACCATATTTTCTAATAAAATTGATGAAAAATAGCTGCTTATGGTTAAGGCAAAACTAATCGAGGGCAGTATGGTTATGGCCACAGTTTGGCTATGGTGTTACGGTATGGTACGACTAATTGAATCTTGAGAACAATTCATTTACATACATACATACATATTTGAAGGTTAATAAAGACTGACTGCTCAAAGCAAAAAAGGCAAAACTGCCGATAATACATTATTGCAAAGAAAGGTATTAATAGTAATGGATTAAAATGATAAAATGATCAAAATTAGCAGTGATGAGTTCATGAACACAATGTCCCCAGTGTGAAGATTCTTCGAATTCTGGATTCATTTGTGTCTCCTTTGCAATTGACATAAATATTCATTCGACCATTTAGACCAGAATTGTTGAACAACGTGCTGCATATATTGCCATCTAGTAAGGCAATGAACGTTCACTTCTATCAAAGTATAGTCGGGAATTGATACCATACGGCGGAGGATTAAAAAGTCCTCAGGAGTCAATCGGTCTTCGTCTCGTTCAAACTTTAGACTCAACGGGCATGAATTCAAACAGCAGTCGATTTGGCACAAGAGTGCTGATAATTCTTCAAACGTTACACTTCAATTCTTTAAGACTTAACACCTCCCTATCAAATGCCGCTAAAATTAGGACCTGATGGTGGGGTAAAGTGCCACTGGATTTCTAAGAAGGCCAATTCTCGATTTATCCTTTCAAAGTTATCATTCAGGAACTCAAATAGATTTTTTAACTCCTGGTTACATCCCACAAAATTGGTACCAATGCCACGTCTTGATAGAAACACTCGGAGAGTTGCCATGACCGCCGCTGCAGAAAATTCCGTGGTTCAAAATGAATTGCCTTCGGACTTAGGCAAACAAAGACGGAAATCCAACAGCTGTAGCTTTGGCAAAGCGACCTTTCCATGATATTTTCAACGTTAGACCGACAAAGTCAACGCTCACACGTTCAAATGTTGGGCATAGCTATTATGCCTAAATCTCATCCAAGTAGTGCATTTTTACACCGTTCCTTTTATAAGATGAATTACGTCCGGGATACAATATTTTAAGGCCAACAAGTATTGCAACTGCCTGGTACCGGCGTGAAGGTAAGTTAAGTGATAAGCGATGTAAAATAATATTTTGCATTGAGTATAAAGGGATGTTTCTGATCGTAGTTTATGGGAGCGTTTTCGAGACATCCTCAAGAGTCCAGCTAATTTGTTTGACGTTGGAAGTGGTTTACTGCATGCTACATGAGTTTTTCAGCATAAAGGAAATTTGGTTGAGATTACTTTACTAATGCGATGTGGGCTTCTTGAAGTTCCGCAGTAGTTATGAAACCCCGAACTCTCTCGGTATTTTTGGTCTTCCAGTTGTCGATAAAATGTAAAACTAAAGCTTTAATTCTGAGCAACGTGTTGAAATTCGAATAACGATTTAATATATTGTTCCAAACGCGGCAAACTTCATTGTTTTATTATAGTTACCCTAGTTTTGATGCCAATAAACATTGATGATACATACATACATATATATATATATATATATATATATATATATATATATATATATATATATATATATATATATATATATATATATATATATATATATATACATATATATATATATATATATATATATATATATATATATATATATATATATATATATATATATATATATATATATATATATATATATATATATATATATATACATATATATATATATATATATATATATATATATATATATATACATATATATATATATATATACATATATATATATATATATATATATATATATATATACATATATATATATATATATATATATATATATATATATATATATATATATATATATATATATATATATATATATATATATATAATTATATATATATATATATATATATATATATATATATATATATATATATATATATATATATATATATATATATATATATATATATATATATATATATATATATATATATATATATATATATATATATATATATATATATATATATATATATATATATATATATATATATATATATATATATATATATATATATATATATATATATATATATATATATATATATATATATATATATATATATATATATATATATATATATATATATATATATATATATATATATATATATATATATATATATATATATATATATATATATATATATATATATATATATATATATATATATATATATATATATATATATATATATATAGAAATTAAATTCAACTTAATGAATTTATTTAAAAAAATTATTTTCGTAGTGTGTTTTTTTCTTAACACACAACGTTCTTTATTCAAAGCAAAAATACAAGTAATTTCATTCTTAATATCTACCCCAACACATCACCGCAGATATGAACATATTTTTATGATCACGCCACTTTCCCATATTTGCTTGTGCAACTCCAGACGCCAAGTCAGCACTTTTGATGGGAACAAAGTTAAGTTGCAGTTGGAATGTTGAGTAACTGGAGACGCAACGTCAGCTTTGTTAGTTTGTGAGAAAATATTTTTAATTGTTAATTTTAAACATATTTGGTGTTAACTCCTCCCTCCTTAAATACGGTCGTCCCGATTGTTCAAAATGAATGCAGGTTGTAAATACTTGTTTGTTTTTTCTCGACCTTATCTGAAACTTCCTCAGCCTTTTCTGCATGTTGCTCTTTTATCTCTTTCCCTTGATGTCCATACCTTTTCCACATTTTAACACCTATTACAATTCCGAGTCCAGTAATCGCAAAAGAGCAAGTAATATTGCCAGCGCGTTATTTTTAACTTCCAGCATCTCTAGTCGGTTAATGTTTCCTATATTTATATTCTGCAGTCTCTCTAGCGATAGGACTTCCTCTGTTCTTTCACCAATAGCCTTTGGTTGTAGTGGAGCTGGGTGGGGTTTATTGTTGCTTATTTCGCGTGAAAAGTATTCTTGTCCATCAATCGTTATTGTTGCATTAACGTGTTTAATCAAATATGTTCCATTCAACTTTATTTCTTCATCATTCGTTGTAATCTTGCCATAGTATTGATTCAGCAATATAATATCGCCTCCGATCTCTTCTATGGCGGGTACATGTTCATTGTTGACCTGGGTGCAATTTCCTATTTTGTTCTTAAATAGACTTGTTATACAATAATTTTCTCTTAACTCGACAATACTATTCTTATTACATATAGTTAGTTCATTACAATTTTTGCAACTATCCTTAACGCCAAACAAAACATTATTACAGCTTAGAATTTTATCGAACTCAATTTTATCTATTAGATTACCAACTTTTATAGGTTTCGCCAAATATGTTTCACAGAAATCTTTTTGTGTAATTGGGATGCTTAGAATATACAAAATTTCATTGCTATTTGTTAAAATTTTTACACTTCCGAACGTTAGTAATTCATCTACACTAAATATTGGTATACTATAATTTGTTAAGACATTATTCAAAATTTCAATTTCTGTTTTCGAAAAAATAAAAGAGTTTACAATATTTACTTTTGCCCATTGTATGGCGTACTCAATGTTCTGTAATTCCTTTTCAATTAAACTTAATTCGACACTTGAGTCATCTTTTTTAACTTTCAATATTTCATTGGTGATATTAGATATTTCCTGTATTCTTTTGATAGTCAGTTGGTTTATTATCATCTGTCTATTATTATTTTCCAACAGGTTTGCTATTTTTTGGGTCAGAATTTCAAAATCGTGGCTGTCCGGTGTTCCGGCAATCCATTTCCATGCAGTGCCGAAAAAATCGATTGATCTCTTTACTTTATTCGGAGTCAGATGTTTGAGAATTCCCTTTATATCAAAAGTTTGTTGTATTAAAAACGGACGGAGTGGATGACACTATGTAATTTTCGTATTTAGTATTGACTCAAGCTCTTCTACCAGATCCTTGTATTGTCTAAGGTCGATTGAATGTATGACCTTAAAAGTCCCGTTCTGTCTTTTTGCCATGCCTGTATGAATGGTTACTAGCCTGGCGTTAGAGTAGTCAAGAATATTTAAGTCTGCCGCAACGGTTGCTAAAAATAGTCTTAAAAAAACAAATAAAGATTATAAATGAGGAAGCTCAATTTCGTATGTGGCTTTTATGAATGACTCGACCACTTAAAACGTTTGCTCAACTTAGTTCCTAATCGTTTATTACTCTTTACGTAAACCAATTGCCCTACCACATAATCTTTAATGGGTTGCCTATTTTTGTTTTATGATAAGCTAAGTCCTTTTCCTGTTTCTGCTTTAGTCTTTCAACATTGGATTGCCTAGTCCTTTCTACATCTTGGGGTGAAAAATCGATCGTTCTTCCGAAATATAAGTCAACCGGTCTCCTATTAGTTGTTGAGTGTATGGAATGATTATATTCGTTAACTGATCTTTCCAAAAGCTCGTCAAAAGTTCTCGGAATACCATCCCCTTTAAGACACCTCATAATTGCAGCCAAAGCTGAATGAAAACGCTCCACTTGGCCATTCGCCTCACTTCGATAAGACGGTGTTGTGGTGACATTTATTCCCAAATCGTCCTTCAACATAAAAATAATAGATGCCGAATTCAATGAAGGTTCGTTATCCATTACGATATTTCTGGCCACACCGTAAGAGAATATAATTTCCCTAAGGGGTCTCCTAACATCTTCTATAGCCCTTCCAGATAGTAGCTTTACCTTTGCATACTTCGAAAACTTATCGATATAAGTTAATACCAGTTTACGATCTGTTGAGAAAATTTTGATGTGAATCGTGTGACCTGGATAAGTTGGAATTGGTGTTTCCCTCAACTCTGTCATATTTGGATGTCGCTCATATTTGTTTTCCTTGCATGTCGAGCATAATTTAATAATTCTCTTAATTTTCCCTGACATCCCTGGAAAGTAGCATTTCTCCATAATCTGCTTTCTATTTTCCTTCTCATTACGATGTGCTCTACTATGCTCTTCCAATATAATAATTTCTTGATCAATTTCCGATATTACATCATCAACAACCATTTGTGTAAATCAGCATTTATAAGAAGAAAAATGATTCGGATATAAATTTTGTATCTTGCCCATTATACTTTCTGCCGTTTTAATGCCATTGATAACAGATGGGTTTAGGTACCTTTTAAGGAAAGCAACGAGTTTTTCCTCACTGAACTCAGTTTCCACAATGAGATGTCGATGAATTCCTGGAAACACTATTTTGAATTGATATGAAGGCACTTCACCAGTGTCTATAAATATCTGGTTCTTGAATACGTTGATTGGAACTTCAACGCTAGGTATCAGATTATCCGATGAACTTTCTGCACTGTGCTGAGTTGCTGTGGATGAGTCCTCCTGATCATGAAGGATATTTAGTTCCGGCACATTCCTTGATAATGCGTCAGCCACCACATTTGCTCTTCCTGGCTTATACCTCAACTCGTAGTTGTATTCCTCCAAAATACAGTTCCACCTTCTCATTTTGTGATTATGGTTACTTCTGCAGAGTGCGTATGTCAATGGCTGATGATCCGTGTAAATAACAACTTTCTTTGAACCGTACAAGTAATTTCTTAAGGACGCAAGGGCCCAAATTATGGCCAACATTTCGCGCTCGTTCGTTGCGTAATTTTCCTCAGTCTTGCTTAGCGTCCTGGAAATAAAGGTAATCGGCCTGTCGTCTTGACTAAGTACGGCCCCGATAGCAAAACCGGACGCATCCGTTGTT
>OY101447.1:74814633-74835851 GCA_956483635.1 Panzeria rudis | reverse complement strand
CCATACAAATATTGATTATCGCATAACTCTGCCATATATGAACCAACAGGTGAACAAAAATACGTCCGACCACTTCAACAGAAATAAAAAACAGGAAAGGAGCATTTCCTCAAACTTCGGTGAGCGTGCGACACGCCTTACTCTTAACTGATTGACCTGAAATTTGTTAACGATAGTTTTTATAAATACTAGGGGTTTTCCTGGAATTTCCCGTCCCGGGAATTCTCGGAAATTTCGCTTATTATCATTTCCCGCTTTCTCGGGAATTTTATCCGGGAATTCCGGGGATCTAAAATCTATTCATATACATAAAAGAGTAAGTGATTTTGGCACCCAAAAATCATTTTTTTCCTTAAATTGTTATCGTTTATCATGAAATGATATCTATGTAATCGGAAAGAACCAACGAATGCTCAGTGTGCAACAGCTTCAATTTCACTGCATTTTTTTAAGCGCACTTTTGACTTAATTGCACAAAATTATTAATTGTGTCAATATTCCTTAAAATCCTATACAATTTCGTTTTTAAGAGCACTTTCCATACCCGCACTTTTAGGATAAAGTCCTTTAAAACTATATTCATACAAAAATGCAATCTTAGCTGTATTTTACTTAACTGCGCAATATATTTGTTTTTTGTGGTTATTCAAAATCCATTTTTAAGTGAATTTTGTATACCTGACATTTAACATATTTTTTTTGCAGTTTTAAATTATTTTTATATAAAAAATCAAATTTACGTCTACACACTAAATAGTTGTGCATATCTGTATATTAAGGCAGATAAGTAAATTAAGCTGACAGCATTTCTGACTTATTTGCACAAAAATCCAACAACAAAATACACAAAATTTCAATTTCAAAATGCAATATTTATCTTAGACAACTATTTAGTCGCTCATTTAACCACTTCCGCCCTCTGACAACCACGTATTAAAATCATTGTTGAATAATCAGAAATAAAGGTAGAAATAGCGAGCCGTACCGTACTGTTTCTTTAAGAAAACGTGTCAGCTGTTTGTGTATGGCATGGGAAAACCAATGCAAAAGCTTACCGAATTTAAAAGTCACTTTGCCGTAACGTCCCAATCAGTATAAAATAGAAAACCTAACGTTGTTAAGTGACAGTTGTAAAGCAGTGATGGGTTGCTTGTATGCAAAATGGAATGAGGGTATTTTTGCTCTGTTTTTTGGTACTTTTGGTAATAATATCTGTGTGGGAAACAACTTAATGTAATATATATGTATGTACGTTTGTACATAAATATACATATATTAGATGTATGCATATAATAAAGAAATACATATCGTCATATAAAATGCAAAACGGCATTCATCGTCTTTAAAAATTTTTCAGGAGATAAAAAACTTAATAAAAATTAAACTATTGAGATTACAAAAAAAAAAAATTTAAGCATAGTATCATTAATTCAGACAATAGTTTTTCTTTAAGTTTTTTATCTATCCTGAAAAATTATTTAAGAGGAAAATATGCCCTTTTGCATTTTATATGACTACCCAGTAAAAAAAGACACTCCAAAGAAGTCATGAAAATATAGAGTTTGCGATCCGGAAGTAGTGCAAATTTGGATCATTTCTAATGATTTTTACATAGGGTTGCCATTGCAAGAAGTTCTCTTTTTCGTTTCCTAATCACCGAATTCGAAGTGAAGTTAAGAAATATTTTCTTTTTGGCGTTCAATATTAATATTTTTCTCTAGGAAAAAGAGTACAAAGTTACACATTTTCGCAAGTTGTTTCTTTTTATGCGAATTTAAACGCAAAACGGTGTTTTTATGTAAATTTCAGTAAATAGCTGTTAATTTTTAGACGAAAACTAGTTGATAAATTTCTTTGAAAAAATCGAATTTTTAAAAAGCATGGTGGGTATTTTTTAAAACTATAAAGGAATTATACAAATTTTTTTGACTAAAATAAATTTTGACTTGCTTTTCTACTAATTGTCTGCATTTTTGAATATCGATTTTTTGGAAGCAATGAAAATGTAGTTCCTCAAAAAGGACTTCCAATTTTTTTTACTGGGTATATATGCACGTTAAATATAAATGTTATATAGCTAAAAGGATTAAAATGGTTTCAAACCATTTTTTGTGTTTGCACATATAAAAAACAATTTCATTTCTTACATAGGTACTTAACTATGTATTATGTTGGTAAAATATATCGGAATTGTTTAAAAAGCCGAATCGATTTTTTTTGTTAGTTATGGATTTTGCGTTTTATTTAACGATATGTATGTATACATAGATACATATTTATTTATTTTAAATATATAATATAGATATATTTTTATGTACCTACACCAAATACAGTTTTAATACTATTTACATCGTTTAGGTACTTTTTCTTCGCAAGACTCACTTTTTGATCATTTTTACTTCCCATCACTGTTTTGTGAACAGTTGTTTCTTTTTCATATTAAAACAACAAAATAGAGTAAAACATAGGCACGTTTTTTAATGTTCTATAAGTGGACAAACGTGCTAAGAGTACGGTACGGTACGGTAACGGTACAGCAACGGTTGGCTAACGGAGCCTTAAGACTACTTTGATTTCAATTCATCAGTAATTTTACTCATGATTTGTATGCTCTCTTTTTGTTCGATCTAAAAATATGTTTTAAATACGAAGATTCCTTAGAACTCCGATTAAAATATTGTTCTTTTTACCAAATTTACTTTGAATCTTTTACTTTGAAGTTTTTTATTTTTTATCTCATTTCTTTAGTTTGTGAAATACTTTTAAAATAAAGCTGAGTTTAAAATAAAGAATGATTGATTTTCCTCAAAGTTTATATATATATATATATATATATATATATATATATATATATATATATATATATATATATATATATATATATATATATATATATATATATATATATATATATATATATATATATATATATATATATATATATATATATATATATATATATATATATATATATATATATATATATATATATATATATATATATATATATATATATATATATATATATATATATATATATATATATATATATATATATATATATATATATATATATATTTATTTCACAACAAAACAGTTTCTAAAGAAATGAGATAAAAAACAAAAAACTTCAAAGTAAAAGATTCAAAGTAAATTAGGTAAAAAGAACAATATTTTAATCGGAGTTCTAAGGAAAGTTCGTATTAAAAACATATTTTTAGATCGAACAATAAGAGAGGATACAAATCGTGAGTAAAATTGCTGATGAACTGAAATCAAAGTAGTCTTATTTCTGATTATTCAACAATGATTTTAATACGTGGTTGTCAGAGGGCGGAAGTGATTAAAAGAGCGACTAAAAAGTTGTCTAAGATAAATAATGCATTTTGAAATTGAAATTTTGTGTATTTTGTTGTTTGATTTCATAAAAAAGCTACGATATTTTGCATTTGCACTTTCGCAAGACCATTTGCATCAAATACTGAACACCGCCAATGTATTATTTGTGTCATCTCATAATCGGTTTCTTATTCAATTAACATAATTTTCAGTTGTCGAGAAAAGCATTTAGCCCTCTGCAGAAGTTGCCCGGAGAGTTAAGAGAACTAATTATAAATATGTTTTGTCCCTTTGCCGCTATCTTTTTCCTCGAAAGTCTTCTCTTTAATCACTGTCATCTTAAGTAATATCTATTTCCCATTTTCTTCGTCATTAAATGTATAAAAAAACGTGCATAACGATTATCTGCATTTTGGTGCATATTGAAAACATTGCAGTTGCTTTTACTAACAAAATTTGGCTCTTTTAAATAATTAATTGAAAAGGCAGCATTTTTTGTCTTTGTTCTTCAATCCAAAATAATTTAATATACAGTTATTTTGATTAGCTGCACAATCAACTTTCCACGATTTTTGTGCAAATAAGTCAGAAATGCTGTCAGCTTTATTTACTTATCTGCCTTAATATACAGATATGCACAATTATTTAGTGTGTAGAGCTAACTTTGATTTTTTATATAAAAATAATTTAAAACTGCAAAAAATATGTTAAATGTCAGGTATACAAAGTGCACTTAAAAATGGATTTTGAATAACCACAGAAAACAAATATTTTGCGCAGTTAAGTAAAATGCAGAAAAGATTGAATTTTTGTATGAAAATAGTTTTAAAGGAATTTATCTTAAAAGTGCGGGTATGGAAAGTGCTTTTAAAAACGAAATTGTATAGGATTTTAAGGAATAGTGACACAATTAATAATTTTGGGCAGTTAAGTCAAAAGTGCGCTTAAAAAAATGCAGTGAAATTGAAGCTACTGCACTCTTTGAGCATTCGTTGGTTCTTTCCGATTACATAGATATCATTTCATGGTAAACGATAACAATTTATGGAAAAAATGATTTTTGGGTGCCAAAATCACTACTCTTTTATGTATATAAATAGATTTTAGATCCCCGGAATTCCTGGATAAAATTCCCGAGAAAGCGGGAAATGATAATAAGCGAAATTTCCGAGAATTCCCGGGACGGGAAATTCCAGGAAAACCCCTAGTATTTATAAAAACTATCGTTAACAAATTTCAGGTCAATCAGTTAAGAGTAACGCGTGTCGCACGCTCACCGAAGTTTGAGGAAATGCTTCTTTTCTTTTTTTATTTCTGTTGGACTGGTCGGACGTATTTTTGTTCAACTGTCGGACGAGTTTTTGTTGAACTGCGTAAAAAGTTTATATCCTACTTTTTATAAAACAAATAAAAATATAAAACAAACAAAATATAAAAAAAAATATACATACATATAAGCTCAAATATACATATGTGTGTAAAAGAAATTAAACAATTTAAATGTAAAGAACATAAACAATATAAGCAATTTAAATGTGAAGTTAAAATACTAAACACAATAATTCTGGCAAAAAAATCGACTTCAATACAAAGAGTCAAGTACGCCAATTAATATAAAAATTTTTAAAATTGGTTCATAAATGGCAGAGCTATGCGATGATCAATATTTGTGGGGGGAGGGGGGCAAATCGCAGTACTGATTTTCAAAAACCAATTATGGGACAAAACTGAAAGCAAACCTTTTGAAGCAAAAGAATAACTTAAAAAATCGGTTAATTAATGGACCATCCGATTTTCGAAAAAATATATTATTAAACACTGCAAACAAGCCTTTCAAACATAAAAAGAATTTTGAAAATCGGTCCACAAATCGAGAAGTTATACGATAATCAATATTTCCGAAAGGTTGGGGGCGGAAATCACCCCACCGATTTTCGAAAAAAAAATTATGGGACCAAACTGCAGGCAAAGCCTTTAGAAAAAAAACATTTTGAAAATCGGTACGTGATACCAGGTACCAACTACCACATCACTCTTCTCACCGACATAAGGCATTGATCAGATTTTATCGGTTTTATTTTAGTCTGAGCAATACCCTATGTGTGTAAGGGAGTGGTGTGGTAACTGGAACCTGGTACCACGTAAATATTTTTTTGCTTGTAGTGCATTATCTTCATCTTTATTATGTTTCATTACAATAAAACCATTTCATAAAAAAATTTTTTACCTATTTTATTTTTAAGTTTTTTAATTTTTTTCTTTACAGTGGTAGGCATATATATTTTGAATTTAAGCCGTTTTTCCAATCCTATACAACGAAAAAAAGAAATTAAAACTATTTAGATTAGTAGGAAATATTGTATATTATTCGAAAACAAAAGACTTTTCACATGTCAAATGTGTTTTGTAAATTTTTTTTCATTCAAACTAAAAATAGGAGGGTTCAGTATGTGGCATAAGTAGGGTTGTTATCGCTTAATTTATAAAAGAGGACAGCAGAGGAAAAAAACCCGGACATTTGCTTAAAAAAGTAGGACTTAAAAATAACACGAAATAAATTTTTTCCAATAATTTTACTACCAATAAAATCTTAAATACATATCGATGGTGTTGCGAAAAAAGGGTCAATCTCGCAAAATTTTACATAGCAGATTGTTAGTAAACTCGAAAAATTTTTTGGAGTTGTGAGTCTATGGTAGCAAAGGCTCCATATGAAGTTTTCGGTTTCCTTTTCGTCTTGTTTTTTAATTATATCATATTTACTCTTTAGAAATATACATAAGAAAACCAAAATACACATAAACATGACTGTAATATATTGCCTCTTGCGATAATCGATTGTTTCGATATTCGCAACAATCGCACTGTATTTGGAATGAAACGCTTAATCTGTATATAATTTATCATTCGTCTATAGACCCGAGGAATTTCCATTAATATGTAGTTCCAAAAGCAAAAGTGTTTTATTGTTTGCAAAGAAAAGGCCCTTGGAGAAAGATTTTCATTAAATTATCATGTATTTAAATCCATGAATGAACTTCCAGCGCTAAAATAGATAATTGAAGCTCGTGCATAAAATTCTGCACAGAATAGAATTAAATTTTTTGCTTGACATATAGATTTTTAGCTAAAATCTTGGCAAGCCCTAAAAAAGAGTGACTATCAAACCAAATCAAGGCCGTCTGGCCAGTCTAGAGCCACCTGAAAAGTAGTGATAAGGAAAATACACATGAGCACTGATGATGGAAGTGTAGCGGCTTCCGAAAGTAGCGCTGCTATGTTCTCCTGTGTGCGTAGAAAAATTCAGTTGATGTTAATTTTTCCCTTGTTCCTTGAAATATTAATCATGCCTTATTGTTTCTGAATATATCGTTATGAGTCTTAGCCTAATAATCAATTTGCATTGACAAGCAAATAAGTTCGAAATAATCATATTAAATAAAATATTAACTCTGGGTTAAATCTATATTTCTTGGCCCTTTTTAGGAAACACCATCGATATATTAAATACATACATTCGTCATAGAATAACATCACAACCCTCATGGACAGTATTATTTACAACATAAGCTGGACATCTAATACCAATTGCTATTTTCCTTTTCAGTTTGGTTTTTAATATATGCAATTTTCAAGCAATATAAAAGTGAAAAAATATATAAATGTAAAACAGATACTTTACGCGAACTTAACCTCTCTTTTTAATGGCGCTTTTCAAAATGTACGATTAAAAGTTAACGTAGACTTTAACAGCAACTTCGGAATACAAAACTTGCCGTTAAAGTCCACGTTAACTCTTAATCGTACATTGTGAAAAGGGCCGTAAGTCGGTAAAAAGTAGGACTTTCCCGGACACACATTTTTTCCCCGG
This sequence comes from Panzeria rudis, assembly GCA_956483635.1. Taxonomy (NCBI): domain Eukaryota; kingdom Metazoa; phylum Arthropoda; class Insecta; order Diptera; family Tachinidae; genus Panzeria; species Panzeria rudis. The sequence continues at coordinate 74,828,641 of OY101447.1, read as the reverse complement.
ACAGAGACCACAAAAAGAGGACAGTGTCCGGGAAAAAGAACGGACGACAACCCTAGGCATAAGTATTTTGACATCTGTTTGCATAGCTTATTTCAAAGACGTAAGAACTTTAAACCAAAGAAAAATTAATTCTACTTGTTTAAATATATTACACCTTTAGCATTTAGAATTTTTGAGATTGGTTTACAACAGGGTCTACCAAGAACTGGAGAAAATCTGTTGAAATCTTGTTCCACGCATTTTTATGTCTGCGATCGTTTCATCTCTCGTTTTTGTGAAGTCCGTGGATCTATTTCGCTTTATGTGACACTTAGTTTTTATGAAATTTTATATTACACTAAAATCTGGACCTTGGGGTGGCCAATTCAGAGCTTAAACACCAGCCTCTGATATAGTCTTAGTGATCATCCTGCTCCAAAGCACCCAAAGCTGCTACTTTGGTGTGGAGTAAAAGCAAATAAGTTTGAAATAATCATATTAAATAAAGTACAGCTATTCACATAGGCGAATTATCTCTTCCCCGGTGTTTAACTGAAGCCAATATGAAGAAGACATACATTGCCAAAATAAATCATTTTATTACTACCAAAATTATTAGTATGCACTTAGAACTCGGCAAAATACTCCGGACTGATGAAAGTAGTTTTAAGTACCAAACATCACCAATCATTTTTTTGCAAATTAAATAATAAAAAAAAATTTTAAAAATACGCATATATGCAAGAAAGTTATCCGTGGAAGCGACAGTGTTATGTTCTATAGAGCTATTTTATATAATGGATCAGAGGAATTGGTTCTCGTTGACGGTTCCACGACCTAACACCAGTATTAAAGAATATTAGATGAATGTGCATTGCCCTCTGCCCATAGGTTAGTCGGAGGTGAATTTATTTTTCTGCAGGTTAACGCTCCGTGTCATAAAAGCGGAATAATCAGAAACTTTCTAATAGAGAATGTTGTTCAAAATCTGGACTAGCTGCCCCAAAGTCCAGATTTGAATATTATATAGTATGTCTGTCTGGTGGTACATAAAACGAAATAGATCCGCGGATTTGGAAAACGAGGGATGAAACGATTACAGACATTACAAATGCATGGAACGAGATTTCAACAGAGTTTCTCCAGTCCGTGGTGGATTGTATTCCAAGCCGCCCTCAAAAAACTCTAAATGCTAATGGAGGAATATATTTTTTTTTTACTAATTTCAACAATTAGTATCCATTTTTCTTTAGTTTAAAGTTCTCATGCCACATACTGAACTCTCCTGTTTTTAGTTTCAATTAAAAAAATTAACAAAACATTTGAAATGTGAAAAGTTTCTTGCCAGTTCACAAAGTCTTCTAAAGTGATAAGTAATAAAGCGCTATTAAGGCCAACTACTATGAACGACCTGTTGTATTACCATATGAAAATTGTCATAAATTTTAAAAGTAAAATATAATATAATAATATAATAGGTCCGTTTTTTTTTACTGTTACACTAAAATGCAGTAAATGAGTAATTACAGAGTAAACTGAAAAATTTACTCTCAAAAAAGCTGTTGCCCGTAAAAGTACGCGAAGGGGAAAAATTTTCAAACTAGTAAGATTAGGCAAACAGCTGATGGCAAATACATGTAGAGTTGAAAAAGATTGACACTTTTGACTATTATTCAACTCTTTTTCTTATGAATACTCGATACACTACTTTTTATAACATGAAACTTTTAGCAGAATATAAATAAGTTATTTTGCGTTATCTTTTCCATTTGTTTTTTAAATTTATTCAAAAGTGCATAATCTTTTGTTTTTCTATTGATTACCTTGAGACAAGTGCGGTATCAAGTAGTCAAATACTTAGCATTTTGACAACACAATACAATTGAAGTAATACAAATAAAACAAAACAATTGGTTTTTAAAAATTCGATTTCCTATTAAAAGGTATACAATTGTGTTAACAAGCTAACATTTTTATAATAATTATTCACTCACTAATTGAGTAATGAATTTTTACTAGAACTGTATGGTTTTTATCCAAAGTTATTTAATTAGTTTGGCTTAAGTTCATTTTTATTTTAATCTTTCGATCAAATTATTTTTCATTTAAGAAAGAAATTCTAAAGCATGTGAATATTGAACATTGAAAGAAAAATTTTGGATGTGCGGAGGGTTGAACTGCCAGCTGTTTCGTGACCACCAAGTCTACTCGTCAGAGTCCTTTACCTACACCACCACTGAGAGTGGCAACAACACTGTAGCGAAAATCCTACTAATTTTAGTAAACTCAGTTAACCCTTAAATGCATGACTTTCTTAATTTGAAAAATTTTTATTCATAACGATAGTTTTTTGCACAAAAAGTCTTAAAAAAATAACTAAAAAAGTATTAAACGCATAATCGTCCTTTATTCATAAGGATAATGGTTTGTTGCCAATTGGCTACATAGTGCTAATAAAGTCTTTTAATTTAAGTGAAAGTTTTTAAAACAATTATTATTTTTGTTAAGACATACGGCAATTCCACATTTGTCACATATTGTGCGAGAAAACCCTTTGCATCCGGGATATTTACACCGAATTTTCGCATCCACATGCTCAGGCCAGTGACCAATTTGATCCCTTAGTATATCCAATGGTGGTACATGTTGTGCGGGTCCTTTTTTCTTTTTTGCTTGAATAGCAGGCTCAATATTACTAGATCTCACGCGTTTTGGGGCGAAGTTGATTTTACTCAAACTTTGGGCTATCTCCACACGAAATTGCATTTGGTTTAAAATTTCAGAGGCCGGTTTGTTTTGCTGTTGAAGGACTCTTTTATATGTTAACCATGCATTGACCATTGTGAGGTCAAGCAGGTGGTAAAAAATTCGAATATACCATTTTCTGCTTTTTATAGAAATTTTATATCTTCCCATTAGGCTATCTAACAGATCCACGCCACCCATATGACGGTTATATTCTTGTATTATATTAGGGCATTTTACATCTATTATTTTTTGTTGTTTCCTGTCATATCTTTTTACCAATACTTCAGGATGAGTTCCAACAAAAGAAGATATTAAGTTCACATACTTATTATCCTTCCATACAACTGAAGTTATGTCAACTCCATCTACTGTTGTCATATATTCATGGCTGGACCCACGCTCTTCTTTCTTCATTGCTGCTTCTGTGGGCAGTTTACAATTCGAAAGTCTATTTCTTCGAACTGTTCCCAACGAGAAAATGCCCTCCTTTGCCAAATGAACCATAAGAGGAATGGCAGTATAAAAGTTATCATGGTAAAGGCGATAGTTTTGTTTCCGTGGTATTATACGGGACAAACGCAAAACTATGTTTGATGTTGCACCAAGATCTGGTTCACCGTTTGGTCTTTCCATATTGTTTTCGTTTCCGGCATAAATTTCAAAGTTGTACGCAAATCCAGAAACTCCAGCTAAGACAAACAATTTAAATCCCCATTTGTGGGGTTTCATAGGCATATATTGCTTCATGTAATGCCTAACTTTCGTTGAGCACATTTGTTCATCAATGGAAAGTTCTTTTTCCAAAGGAATACCTCTAAATTTTACAAGCAGATGATTTATGACCGGTCTTAGTTTATGCAATCTGTCATGTCCGGGTAGGTCTCGTGCCACAAAGGTTGTATTATCGTTGAAATGGATACTTTGTCGCAATTTTTCGAACTTATTGATCGGCATTATATTGTTGATTTGGGAAAATCCAAGATCATCACTCCAATAAGATCTTACACTGGGCGCATGAACAAGTGACATATAAAGAACAATTGCGATATATTGTTTTATATCAGAATTGGAGTATGCTGTTAATTTCTCTGGATTTTTTTGAATGGCGTATAAATTTGTTTGCTCGACAATATTCTTAATTAGGTCTTCAGAAAAAAATAGATAAAGAATTGATACGGCGTTTCCAAATTTAGTAGTTCGCCTTGAATTTCCGAATTTCCCTGAAAATTTAGCTGATCTTCGTTTAATTGCAAATGTTTTTTTTTCCAAATAATATTTTTTTTTCATTTGACTTTGTGTCTGAAAAATACCACGAGAGCACGACGGTAAATCTTCATTTTCAACCCCAGAAGCCGTTTGAGCTGGAGACATCAGCATTTGTTCCGCATCACCTTCTTCACCAAAATCCCGTAACTTATTTGGTATAAAATCTGGGTCTTCCAAAGTGTCATCATCAAAAGCATTATCCTCATCTTCACTTTCCTCACTGTTATATTCCAATAAAAATTGTGTTAGCTCTTCCACGGATTTAAAAGGTTTACTCATTATGAAAAGGATTCAAATTCTCGGAAAGGTAAAACTAAAATAAATAATCAAACCGATATAAACGTTGATCAAATTTACTATGTACATTCACACAATGTACCCAAATGGCAACAGAGCTTTTTATTGAAATTTCATCGGTATAACAACAACTAAAATATTATGAACCGTTATTACACAAATACTTACACTTTTTTACGTAAACACAAAAAAAAATTTATAATAAAACTTTTCTATATCACAAAAAAATAACGACTCAATGTGTGCATCTTACGACGAACTATGCAATGTGATGGCTACCTCTAAGATTACTCAAAAAACGTCTCTTTATGAGAAAAAACACAACCAAATAAACGAAATCTTATTAGCAGTATGTATTCACATGGCTACAGAATGAATTTAACAATTATTTCTTGTTATTGTAGTAAATAAAGACATATGAAGACTTTGTTGCCAATTGGCAACTAGATGCATTTAAGGGTTAACAGACTGTCACCATCTTGTGGCGAGTAGCACCTATTAATTAACTTTTTCTAAATGTTCGAACCTTTAGTAACTGTCTTTTCTTAGAATGCTCAACTATTCTAATCTTTTTCATTTCAGTCTTACCGGCTGGAATTTTTTTTTAATGTTTATTTTGTCCAAGTTTTTGGAACAGTACACATTCATGTTTTAGCTAAGTGCCTTTAGAGTTGTAATAATTGAGTAATGAATTTTTAGTCGAACTGTATGGTTTTTATCCAAAGTTATTTAATTAGTTTGGCTTAAGTTCATTTTTAATTTAATCTTTCGATCAAATTATTTTTTATTTAAAAAAGAAATTCTAAAGCATGTCCCTTACCAACACCACCACTGACAGTGGCAACAACACTGTGGCGAAAATCCTACTAATTTTAGTTAGTAAGCTCAATTAAATAACTTTGGATAATTATTCACTCACTTTTTATTTTTGTTCCAATTTTATTTAAATTTTTAGATTTTTGATAATTTTTTCCGAACAGAGCTAGTATTGAAAATAAAACCTTCCGTTAAATTTGCAAACAAAAAACACATGACTAAATAGCACACTGAAAAACATAGGTAAAAAATAGAATTGTCATAAATAATTTTAATATAAAAAATATCAACAACATTTTTATGACAGTCATAAATTTTTACGTAATACTACAAATAGGACGCAATAGAACACTTTGTGAATTGGCTAAATATTTCCTACTAATCTAAATAGTTTTAATTTCTATTTTTTCGTTGTACAGGATTGGATATAAAAAAAGAAGAAAAGCGGCTTAAATGTCAAAATATATATGCCAACCACTGTATGTCCTATCTAAACTCTTTGATCTGGCATTTTGTTTCGGACTATCCCTTGGTTTTAAACTTTTTTTTCGTGGTGTACTGCATGTTAAGGGGGCTGACAATATACATATATGGATGAATATAGTCCTTCACGTTGTACTGACTGTATCCTACTAGTCAAACCCTTTCATTTGATATCCATGTTGAGGTATTTTTAAACAAATAACTAATTCGCCGTTATGTGGGACCGGCCATTTTTGATTTACGATAATACTGAATACACATAATCGTAACGTTATCAGATCAACCGGTCAAGAAAATTAAATGTGTTCACAAAATTTTAGATAATCTGACCGATTGGGGTAAAACTAAATATTACTTTATATAAGCGTGGCGCAGCCCACTTTTATAGTCTTAAAATTGTACTGACGTCAAAAGTAAAGGTGTTTACCAAATTTTAAATCAATCGGTTGACAGGAAGGGTCTAAAACCAAGTATAACTTTTTATGGGCGTGACGCCGCCCACTTTTTAATGACAAAATTATTTTAGTCATTATAAGTAAAGGAAGCGGCTAAGTCTATATATAACTTTTTACCGGCGTAACATTGAATTGCCATTAAAGACGCTTACAACATTTCAGATCAATCGGTCAACAGGCCGGGGGTAAATTTTTTAATTATTAAATTCGAACCAAACTCCGAAAATACGGCAAGCTAAATAAAACCATTTAAAAAAGGTAATCCCTAAAGTATGCTTCGAAATTTTACAGACCCAAAATATTAAAAGCTAAAAACAACAATGATAGAATAAACCTTTCCAAATGAAAACAAAACAAAAAGAAGCTAACAACAACAAAAATAAACTTAAAGTACAAATAAACCAAAACAAAAATAAATTTATAACTGTAGTAGTGTCGATTATTTGTGTTACGAAACAAAATTTCTAGCTCGTAGTCCACCATAAATAGCATGGGACCAACCTGTGAGCAAGGCCTTTCAAACAACAAAAGAATTTTGAAAATCGGTGCATAAACGGAGGAGCTATGCGATAATCAATATTTTTGGGAGGAAAATTTCGCTCCGATTTAAAAAAAAATGTATGGGACCAATCTGCAAGCAACCCCTTTCAAACAAAAAAAAGAATTTTGAAAATCGGTTAAAAAATGACAGGTTTATGCGTGTACAAACATAAAAGAGTAAAAAAAAAACATAGACACGAATTGATAACCTCCTTCTTTTTTGAAGTCGGTTAAAAACAGAAAACAGCAAACAAAAATACACAATTGAAATTACAAGGAAAAATAGTAGTCATAAATAATTTTAATATAAAAAATATCAACAACATTTTTATGACAGTCATAAATTTTTACGCAATACTACAAATAGGACGCAATAGAACACTTTGTGAATTGGCTAAATATTTCCTGCTAATCTAAATAGTTTTAATTTCTTTTTTTTCGTTGTACAGGATTGGATATAAAAAAAAGAAGAAAAGCGGCTTAAATGTCGAAATATATATGCCAACCACTGTATATCCTATCTAAACTCTTTGATCTGGCATTTTGTTTCGGAGTATCCCTTGGTTTTAAACTTTTTTTTCGTGGTGTACTGCATGTTAAGGGGGCTGACAATATACATATATGGATGAATATAGTCCTTCACGTTGTACTGACTGTATCCTACTAGTCAAACCCTTTCATTTGATATCCATGTTGAGGTATTTTTAAACAAATAACTAATTCGCCGTTATGTGGGACCGGCCATTTTTGATTTACGATAATACTGAATACACATAATCGTAACGTTATCAGATCAACCGGTCAAGAAAATTAAATGTGTTCACAAAATTTCAGATAATCTGACCGATTGGGGTAAAACTAAATATTACTTTATATGAGCGTGGCGCAGCCCTCTTTTATAGTCTTAAAATTGTACTGACGTCAAAAGTAAAGGTGTTTACCAAATTTTAAATCAATCGGTTGACAGGAAGGGTCTAAACTAAGTATAACTTTTTATGGGCGTGACGCCGCCCACTTTTTAATGACAAAATTATTTTAGTCATTATAAGTAAAGGAAGCGGCTAAGTCTATATATAACTTTTTACCGGCGTAACATTGAATTGCCATTAAAGACGCTTACAACATTTCAGATCAATCGGTCAACAGGCCGGGGGTAAATTTTTTAATTAATAAATTCGAACCAAACTCCGAAAATACGGCAAGCTAAATAAAACCATTTAAAAAAGGTAATCCCTAAAGTATGCTTCGAAATTTTACAGACCCAAAATATTAAAAGCTAAAAACAACAATGATAGAATAAACCTTTCCAAATGAAAACAAAACAAAAAGAAGCTAACAACAACAAAAATAAACTTAAAGTACAAATAAACCAAAACAAAAATAAATTTATAACTGTAGTAGTGTCGATTATTTCTGTTACGAAACAAAATTTCTAGCTCGTAGTCCACCATAAATAGCATGGGACCAACCTGTGAGCAAGGCCTTTCAAACAACAAAAGAATTTTGAAAATCGGTGCATAAACGGAGGAGTTATGCGATAATCAATATTTTTGGGAGGAAAATTTCGCTCCGATTAAAAAAAAAATGTATGGGACCAATCTGCAAGCAACCCCTTTCAAACAAAAAAAAGAATTTTGAAAATCGGTTAAAAAATGACAGGTTTATGCGTGTACAAACATAAAAGAGTAAAAAAAAAACATAGACACGAATTGATAACCTCCTTCTTTTTTGAAGTTGGTTAAAAACAGAAAACAGCAAACAAAAATACACAATTGAAATTACAAGGAACCTGTTCTTCAACAATACAAAAACACAACCACACAACTTAAGCAATTGCTTGTATGCAATAATAAGAACAAAATAAAAAATCTTATTTTGAATGTGAAGTTAAATAATACTGAACAAAAAACTACAAACAAAAATATACAAATAAAATTGCGGGAAACCTATTTATAAACAATAACAAATACAGCAATTTCTTGTATACAAAAATAAATATAAAATCCCTTTTTAACAAAAACAAAATATTGAATACCTTGATTATACTTCTTGGGAATTAAATTAAAAATAAAGTGCATACTTTATGGGTGGTGAGTTCTACTACAGTAGAGAGCAAAATTCACAACAACCTCAAAAATTTTATATAAATGTATAATTTAAGAAAGCAGAGCAAGACAAAGACAAAAACTGTAAAAAAATTAAAAAACACCAAAGCCCAACAAAATAGTGCTCAAACATCGTCCACGAATATGGTAGCTAGTGCAAAAACGTTTCAAACAAAAACCTCAACAACAATTGGTACTCCTGGGCACAATGGTATAAGAAAAAGTCTCCAAAATCCTCACTTTGTACGATCGGGCTTTACCCACACCGACCCACCCTTCAGGATGATCCAGTCATGGATAAGCGACTCGACAAACTCACGGAACAGCTTGAGCAAGTTTTGGAAAAAAATTTAGGAAGATCTACTAAATGACCTTGACAAGAGATTTAATTTGATCAAAAATGAGCTTCAAGATATTACTTTAAGAGTTTCCGCTTTAGAGACAGTCTCGGCTGAAGTTAAAACTATGCAAGATGAAATACCGAAATTAAAAACACAAATAAAAACACATGAAAATAATACTGTTGCGAACGAGTTGTGTTTGAATGAAATACCATTTCAGGAGAACGAGAACTTAACGGATATTTTTTGCTCCATCTGTCGATCAAAAATACCACAGTTCCTGCAATTAAATCTATTTATCGTCTACAAAACCAAAATAATAAATGCGCGACCAATTCTAAAGATGTAGTCATAATAGTCAAGCTGTGGTCCGCCTACGACAAAAATTCCTTTTTGAAATCTTTTACTAACTTTAAGAAAAACAATAGAAACTTTTTTTTTCGCTTGAGAAAACTGGGTATTAATTCGGACAACAAATTTTATGTTAACGAAAATCTTACAAAAGAGAATTTTCAAATACTTCGTGCTGGTGTTCGTCTTAAGAAGCAAAAATATCTACACAGCGCTTTCTCTATGCGTGGGATTATCTATATCAAAAAAACAGCTGTGGATAATATTTTTATAACGGTAATTTTATTTATAGCGGTTATTTTGTGTTTTTTCGATGTATACTTCCCAGAGTCAAAAGCTGGTTCGATTAAAGTGATCTACATAACCTGAATCTATTTTGAATTCTAGATAAATCAAATCATGCGAAATAAATTTGGAACGATTTTCCGTCATCCCACGTCAAATTTTGTTTGTAAACAGACCGGTTTCGGCTATGTGCCATCTTCAGTGTTCTATTGAAAACTAAATCGTTTTTCTGCTGCCTGTTGTTTCTTTTATAATTCGTTTGTATACCTAACTTCCTCCCTTGATCCCTTTGTATTCTGCTCTCTATTTCTGTCTCTCTCGCCTCTATATGCTTTTGTGTGTCTCTACCTGCTACCTGTTTCTCTTACTTTCGTCTTACTTTATGTTTGTGTTTAATATATTGTTTATAATATGCTCTATTAGTTATCAGTTGTTTTATCCCTACGTAGGTAATAATCAGAACAAATTATTGCGGATACAGAAGTTGCAATAGCGATGCTACCAATCTAGGAGCAGGATCAGGCCAGATACACATGCAGATGAATAATAGAGAAGGAAGTCAAATTTAAAAGGATCCCAAACAAGGAATGCAAAACAGTTAGAAATCTCAAACAAAAACTTAAATCTAACAATATCGTAGCAACGAAAGCAGATAAAGGAAATACAACGGTATTAATCAACAAGGATGAGTACATCGAAAAAACGGAACAGTTAATAGTGGATACTAAATGCAGGAGAATTAGGAAAGATCCTACAGACGAATACCAGACAAAGGTCAAGGAAATAATAAAAAAGGTAACCAAAGTAATAAAACCAGGCATATCATATTCATTAACACTTATGAACCCGTCCGCTCCATCTATGATCGCTTTACCGAAGAACCACAAGCCAAACACGCCAATGAGACCCATAATTGATTACAAATCTGCTCCGAGCTATAGACTATCGAAATACTTAAAAACAATACTGGAAGATACCTTGAACCTAGAGAACAAGTTACAGATAACAGAAAATACTAAACCAGTCTCATTTGATATAAAAGACTTATATCCATCAATCCCAACAACAGAGACAACAAACATTCTACAAAAAACACTACTCAATAAAACAGAAGACGTGGAATTTTCAATGCAACTCGCAAGCACGCTAAAAGCCACATTGGAGCAAAATTACTTCAAATTCAACAATAGCATATATAGGCAAATCAACATATTAGGAATGGGAAATCCAACATCAGCAATACTCATGGAAGTATTTATGCAAAATTTAGAAGAGAAATACGACGAGCACTTAAAAACCAATTTTTAGGGTAACATTCTATGCAAGATACGTGGACGATATTATATGTGTACTAGAAGGAATATGGACGAGCAAATTCTGGATCTACTGAACAAACAACACAAAAACATAAAATGTACAATGGAAGTGGAAGAGAACGAAAGGATAAATTACCTACACCTAACGATTAGTGCAAACAAAAGCTTAAATAGAATTGAATACGAAATATACAGAAAACCAACTGCTACAGATAAAATAATACACAATTCATCAAACCATCCTCAACAACATAAGAGCGCATCAATTAAGCAATTAATAACGAGACTTGAACGAATACCTCTAAGACGTGAGGCCTATATGAAAGAGATAGGAATAATATATAACATAGCGGAAAACAACGGATATAAAAAGACCTAGTTGACAAGATTAGAAAGGATATCGTAGCAAGTAAGAAACGGAACAGAGAACAGGAACAAGAAAAGAAAACCTGGGCTACCTTTACGTATATAGGAAAATCAACATACAAACTGGCAAACATTTTTAGAAAACACAACATTAACACAGCATTCCAAGCAAGAAGCAACTTGGGTAGAATACTGCAAAACAGCGCAAACGAAACAGACGTCCTAGATAAACAAAGAGTGTACAAATTAACTTGCACATGCAAACACAGTTATATCGGATAAACTGGAAGAAAGATAAAAACAAGATTTTGCGAGCACATGAGAGACTACAACAAGAAACTGAGAGCACCAGGAATAACACCAGAATCGAATTTCGTAAATCACACATTCGACAACAAATGTACAGCAGGACATATTAGAAAAACAGTTAAATTATTACATTGGCAACATAAAGGATGGCGACTGAAAGTATTAGAGAACATGTAAATATACAAGCAAAAAATATTTGATGGAATAATAGAGCAGATTATAAACAATATATTAAGAACAAACATAATAGTAAGACGAAAGTAAGAGAACCATGTAGCAGGAAGAGACACACAAAAGCATATAGAGGCGAGAGAGAGAGAGAGAGAAATAGGCAGCAAAATAGGTATACAAACGAATTATAAAAGAAACAGCGGACAGCAGAAAAACGATTTAGTATTCCATACAACACTGAAGATGACACATAGCCAAAACCAGTCTGTTTAGAAACCACATTTGACGTGGGATGACAGAAAATCGTTCCAAATTCAAATAAACCCCGTCGGAAGAAAAACACAACACTCATGCAAAATAAAGTATTTTCGCGTACTTTATTGTTCTCATAAAGTACAACTACCCGAAATAACGTACCACCACTTTTTGACTCAGTAATTAAATCTTTATTTAGTTAATTTTCATTTAAATTGTAATTAAATACAACTTCTGTTTTTCAGTCGTATTTAGTTGTTCTTATTTAATTGTGACAAAAATATGGTAGCACCATAAAATACCACAAATTTCCCATGTTCAACATAGACAAAGAAAAATGCCTTCCCCATTCGTTGAGGAAGGGTATATGAGATTCGGCACAGCCGAATATTGAACTTTTACTTGTTTTTATGATTTTGACGACTCGTCCGGAAGTTTGATTCAAAGAATACAAAAAATGCTGCAATTTATGAAAATATTAGTCATTAGCCTAAATGTTCTACAAATCGAGTCGATTTAAAAACGCTCGATTTTAAAAAAACTAAATCCACTAATAGCAAAATTTTGTAAACTTTTTTCGCGTTTTCTATTCTTTAGAACTTGAAATGTCATATCTGAAATTAATTTACTATGTATGATTTAAAATACATCAAGGGGCGCATTTTTTATTTTTGAAAAGCGAGGAATTTACTCGGATTCGATTTACAGAATAGTGCCGTATATCTTTAGAACTATAGCTAATCGAAAAGTTGTAAGATCATTTCGAATTTCAGCAGATGAAAATACGTGATTTATCTATTTTGATCTCTGAAACATTTTCATTGTTGTTGAGCGTCATTAGCAATAACAAAACAAAAAAATTCTTAGTAATAAAAATAAAATGTAATTTAGTTACATTCGTTAACAAAACATATGACTCTGGATAGATAAAGCATTAAAATATAAACTTTTTTTTAATTTAATCAAATATCTTTGATAGACCAAACCTAATGGGAATCGTTGCGATTTATGCACAATTCTTTAAATTGCTTTGTAGAGATGATGGTCTTATAATCAAACTTATTCCAGCATGCAATTTTGACTAAACTTAGCTGCGAAAATATCTTTTCAGCAGCCGAACTATGTGGATTGACATTAAATCAAAAGCAAAATTAATCAAATCACCAAAATATTTACACTCAACTCATCGAAGCATTTTTCTTTGGAGACAGTGATGTATCTTTGTATAACGTTCACTAGTATCCGCCGTGGCAAGTGGTAATAAATACAGTAAAGTGCGACTTTGGCTCGCACACGAATGGTTCCATACAAATACACACACAGACATATATATATATATATATATATATATATATATATATATATATATATATATATATATATATATATATATATATATATATATATATATATATATATATATATATATATATATATATATATATATATATATATATATATATATATATATATATATATATTATATATATATATATATATATATATATATATAACGAGTGATTTTTTTGCTATTATCTTTTTGGCAACACTAGTTTTGCCAGCTCACGCACGTTTTGTATCTTGTGTCACTGTCAAACATCTTCAGTTTGGTCTATAATTTAATCATGAATCGTCTTACAAACGAACAACGCTTGCAAATTATTGAATTTTATTACCAAAATGCGTGCTCTGTTAAGTTAGATGAAGATCCAATTTTTTATCGAAGAATTGTGTTCAGCGACGAGGCTCATTTCTGGTTGAATGGATACGTGAACAAGCAAAACTGCCGTATTTGGAGTGAAGAGCAGCCAGAAGCATTGCAAGAGCTACCAATGCATCCACAAAAACAACCGTTTGGTGCGGATTATGGCTGGCGGCTTCATTGGGCCGTATTTCTTCAAAGATGATGCGAATCACAACGTTAC
>OY101447.1:74797133-74812133 GCA_956483635.1 Panzeria rudis | reverse complement strand
TAAAATACCACAAATTTCCCATGTTCAACATAGACAAAGAAAAATGCCTTCCCCATTCGTTGAGGAAGGGTATATGAGATTCGGCACAGCCGAATATTGAACTTTTACTTGTTTTTATGATTTTGACGACTCGTCCGGAAGTTTGATTCAAAGAATACAAAAAATGCTGCAATTTATGAAAATATTAGTCATTAGCCTAAATGTTCTACAAATCGAGTCGATTTAAAAACGCTCGATTTTAAAAAAACTAAATCCACTAATAGCAAAATTTTTTAAACTTTTTTCGCGTTTTCTATTCTTTAGAACTTGAAATGTCATATCTGAAATTAATTTACTATGTATGATTTAAAATACATCAAGGGGCGCATTTTTTATTTTTGAAAAGCGAGGAATTTACTCGGATTCGATTTACAGAATAGTGCCGTATATCTTTAGAACTAAAGCTAATCGAAAAGTTGTAAGATCATTTCGAATTTCAGCAGATGAAAATACGTGATTTATCTATTTTGATCTCTGAAACATTTTCATTGTTGTTGAGCGTTATTAGCAATAACAAAACAAAAAAATTCTTAGTAATAAAAATAAAATGTAATTTAGTTACATTCGTTAACAAAACATATGACTCTGGATAGATAAAGCATTAAAATATAAACTTTTTTTTAATTTAATCAAATATCTTTGATAGACCAAACCTAATGGGAATCGTTGCGATTTATGCACAATTGTTTAAATTGCTTTGTAGAGATGATGGTCTTATAATCAAACTTATTCCAGCATGCAATTTTGACTAAACTTAGCTGCGAAAATATCTTTTCAGCAGCCGAACTATGTGGATTGACATTAAATCAAAAGCAAAATTAATCAAATCACCAAAATATTTACACTCAACTCATCGAAGCATTTTTCTTTGGAGACAGTGATGTATCTTTGTATAACGTTCACTAGTATCCGCCGTGGCAAGTGGTAATAAATACAGTAAAGTGCGACTTTGGCTCGCACACGAATGGTTCCATACAAATACACACACAGACATATATATATATATATATATATATATATATATATATATATATATATATATATATATATATATATATATATATATATATATATATATATATATATATATATATATATATATATATACAGCCATAGTCAAATGTTATTACACATTACTAATATATATATATATATATATATATATATATATATATATATATATATATATATATATATATATATATATATATATATATATATATATATATATATATATATATATATATATATATATATATATATATATATATATATATATATATATATATATATATATATATATATATATATATATATATATATATATATATATATATATATATATATATATATATATATATATATATATATATATATATATATATATATATATATATATATATATATATATATATATATATATATATATATATATATATATATATATATATATATATATATATATATATATATATATATATATATATATATATATATATATATATATATATATATATATATATATATATATATATATATATATATATATATATATATATATATATATATATATATATATATATATATATATATATATATATATATATATATATATATATATATATATATATATATATATATATATATATATATATATATATATATATATATATATATATATATATATATATATATATATATATATATATATATATATATATATATATATATATATATATATATATATATATATATATATATATATATATATATATATATATATATATATATATATATATATATATATATATATATATATATATATATATATATATATATATATACAGCCATAGTCAAATGTTATTACACATTACTAAAATTTTTTGTGTTTTGGTAAGACTGCTTCGATTGTTGTTGTTGTTTTCAATATAAAGCAAATTTGTTATTGTTGGTTGAAATGGAGTTTGTAGAAGAAACGAACAAAAATTCAAAGAAAATAACGGAATATTTCTCACAAAAACAATACATTTGTTTGATGCATATTGGCGTCAGAAGTTATTACACACATTTTATTCGTGTCAAAAATAATTACACAATGTCTATCTTGTGTGTTAAGTAGGCGCATTTTACATGATTCTTGGAGAGGATTGCGCAAACTATTAATATTGTTAATTTAATTCACGAAAATGGTCGAAAGGAAGCATTTAAATATTGAAACACGATCCGAGATTGTGACCAAATTTAAAATGGGAACTTCGGCTTCGGGTCTTGCGAAAATTTATGGAATTTCGCGAAAAACTGTGTACAATTTAGTAAAAAAGAAGGACACTTGTGGGAATTTAGAAGATAAAAACAAAAGTGGACGAAAACCCGTTATAGGCCAAAGGGAAAAAACAAGATTAATGAGAGTCCTTATGGTAAATCCAACAATAAGCCCTGTTCGCATTGCAGAAAATTCGGAGGAAGTAATTGGGAAGAAAGTTACTGAAGCTACTTTACGTCGGAAGATGAAGAGCATGGAAATCAATACCTATGTAGTCCGCAAAGTGATCGACATAACTCCTAACAACAAAGCCAAACGCCATGCTTTTGCTCGAGATCATAGTAATAAGCCCATAGAGTTCTGGCACAACGTTCTGTGGACTGACGAGTCTTCTTTTCAGTTCCAGGGGTCTTTTGGAAGAAAGTATATGCATCTACCATCAACTCTCAAAACCAAAGCACGGCAGCCTCTAAACAGATTCGGTGGAGGATCTGTAATGTTTTGGGGTTGCATATCATACTATGGATTGGGAGAGCTCGTACCAATTGAAGGAACTTTGAATCAATCTGGGTATATCGATGTGTTGAATGATCATGCATTTACTTCAGCAAATAGCCTATTTCCAAGTAGCGACTGGATTTTGCAACAGGATAATGCTCCTTGCCATAAAGGATGGTTGGTAACGAAGTTTTTAAATGAGGTAGATCAAGCTGTTCTTGCATGGCCCCCTCAAAGCCCGGACCTTAACATCATTGAAAATGTTTGGGGTTTCATGAAACAACAGCGAACAATTGATAAAAATCGAAAACGGAATGACACTATTGAAGAAATTAAAAATATTTGGGCTAAACTACCTCTTTCTTTTATCCACACCTTGATTGAGTCTATCCCGTCCAGGTTGCAAGCAGTAATTGATGCCATAGGAGGAGTAACAAAATATTGACTCGTGAAAATTAAAAAAAAAATATATATAATTCTTAAAATGAACCATATATTATGACATTGTGTAACTATTTTTGACACGAATAAAATGTGTGTAATAACTTCTGACGCCAATATGCATCAAACAAATGTGTTGTTTTTGTGAGAAATATTCCGTTATTTTCTTTGAATTTTTGTTAGTTTCTTCTACACACTCCGTTTCATCCAACAATAACAAATTTGCTTTATATTGAAAACAACAACAACAACAATCGAAGCAGTCTTACCAAAACACAAAAAATTTTAGTAATGTGTAATAACATTTGACTATGGCTGTATATATATATATATATATATATATATATATATATATATATATATATATATATATATATATATATATATATATATATATATATATATATATATATATATATATATATATATATATATATATATATATATATATATATATATATATATATATATTATATATATATATATATATAATATATATATATATATATATATATATATATATATATATATATATATATATATATATATATATATATATATATATATATATGTATATATATATATATATATATATATATATATCCCATCTCGGTTTTACCCTTTTTTCTCGTTTTGAAAAGGGGTTCGTTTTGCTTTTTCGTTTAATTCTAGTATTTTTTTTTAATTTTTTTGGTTGTTTTAAAGATTTTTTTTTAGTTTTGGCGCTTTTTTCATTTTTATAATTTTTTAGTTTTTTGGCGATTTTTCGCTTTTTGCAAAATTTTTGGTATTTTTTTTTACCGATGTTTTAAGTTTTGGCAATTTTTTAATGTTGGGGATTTTTATTTTAACGCTTTTTTAGTTTTTTGACGATATTTTTAGCTTTAGCAGCTTTTTTATTTTTGGCGATTTTTTCATTTTTAACGATATTTGTAGTTTTAGCGATTTTTTCAGGTTTAAGTGCTTTCTTTTCGTCTTGATGTCTTTTTTCGGTTTTTTGCTTTTTTTAGTTTTTTGTCGACCTTTTTAGTTTTGGTAATTTTTTGCGTTTTAGCGTTTTTTTAATTTTGGTGCTTTTTTCTTTAAACGCTTTTTTCATTTTGGTGATTTTTCGTTTTGACATTTTTTTTAAGTTTTGAATTTTTAAAATTTCAAGAGTTTGCGTCTTACGGTTTCCAAGTTACAGCAAATTGTGGAAATTACATAGTCAAAATTACATTAACTGATAGAATATCCTTTAATTTTTGCTGTTTTAAATATCACTGTTAATTGCTGTAGTCTATTCTACAGACTAAACCAATTAACACTAACTTTGAAAATTTTAAGAGTCCATATACATATAAGTATCTGTATATTACATTTGTATTTCAACAATTTTCGCTGCTCGCTTAAGAATGCTCTTTAATTTTTAGCTGTCATATATTTATTGTTGTAGAGGCCAAAGGTTTAGATGTTCTGTGAAAATTTCAGGTCCGTAGCTCTTATGGTTCTCGAGAACACAACCTGCGATAGACGGACAGCGTAGTGAAAACAATAGGGTTTCTTTACGCTTTTGGTGTTTGGAAACCTAAATATTAACAAAGACCGCTGATGCGATGGTACAGCGTCCGCGAAATCAGTACTGATAGGTTCTGCCAGTCTGCTTATATATTCTAAATGTTCCCCTCTTTGCACTTTGAATTTAAATCAATCCAAATATTGAACTTAAGCCGAAATAATACCTTTCAACTTAAACGTAAAAATATTCAAGCTGAAAAAATAATTTCTTAGCGAATATTTTGGAAACGCTTCTTAAGAAAAATAAATTTACTCAGCATCGTAATATAGCTTAAAAACATTTTTTTTTGGTTAATTTTTTTTGTAAGCTAGTGTTATAATAAAATAGCAAATACAATCGCATAAAAGTTTTTGAAGCTTAAGCTGTTTTTAGACTATTATATAAGCGGTTCGACTTCTGCACAAAATGCAACCCCGATATAATGTGTTATTATTGCTTTTTTAAAACTTTTCATAAGCTCATTAGATCAGGATTGCATTTTCTACAAAAGTCGAACGGCTTGTGAGATAGTGTAAAACAGGCATCAGTCAGATTGGTGCAAAATTGCGTGCTCAATTTTCGCTAGAAGAACGTGAAAAAAACTTACTTATTGCAAGGCAAGACACATATTCCGCAACATTTTTCCATGCCACTTAAGTTTTTTTCTGCTTCTCTCATATCGGCATTAATCTGGTCCATTCCTTCTTCAATGCGATCCAATTGTTCTGCAAAAAAATGTGACATTAAATAAGTTTAGTTATATAAGTGCATATATATTTATTTATTAGTTTATTTACATATACAGAGTGACCCATAAATCAACGTCAAGCCGAAAGCGGGTATAGGGCAAGTAGTAAATGCGCCGAAAAAAATCACATGATCTGTCTATTGCTGTGACTACAAATCTTCGCTTTTCTAATTTTTTCGCCCATATTATTGTGAGATATCCTTCCGTAAAAGACAGTTAAAAATTCATATTACAGTGGCCTTATTTTCAAAGAAAACGACGTACTTAAAATTATTATTACTCCCGACTTTCACAGGCCGTGTTGAAAAAAAAATGTACTAGGTACTTTCGGCAAGTGGCATCAAAAGTTAGCGCGCTTAGCCCGAATTCCAAAATGATATACATAATACTTGGCCATTTTGTTTTTCAAACTGCGAAAAAAACATTTTTATACGTTATTCGAAAGTTTTTTTTAATTTAAACAAAAAACGTTCAAATAATGACTAACAAAAATTTTTTTACTTAAAAATAATAAATTTGTTGGGAAACAAATTTTTTTTCGCAGTTTTAAAGTTGGGATTAGTAATAATTTTAAGTACATCGTTTGGCAAAACACAAGATTTTCTTTAAAAATCAGGCCACTGCAGTATGAATTTGTAACTTTCATTTACAGAATGATATCTCATAATATATTTGTAGTCGCAACAATAGAAAGATTATCACAGGGTGATTTTTTAATGGCAACAACTTTTAAAATAAGTGAAATAGATTTTCTTCTAACTTTTTTCATAGCAGTTACTACTTGCACTATCATCCGCTTTCGGCTTGACGTTAATTTATGGGACACCCTGTATTTATTTATTATTTATTTATATAAGTATAGTGTGAGTCAAAATAATGTCACTTAAAAGATTTTAGGAAGGAACCCATGTATTTTTCAAAGAGAATTTTCGTTGGTGGTTCACTAATGGTATGGGGTGCGTTTAACTGAAGTGGAATCCTGCCTTTAGAGTTTCCTTAAACTAGAATCGATAGTATGGAGTACTAGAGAGAGCTCTCAAGTCAATTGTTGCCATATATAGATGCACATCATGGAAAAATTGTATCTTTCAGCAAGATAACGCTACAGTACATGGTTTGAAGAAAAAGGAGCTCCTGTTATGGAATTGCCGGCATGTTCAGCAGATCTTAATGAAACGGGGAATTTGGAACACGCCCAAATGTGCTCCAATCTACATAGAACCATATTTTCCATTTGTTTTCAGTTTTAGTGCTGAAAATTTGGAAGATTTTCAGCGCTTTAAAAAGCGCTTTTTGTATGAAAAATGTAATACTCCAAACCGGGAACTCACCATACAAAAATCGCCAGCGATATCGGCAGGTTTGTAAGCAGTAATTTTACTCTATAATAATAAAAACCCGCTTATATTGAATCAGTTTTTTTTACCGGTTAATATTACAAAAAAATTAATTATTAAGTTATGAGTTTAGTCGAACTGTATGGGCTTATTATATCCAAAGAAATTTTAACAGTATGAATTGATTAAACGTATATAGTATTCAGCTCTTGACTGCAAACACCCGACTTTGATCGAGTGGTCTAAGCGGTAAAGAACTCTGATGAGATTAGCGGGAGCTATCGAAACGTCAGTTCAACCCTCCGCGCAGTCAAAATTTTCTTTGTCTACATGCTTCACATTTATCTCTAAATAAAAATATAATTTAATTGAAAAATTAAAATAAAACCGAACTCAAGCCAAAATAATTAAAAAATTAATTATCATCAGAAGAACCAAAGTTAAGATGCATGAAACATTTTTTCCTTCTTTTGTGTTTACGTATTTTAATCTGTAACTCGAAAACTAGGTTCACGGCCATTTTAAAATTTGTAGGGTTATTTTTTGCTTTAAACGGTTGAATGTTTATGCATGCAGAATGTAAATAAATTAAACATTTATAAAATAAAATATACATAAGTAAAACAACAAATAGATAAATATTGAAATTTTTAGATTTTATTTATTTAATAAAAATTCAATAAAAATCGTATGACGACTTAGTAACAATGTTGCCAGGATTAGGGAGAAAGATACCAAATAGTACCTCATTTCTGTATTTCTCGCATCGTAAAAGTTTTCACATGATTTGTGAGTAAAAACTGTTTCTGCATTTCAATGCGAAAAGCCAGCTTATTTATTGGAATCATTCAACTGTCAAATAGAGCAACAAGACGATGGAAAAGTTTTGGCGGCGGCGTTGATATATTTTCATAAAATACTATATTATTTCTTAAACAAAAAATACTTTATTGAATATGTTTTATACTTTTTATCTTTCCAACGATAATATTCCGTGAGCTAAAACCGTTGTAAAATACTTGTAGTCTTCTTTTCAATTGGAAATAAAACGTTCAGTTTTTGCAATCGGCGGAGCGCGATTGTAATAAAAATAACAGTCGGCAACTAGCCACCAGCGAAGAGATAATTTCTATTTTCTTCAATATTTATAAAAAAAAACTGTTTAGTTCCAAAATCTATAACTAAATATTTTTAATTTTAAAAATACTTCTCACTTCGTTTTCAAATGTGAAAAATTTTGACGGCGTTAGTGAAAAACTTTTCACAAAATGTTGTTACAGAAATACTTTTTCTCACATCCTTCCAATAACTATTGGAAAATAACTTAAATGACGATAGTTCTCGCATTGTAAAGATACAGAAACACTTGTGTGAGAAACCCCAATTTTTGTTTCATTTTACTTCGCTTTTCTTTCAATTCACACGTTTCATGTGAGATATTTTACGATGCGAGATATACAGAAACGAGGCACTGCTCATACTTGGAGGATACAGCTGGATACCGAAATAAGAACTTCAGGGCGCAGCTGAAGCGAAATAAAGCATATCGCAAATAAAAGAGATGATTGGAAGCACTTTGTTGTGACCCTATGTTCTTTTAGGAATTACAGGATATATTATATAAGTATAACGTTTAATTAGGTTAGTCAGCTGCGCAAGTGACCCCACCTGTTAAATACGCCTTCAAATTGGTTGTTTAAAAAAAATTTTACGCAATTGAAAGTATGCTGCAATTGTGTACGTTTTAAAAAAAACATAAAGTGTTTGTTGTAAATTCCACACGAAAAAAGTGGTGCTTATATTATTTCGCATGAAGACTCAAAATGTTGTAGATACATTTCATATGTTTTTCACAAAATAAACAGAGTACTACTTTAGCAACAAATTTTCATGAGAAATTCGGGACAGTTTTGTTTATATGAACTTTTGACAGCAGTTCGCACGAAATGATGAACACAGTACCAAGCTTAAGATTTGAGGTTTTGACAAGTATTAATACTAACGTTTTACCAAAATCTATACAATAAAATGATAATGTGGTTCATTCAATAAGCACAAATACGTTTATTATCCGTTACAACGTAATCTAAGTATATTCCCAATTTTTGTAAAAATCAGGTGCCTCACTTTACATAGAGCGTATTTTTTAAATAGAAAACCTGCAAAAAATTAGATATTGAAATACTCGCTGCTATCAGGAATGCACAGTGGTTTGTGGCAAAAAAAATGGAAATAATTCAGTATCTTCGTAACTGCTGAAGCCAGTGACATGAAATTTTACATGGTTATAGCTGAGGTGTTGTCCGTCATAAGTTTGAAGAGTTTGGGGTGCTGGATCTTTCGAGAGAGGCTCCAGGGTTTCCCAAAATTGGTAACCTCGGGTATGTCAAACTTTAAAAAAAATCGCCAAAGCTACATTTCTTTTCCGATTTCCAAACCCTTTCCCATTTTGGAATCTGCTATCAAAGGCCTACATTTGCCTCACCTACGATTTGAATTTTTCTCCAATAGTTCAAAAGTTACAGGCCTTGCAAAAAAAACATTTGCAGATTTGGCGATCTTATTCTGGTATTTTTTAAACTGTGAAGTTGTCTTAAGTCGCAAAATTATACCAAAAATTTAACAATAGTCTGCACAATTCAACAACAATTTTACAATTTACCGAATCAATTTATTTTAATGGAGTGAGAAATGGCAGCAGTTTCAATTTTACACTTAAAAAAAAGTTGATTTTTTGTAATTTTTTTGTCAAAAAGTTACTATCAGTATTGTGATTATAAAAAATAAGTTTCTTCAAAGACCTTAACCAAGTTAACATGATTTGGATAGAGGACAAAAAAACCAAGCTAACAAGATAAAAAAGCTAAGCGCTACCTATAATAGTTCGCCCACAGTAGCCTCTAGAATATGATAATTTTTAAAAATATTTTTCATGTTTGCATGAGTGGTACAAAAATTGCAAAGCTGCGATCTTAACTTGTCAGCCGGAATTTCAAAGCTATATTTGATAGCAACTTTCCATAAGTGGCGATAATGGCCCCCGCGACTAGTATAGTCAGGAGAGGAAAAATACCGAAAAAATTCAGATTTTAACATGACTTTTTGTTATTAGTACAACAAACTTACTTCGAATTGTATTTGGTCCCAGTTTCTTACTGTTTTTTATTAGTAACTTACCATCTTAAAACGCTGAAAATTTCATAGCGGTATCTCAAGTAGTTTTTTTAAGATATTGCGGGTCAAAAATTAAAAAAAAATTAACGAAAAACCTTAAATTTTACTAAATTTTTTATATTTTGCCTCAAGTGACTACAAATTTTGCGAAACTCTAAAAACAAATAAAAAATCTTAATAAACAGGTCTCTACCTTTAAAATTATACAAAATGTTCCAAACAAAAGTGTATAAAGGATACTATAAAAAAAAGTTACAAAAATACCAAAAACACTACGATTCTGTCTTATTGAAAACAATTACTTTATATACGACAAAACAGTTTTCAACCAAGTATTTGGCATGCCAATGGGTAATCCACTCTCCCCTACCATAGCTGATATCGCATTGGACGCTCTTCTTGACGAAGCATTTGCGGAATTCGAACACAAAAATATTCGCCTTAAATACATAGCCAAATATGTAGATGATATCTTGGCAATTATAAATCATAATGATAAGGACACATTAAACAAATATCACCCAAAAATCCAATTTACAACGGAGATGGAAAAAAATAAATGCATAAACTACCTTGACACATCCCTGCATAGGGAAAATGGAAAGATCGTATTTGATTGGTACTCTAAGGAGACATCATCGGGCGGAATAATTAATTTCAATGCAACACAACCAAAAAGTCAGATAATCAATACTGCGAAAAATCTTATTTTCAGAGTTCTCAGTATTAGTGATAAACATTTTCACACAAAAAACATACAAAAAATTATATCAATGCTTAAACATAACAGTTTTCCAGCTAAATTAATAAATTCACTAATAAACGAAATCAGAGAAAAATTAGAAAACCGCACTAATCAAACAACACATACCGAGAAAAGAAACAAAGAAAAAAATTTTCCAGTGTATCATATATTCCAGGTTTGACAGACAAAAAAGAAATAAAAACAGCTGTTGAAATTAACAATATAAAATTTGCATATAAACCAAACACAACACTAAACAAGATTTTTACAAAAGTCAAAGCGCCAACAGATAAACAACTACAATGCAACGTAGTTTACGAATTACAATGTAAGGGAAATAGCGAAGAAAATTGTAACTTAATATACATTGGTACAACAAAAAGAAATTTAGAAACCAGAATGACAGAACATAAAAGTGATATAGCAAAACAAAAACCTGCAACAGCTTTATCAACGCACATTATCAACAACAAACATACTGTGGATTTTGACAATGTGCGGATTTTAGACAGAGAAAACATAGAGAGAAAGAGATATACGATCGAAAGCTTGCGAATACAGCAAAATATAGAAAGAACAATGAATATAAAAGAGGATACGAATAATATCAGCGCGAGCTACATTGTTGCAATCAAATAAAAAATTAAAAACGGTCTGTGATAATAATTTAAAAAATTTTTATTTGCTTAAAATATCTTAGTGGTTTAATAATTTTAATTAATTTATATTAAAATGCAATTATTTATTGTAATATTTATGTAACTAAAAATCTTCATATTGTAAGTAAAATTGTGTAAAATCTGATTAATTTTGTAATAATGTAATGTTTTTGAAATTTAAATAGACGAAAGCCCCTGAAGAAGTCAACAAAAAATTGACGAAACTTTGGGTACAAAATGTAATAAATTTGTTTTATTAACATTAAATACGTTAGGCCTGATTAGCTTGAATAATTCTTCATATAGTCAAATTAAATACATATATACTTGGCCAAATAAATCAAACAGCAAAAGTATAATACTTTGTCTCTTATAGCGCGTACAATGTACACACTTATTTAATAATTTGCTGGTTTCCAGTAGAAATATAAAATGTGAATAGGTAAAATTATCGTTATGCTAATCGCCTTAAAAAAAATATTTTCCACCAGGTAAAAATAAACAATTGGAAATCAATGAGAAATTTGAAATTCCTAATTTTATGTTTACCAGGAATTTAAATTCATCTTTGTGCCGGCTAAACAGCAACAGAATTTTAGGAGTACCGATAAATTTTAATAGAAATTTTTATGTTTTAACAGGTATGTATGTATGTCGTTCGCAGGTGGTTTTACTACAGTACATTTTCTTAAAAAAAATCCGTTCAAATAAAAACTTTGCTACCGGTCGAAATAGTGGATTTATCGATATATTATAAATATGACCACAAATTTTTTATATTCTCATAACTATTCAAACCAGCATGGAGAGAATTACTAACGAATTTTTGTCCAACTTCTTATGGGAAAATCAATTAAAAGCAGGGATGAGAAATGGAAAATTTCATTTCGTACAAATGAGCTTCTAAAATAGTACTTTTTCGGCTCAAATAGTACTAAAATCTTTTTTAATTGTTGTAACCAAGTAAGCCACACGATTTTCTACTAAAATTTTTGATAAATTCTTTTTCACTTCACCTACTTACAAATTTCTTTATTATTATAAACTTGGAATTTTCTAAGAAATTAAAAATTCGTTCACAGTGGATAAACAAGCCATAACACAAGATATTTTTTATATTAAAATTTTAAATCCGACATTTCTGTGGTTTTCTTGAATAAATGCGTAAGTCGACTTACGTAGATTTTGAGTTATTAATGCAAAACGGCTCTATTTTAAGCGCTTTTTCCATGAGAGTAAATATTTTCGGAGTATCATGGACTAGTCTGGATATTTTTCATGCACAGCAACCTGACCTCTATATTGATTCCATAAATTTTCAGCAATAACGACTTAATTATTCCTGTGTGATGGATTATTTAAATACACAAGCAGAGAGAGATACGATGTTATTATCTAAAGAGATTTTGAAATCTTTTTAAATGTTTTGTTTTATTTTACTTACTTAATGTTATTTATGTCGACATATGCGGCTTTATGCATCCTTGCTAGGATCTCATTCTTACGTTATTTTTGTCTGAAATTTTTACACAAAGCTATTTTGGCAAATATATGCGGTGTTAAAAAAATCAATTTTAGAAATATTTTGTTTTTGCTCTACTGAAAAAATCAGTTTTAAGACACACGCCTTTATTCAAGAAAACCAATGATTTGTTTATAGAATATGTAGTTTGACATTAAGCTATTCCATCAGCATCGCTATTGATATTTGGCTTTGAACACTAACAAGCAAATATTATAAGCTCCCAGTCAGCGTGACCGTTTTGCGACTAAAGTGGCAATTTGCCACTTTTTCAACTGCCTTGCCACTTTTAGTGCCCCTTTTTTAAAATTAGCTAAATCTGCCACATTTTATAAAATTATGCCCCTTTCCGCCTCTTTTTTATGAAGTGATACTTTTTGTTTTAATATGAGTTTTTTTACTGCACGAAAGTGTTTTTACAAAAAAATATTAAGACAAAAATGTGTTTTAGAGTCCATTATTTATAATCATGAAAAAAAAACTATTTTGAAATATTTTAAGAGTTGAGATCTATAAATATTCATTATTGCACTAAAATTATTAGAAACTAACACCCTGATTCACTTACACGAACAAGAACTAGCAACACGTTCTTGTATAAAAAGCATGCAGTTTTAAATATTTTAAAAGTTATTGCCATTCAAATTGTTGAGTGAACGTAAGATTTATTTTTACTAAATCAACCCCTAAGACAAAAGTAATAATAACGTTTTGAAATTGTACGCGATTCGAAAAATTGGATTGACGAATTTTTATAATGAAGCCCCGTATATCTTTGGTTTTCGCAAATAATCATGCATGTTACAAAATACATTCTGTGTAGAATATCCAAGAAGATTTTTTTTAAAACCATATTAATTTTTATATTTACACGAATATTAGTGCTAAAACTTAAAAAAAAACTAAAAGGTGTGTGACAGGGCAACATTTCTTATACATAAAAGCAAAAATTATTTTTGGCCGATACCAAAAAACGGAGAATATTATAAATTTGTTTGTATTTTATTTATGTATGCTACCTCAGAACTCCGCCATCTACAGACCTTTTTGCTCCACTATTTAAAATATTTATATTGAACTTGCTATCTTCCTTTCTCTTTCCTTTGCAGTCAGGTATAACTACGTATGTATGCATGTCAGAGCTGTGAAAGATTGCAATCAAATTAATTGCAATCACATGATTTCATGTTAATGATTGATTTCATGTTAATGATTGCTAGTGATTGCAATCAAAATTAAATCAGAATCAAAATCATCGTTCTCTTCAAATGATACTCATTTTTCTAGAAATAAAGTTTACTCTGATAATTAAAAAAACTGCATGAAATGGCTAACTTTTATTTATATATAATATCATAACTTTTTAAAAATTAAGCACAAAAAGTACTTTTCTTATAAATAATTAATCCGAAAAGATGCAATTTCTAACTTCCTTATTGTTTGAACAATATTTCATGGAACGTACATCAAGAAAATCAAGCTCAATGAAAGAAATTATTCGAATAGATAAAAGTTTATCAATAAAACAAAAGATTTTGTTAGTAATATTCTATTTTATTAAGATTGTTCCGAAATGTTTTTAAAAATTGCACGAAAAACAAAACCAAAGCTAAAAATATTGAATTTGATATTTAGAAAATATATCGATACATCGAAATTAAAAATATCGACGATATATATCGATACATTTTTAAGAAAATATTGATATATCGATATTTTTTGCCCATCCCTAGTGCAAATATGCTACCAAGAGTGATTTCCCTACTATTAAAATAAAAAACACTGGTTGCAAATATATATAAAGTATATAAAGTATATATATATATATATATATATATATATATATATATATATATATATATATATATATATATATATATATATATATATATATATATATATATATATATATATATATATATATATATATATATATATATATATATATATATATATATATATATATATATATATATATATATATATATATATATATATATATATATATATATATATATATATATATATATATATATA
>OY101447.1:74684543-74796933 GCA_956483635.1 Panzeria rudis | reverse complement strand
AATATCGATATAACAATATTTTCTTAAAAATGTATCGATATATATCGTCGATATTTTTAATTTCGATGTATCGATATTTTTTCCAAATATCAAATTCAATATTTTTAGCTTTGGTTTTGTTTTTCGTGCAATTTTTAAAAACATTTCGGAACAATCTTAATAAAATAGAATATTACTAACAAAATCTTTTGTTTTATTGATAAACTTTTATCTATTCGAATAATTTCTTTCATTGAGCTTGATTTTCTTGATGTACGTTCCATGAAATATTGTTCAAACAATAAGGAAGTTAGAAATTGCATCTTTTCGGATTAATTATTTATAAGAAAAGTACTTTTTGTGTTTAATTTTTAAAAAGTTATGATATTATATATAAATAAAAGTTAGCCATTTCATGCAGTTTTTTTAATTATCAGAGTAAACTTTATTTCTAGAAAAATGAGTATCATTTGAAGAGAACGATGATTTTGATTCTGATTTAATTTTGATTGCAATCACTAGCAATCATTAACATGAAATCAATCATTAACATGAAATCATGTGATTGCAATTAATTTGATTGCAATCTTTCACAGCTCTGACATGCATACATACGTAGTTATACCTGACTGCAAAGGAAAGAGAAAGGAAGATAGCAAGTTCAATATAAATATTTTAAATAGTGGAGCAAAAAGGTCTGTAGATGGCGGAGTTCTGAGGTAGCATACATAAATAAAATACAAACAAATTTATAATATTCTCCGTTTTTTGGTATCGGCCAAAAATAATTTTTGCT
The DNA here is from genome assembly GCA_956483635.1 of Panzeria rudis. Taxonomy (NCBI): domain Eukaryota; kingdom Metazoa; phylum Arthropoda; class Insecta; order Diptera; family Tachinidae; genus Panzeria; species Panzeria rudis. The sequence continues at coordinate 74,796,158 of OY101447.1, read as the reverse complement.
TTTATGTATAAGAAATGTTGCCCTGTCACACACCTTTTAGTTTTTTTTAAGTTTTAGCACTAATATTCGTGTAAATATAAAAATTACTATGGTTTTAAAAAAAATCTTCTTGGATATTCTACACAGAATGTATTTTGTAACATGCATGATTATTTCCGAAAACCAAAGATATACGGGGCTTCATTATAAAAATTCGTCAATCCAATTTTTCGAATCGCGTACAATTTCAAAACGTTATTATTACTTTTGTCTTAGGGGTTGATTTAGTAAAAATAAATCTAACGTTCACTCAACAATTTGAATGGCAATAACTTTTAAAATATTTAAAACTGCATGCTTTTTATACAAGAACGTGTTGCTAGTTCTTGTTCGTGTAAGTGAATCAGGGTGTTAGTTTCTAATAATTTTAGTGCAATAATGAATATTTATAGATCTCAACTCTTAAAATATTTCAAAATAGTTTTTTTTCATGATTATAAATAATGGACTCTAAAACACATTTTTGTCTTAATATTTTTTTGTAAAATTATTTAGCATCAGGTGCTTATTTTTTCAAATTGTAGCTATTGTTGACTTGCTGATGCCCATTTCTTGGCATATTTGCTTTTGTTTTACCCCATCTTGTATGGGTTTTATTATATGAAATTTCTCTTTTAAAGAAAAACACTTTCTTTGTTTTGCAACCGCTGCTACGGCCATCTTCTCACTTTGTAATTTTCAACTGCTGAATTCACATCGCCTTCACACAAAAACAAAAAACAATTAAACCTAGGGGAAGTACCTGATTATAGAGCATACGACAGCGTTACCAAATTAAAAAATATAATTTTTTGTTCATGGCAACACACTTCTTGGTTCGTTTTAAGCGAAAAAAAGAACAATTTACATGCAAAAAAAGTTTGTTATAACCGAAAGTTCGCTTTAAGCGGGTTCGTTATAAGTGAAAATATTTTCATGGTTTTATATAAATAAAAGATCGTACTTTCGAAAATGGTTCGTTTTAGGCGAAAGTTCGTTTTAAGCGGGTTCGCTATAAACGAAAAATACTGTATATATATATATATATATATATATATATATATATATATATATATATATATATATATATATATATATATATATATATATATATATATATATATATATATATATATATATATATATATATATATATATATATATATATATATATATATATATATATATATATATTCATTTTAACTCAAAAGCATTATATGGCCTAGAAATTCATTAAATACTAGAATTTGGTTCAATTATTCCCTTTTTAAAAAAGTTGACCATTTTTTTTCGAAGAATCCCCTTTTTGGTGCCACTTTTTTCCTCAAAATCCCCTTTTTGTGCCACTTTTTGAAATTTTTCTACGGTCACCCTGCTCCCAGTTGTAAATGAAACGAAGTACCTAGCTAATGCTGACTTTAGACGACATGTTTTTTACATATGGCTTGTTAGGTGTGTGAGATATATGTAACTTCTCATGTTTGTCAAAATTGTCAATTTACATACGGTTTATAATATTTGCTTTCACACGTACATGTGCAATTACATCTGACATAACCTCTGAGTGTTCACAACAGCTGAGTTTTTGCACAATTTTCGTAAATATATAAAGCGCTCTTTGCTTTTTAATGTTTTTTCAGCCAAACCACACTTTGATAATTTAATACAGCTGATGTCAGATGCCTTGTCAGATGAAAATAGAACACGCTCTAATTGAAAATTTTTCATCTGACTTTCCTTCTGTAAATGTCATCTGACAATGTTTCACATGTTTCACACGGCATGTATCACTTTGCAGTGGGAAATTTGACAAGTCAGATGGAAAATACATGTCGTCTAAAGTCAGCATAATAATCGATGATGTCAGGATGACGTTCTAAGCGAGCAATCTAAGTACTTATATTGTAATCAAGCATGCCATATTTGCCGATTTATCGGCATTTTGCCGATTTTTTGCCTCAAATTTATCAAAGCGCCGATTTGCCGATTTGTCGATTTTTCCTCCAAAAATGCAGATTTTCTTATTAACACTTAACATAGGGTAACTTTGTTTGTTTTATTATAATTTATTAATTTTTGGCAACACTGGATAAATAAACTAGGATAAATAAACTGTTACAATAAAAAGAGACAACTGTTAATCAGTCAGCGCTTTTACTAAAGAGAAAAAGAGCTAGGTTTATTTACAATTACCGAGTAAACATTTTTTCTGACATGTCTAACGTCACTTAAAATCTGAGACTTTTCCAGACAATCAACCAAGTTGTATAAAATTCCCTCAGACATTTGGCAGATTAGTCGGCAGTTTTGTGGCACGATGTTTCTGATGTTTTCTGAAATATTATCCGACTAATTTCCTTTAAGATATTTAACAGAATAGTCTGTCTGCACATTTTCTGATCTACGTCTTACGAGTTTTAGCAGCCACTTCTGCACATTGTCTGATTTTAGTTTTTGTAATAGTTCTAATATATATCTTTAGAGTTTGCGTATAACTGTTAGAATTTTCAAACTTATAAAATATGGGTAAATGTTTTCTGATGAGCTGCCATTGGCAGCAGAAAAATGTATGCTAGAAGAAGAGTCAAAGAAGTCGTACAACATTCTGATTCTATGTGAGAATTTTATACGACATTTCTGATAAATTTCAATTTTAGCTCCGAATTTTGTCAGATATTTTCTGATGTTTTGTCAGTCATTTTCCGACACTGTTCAGACATATCGAAAAGTCCTTTTGGATTTCCTCAGAAAATTCTTCAGACTTTCTACAGAATTCTTTGAGACATTTCGGCAAAGTTTTTAGAATTTCCTCAGACAAAGCAGCGTTGTCAACTTTTAGATTTCAAAAAGCACTGAAACAAGAAAAAACGCGTAATTCTTGAAAAAATGCACAAAATTTTAATTTTTTAGTTTTATTTAAAAAATTTTTATATACTTGCCTATTCTGTAAATCGAGCAGATTTAAAACGAATTAATTTAAAAAGATTAAATCCACTAAAAACAAATTTTTTTTTCAGACTTTTTGTAGTTTTCTATTTTTAGCCCCCGACATAAAAAGGCGTGTTATAAGTTTGTAGTGTGTGTCTGTACGAGCCCACGTACAGACCCAAGGAATTTACGGATTTTGATTATTTTTTGTTTGAGTGGTGACTTGATCGAAGTGTTCTTAGCTATGTTTAAAGAACATCGGTCCAGCCGTTTAGAAGATATCACATCTTTTCTACATGTATCCTGTTGAATCTGTGTGTCCTTGACACCGTAGCTCCTAAACGGCTAGATCGATTTTTAATTTAGTAAATTTTGTTTGAAGGGTGGATTGATCCAAAACCCTCTAACCTATGTTTAAAGAAAATTGGTCCAGCCGTTTTGAAGTTATCATCTATTTTCTTCGGGGGTTTTTAAAATTGTTAATTTAATATTATTTAGGGCTTAATATATCATATCCGATATTAATGGACTATATATGATCGTCATAGTTATTGCTACATGTTTTTCATAGAAATTATCGTGTTATCATAAAGAAAAAACTGTAACTTTTGAATCTTCCCTAATTAAAGACTTTGTACAATAAAGACCTATCAGTTGTACTATGTAAAAAATAAGGAAACTTGCAAATACCTTTTCCAGGATATTTTGGCATTTCAGAGGATCTTGTAGCGGGAAGCTATGCCCTTTTTAATCATTCATTAATATCCGATGACGTGCTCTAAAGGTATTCAATCATGAATATGACGAACATTTACGAAATTTTAGACGGCTATAAAAAGAAACCATAAAAAGTATCGGAATAGTTCTTACTTACGCCACGTGATGCGCACGTAAGAGTAGAATATACATATGTGTATGTATGACAAATTTCGTTGAAAACTGATAGTGCCAAGCAAACGAAATATGTACACAAATTCGTTTGATATCTGTTTGGACGCTTTTAAAAGACAAAAGATGAAGCACCACTAATTGCTCAAATCCATTTTTTCATTTGTCTTGATGACTGCAAAAACATGTTCAGGAAGTAGCTGCATTAACAAAGAATTTTACACTTGAAAAAAACTTTTTAGATAAAGAAATTAATTTTTGAATTTTGGGTTTAGTGCCACCGTCACAAAATAAAAGCACCAAAAATTAGATTAAAAAAGCACCGAGCACTAACTCCAAAATGTTTCGCGTCGAAGATTTGAAAAAGCACTAAAAACGGTGCGAAAAGCACTGAGGTGACAACGCTGAGACAAAGACCTCCACTTTCTTGTCAACAATTCAATTGAAATTTCTTTTTCTATTTTATTCTCATTGATTTTTTTGTTATTTAATATGTTATAAACATTAGTTAATGCTTAATTGTTCTGTTTGTTTATTTTATGCTAATAAAAATATGGTTTATTGTATTTAAAATTGGTATTTTGAATTTGCCGATTTTTTAAAATTGAATTGCCGATAATGCCGATTTTATTTGGAAAATATGCAGATTTTTTTCAAAATCATCTGGCACCCCTGATTGTAATGTACGTGAAATCTAATATGTCATTTACTAATAATAGCTTCGATTATTTTGCATTGTGTATGTGAGAATTTCGTTGTATTTCATGGAATTTATCCCTTATATGTACAAAGTAAATAATTGTGGCCTACTTTTGGGCTATATTTAATAAACAAACTCGCTTAAGGCCATGTCAGATAAAACTTTTGCTTCGCGTTGCGTTACAGATTCGCTTTGACATCTAAGATGAAATGTACATACTTATACGAAACATGTCACATAAAGCACTTTTAACGCAGCGTGAAGCGAAAAGTTCGGCAACTCTCATCTTTTTGCTTGCTTTGACAATCAGCTGGAATAATTTTCTTTTATTATATTGCCAAACGAAACATATTGCGCGTTTGAATCTGTTTTAATAAGAGGTAAATATGTATGTGGCATTTATTTATTTATAATAAATCGTAAAATAACATAATTGACTTTTATTTTTATAAAAAATATATATATAAATAGCAAAATTATCAACTACTTTTTTGGTAAACGATCAATGTGCGAGCAGAGGGCGAAGCCGATGTAAAATGGTGATCGGCGCCGGCTAAGAACAAATATAGTCGGCGGCTGCTATTAGCCGGCTAAGAGCCGAAAATTTTTCGCCGGCGGCGGCTACCCAAATTTATCGGCTAACGGTCGGCTAACAGAGTATTTCTTGCTTACTTACATACAAGCTATATTTACAACAGGTATACTCGGCCCAATTATAAATAAACTTGCCTTTCTAGACGATTTACTGCCTTATTTATAAAAATAATTTTCATAAGAAATTTTTTTCATATGTTCCAAAACCGAATTAAATATTTTTAAATGCGCATGTTAGTAAATATCCACTTTTTATTATAAAAAATCGGCTTAGCCGCTAGCCGATATTAGCCGCAATAATCGGCGGCGGCTAAGTGATTGTGAAAATCACCGGCGGCGGCTAATAGCCGGCTATTAGCCGACCGGCTTCGTGCTCTGTGCGCGAGTGCTGTCAAAGTTTTCATTGTGTCATACTCCTTTTGCTTTACACTTTTCTATCAAAGTTAGAAACGTCACGCAAAGCGACAAAGTTTTATCTGACACGGCCTTTACACTTCCACTTATGCTGTAAGCGCACAGTAGCGACAGGTACTGATATCTTAGATTACATTTTAAACGAGAGCTCACCGATTAGACAGCCTATGACATGCTTATGTTAAATCTAAGTGGGAAAATAAGCCAAAGCGTTAGATTTTAATGTACGTATTCTAACATGTCATTTAATAATAATAGCTTCGATTATTTTGCATTGTCTACGCCGAAAGTAAAAAGTTGTGGCCTACTTTTGGGCTATATTTCAACGGCAAGGTCGCTTAAATCTCCACTTATTTTGTAAACGCACAGTGGCGACAGGTACTGACATCGTCGCATACTTTTTAAGCGAGAGCGCACCGATTAAACACGCTTATGTTAAATCTAAGTGGGCAAATAAGCCAAAGCGTCACCACTCACGAAATAACCGCCTAAGTAGACTTAAGAGAGAATTAAGTTAAGGGCCAACGTAGAGATAAATTATTATTGAACAATCAATGAATACCACACAAGTTGGCAAATTTTGCAAATAGTACCAAATGAGTCACAGGGGTACCATCGTACTTTTTTGGTTTCATTAGTACCAAAAAGAGTACAATTGTACCAACTTTATCACCCCTGATTAAAAGGAACGAGAGTCGAAATACTTGAATCACTCATCGAATTCGTTAAATTTAAAAAATGAGATAAAAAGAAGTTAAAAAATTTCATTAAATTATTTGAAGTTAAAATGAAAAGTGTTAACAATAAAATTGGCAAATTCCGAAGCAAATATTCTGCGTGGCTAGAATCTGAAGTCGAATTAGAAGGTTCAAGTTCAGGTGCTCCTAGGAAGAAATATGAAGAGTTGGGAATAAAATCTAAAAAAGCAAGGCAAGTGGAAACGCTTTCCACTCACTCTGAAACAGAAGTCAGCGACACATTTAAAGAACTTTTAAAACGAAAAAATCAGCCAACGGATGCTTTGCGAATATCTGATGTACATCTCACTGGATCTCCGAAACGTTTACGAAGAGTTGTAAAAAGCATCCTTACTCCAACATCGGCTTCAACAATAGCAGAGGAAGAAGCTATGGCAATAATTCTACAGTTAAGACTTAGTAGGAATAAATATTTAAGTCTAAGGAGTTTTCTAAGAGAGAAAGGATTCAATGAGTTTCCTTCTTATGATGCTATATGGAAAAAGAAAAAGGATATTATACCTTTACCAGTTAATATAACAAGTGAAAAAGGATCTGTTGGTTTATCGAGCCTATTGGAAAATGCAGCTAGTCGAATCGTTTCAACATTTTCCGATGAAGAGTTACTAAAAAATAATAATTGCGATACTGCACTTATCTGCAAGTGGGGATGTGATGGTCTGTCAGCATTGCCGGAATACAAGCAGACTTGTAGAAAAGATGATGTGATTCCATAGAGAAGTTCGAGTGAGGTAAGGACAAAGGCTGTAGGGATAACCAAACATAATTATAATACAGGACAATAACCCTTGGTAATCAATGGTTGTGTTGGGCAAATGGTTGTTCTAAATTCACCTATGAACAACCTACAATAGTTGACGTTTGCTCCATCATTTCGCAGTTTCAGTTAATGGTTATACATAAGCTTTCATCAATCTACACATTATCAGTTACCATATATTTATTATCCAATTCGATATGGCATGCTAATTAAAATAATATTTTATGTAGCCTTGAACTCCACCATTACCAAGCTCAACAACCCGCCCCGTTTGGCTACGAGCCAGAGCCGGAAATTTAAGCATGCCGGAGCTTAAGTAATCAAAATTCGATTTCACCCAATAGTTGTATGCTACACTATCTTAGCTGCAAAAAATTATGATGTGGACAATATCAATGTTATTGTTCAGGATATGATTGATTTCGAAGAATTCTCCTTCAAATCTTTGGATAGTGTTGAAAAAGAAGATGAAGCTGTCAATTACCCTACATAATTTTTAAATTCACTCAACGTACCCGGACTACCACCACATCTGCTAAAATTAAAATAATTTTGCTACGAAACCTCAACACTCCGAGACTTCGCAATGGAACACGGTTAGTAGTTAGAAAAAATTATGTGCAATGTTATTGAAGCTACAATTTTAAAAGGAAAATTTAAAGGTGAACATGTTTTGCTGCCAAGAATTCCTATGATTCCTACCGACGCAGCGATAAAATTTAAGCGATTGCAGCTTCCGATTAGATTGGCTTATGCTATGGCCATAAATAAATCACAAGGTCAATCATTGAAAATATGTGGATTACATCTAGAAAATAGTTGTTTTTCTCACGGACAGTTATATGTAGCACGTTCCGGAGTTGGAAAGCCAGCAGATTTATTCATCTTCTGCCACAATAATCAAACAAATAATATTGTTCACACTTTGGCATTGTATTAAACTGAATATATAATTATTTTATACTTTTACGAACAATACAAATTTGATATTTAATTTATTAGTGTTTAGGTTGTTATAGATGTTTTTGTGTACTTTTCTAGTAATAATTATCCAGTAACTTTTCAATAGATAGTACAAAATTTCATATATGAAAGGAAACGAACATAGTCCAGTAAAATTATGTAATAATTTGCACAAATTGTTACAAATTGTCAAGTACTCATTCACAACACACATCCACAAATTTTTATTCCTTTGAATGTATAAAAAAACATATAACGAAATTAAACGTTTGAGGGTAAGACAACGTTTGCCGGACTCAGCTATTATATATATATATATATATATATATATATATATATATATATATATATATATATATATATATATATATATATATATATATATATATATATATATATATATATATATATATATATATATATATATATATATATATATATATATATATATATATATATATATATATATATATATATATATATATATATATATATATATATATATATATATATATATATATATATATATATATATATATATATATATATATATATATATATATATATATATATATATATATATATATATATATATATATATATATATATATATATATATATATATATATATATATATATATATATATAAATATATATATATATATATAATCAGAGGACGATCAAGAGGCTTCCAACGATACCACATTTTTCAAATTATGACAAGTAGCTTAAAAGTTATGAGGGAAGAGATGAACATATATACCCACTTACAAACTTGTTTTACACATAGCCGCAGCGAGCAAAACTTAGGAAGGGTAGTGCTATACCGCACATCCACTCGGAGACCCAATTGGATCCATTAGGATGAGCAAAACTTATATATTTTTGAAATGAGCTAATCAAGTCCTTTCATTTGATATCCAACACAAAATCATTAAAATATTTTTATTTTTTACGTCATGACTTTATGTTGTATAGAGAGCGCCAAACGCAATTTAATGTGACGTCACATATCCTATAATCACTGTTTTTAAGTCATTGATGGAAATCGTGAAAAAAGTGCATCTAAAGCATAAAGCTCGTACACAATTCTAAAGAGTTTTTTCTTTTCTTTCAGCAATTGATTAAAATGTATTGATCGGACTAAAATCTAGCGAGTTATATGCTTTAAAAAACGAAAAAATTAAGACGTTTTTTCAAAATTACTAGCACTAAAAAAAGTGGTCTGCACATTTGACGAGACACAACTACTTAAACTGAATTCGCAATTTTTACGGCGTATGAGCAAAACCGTCGTTATAGCCCGTTCAGCCTGCATCCAAATTAAGTTTTTCTTGATTTCGGCTGAAAACAACTTGAAATTAAGTAATTTCCCATACATTTTGTCATATCCCAAATTAAGTTATTTTTATTAATTTCGGCGAAACTAACCTGAAATTACAATGAACATACCTGTTTTAGTTCTAAAGTTCCTTTTTTGGAACTATGGGGGTAAAAAAACAAGTTGACTTTTGTTTTAATTAAAATACAAAAATTATAAAAATGAAACGTAGAAAAATATTTTAAACGAAGGAAAAGAATGTGTTGGGAACATAAAAGTGCGAAATTCATTGAAACTTTATGAAATGGAAGATGTTTGAAGTGCCAAATGACAGCCGAAATCAATTCAAACGCAGTATGAACACGTTTAATTTGGTAAGTAATTTCGGCACGAAATGAAGTAATTTTTGTGCAGCCTGAATAGGCCATTGGATTCGGACTCAGTACATTGCGAAATACTGTTAAAAAGGCTACAAAAAATATGCAGTTTTTCTCGAGTTACTCGAAATTTTGAGTGCGCACGAACCAAACGAACAAAAGATACGGACTCAGCGTATCGAAGTGCTTATAGGTTTGTTTGTCGGTGTTATTAATTAAAAAAAAACATCAAAAAATTAAATTTTTTTCGGTTTTCAAGACATATAACTCGCTAGATTTTAGTCCGATCAACTCTTTTTAATCACTGGCTGAAAGAATAGAAAGAAGTCTTTAGAGCTGTGTATAAGTTTTATGCTTTAGATGCACTTTCTTAGAGATTTGCGTCAATACCTTGAAACCCCTAAAATTACAGTTTTTTTAATCCAAATATCTGGAAAACTATTTTCTTAAAAAAATTATTCATATAATATTCGTGTTCAGTGACCTCAATTTACTTTAAAAAATATATCTTTTAGACTTCATTATCATTTTAAGTAGTGTGATAGATAAATTAATAGCAAAAATACAATTTAAAAAATTAGAAAAAAAGAGAATAAGTTGAGATCATATCTTGAAATTTTCCTAAAAGTTGGATAATATTGAGCAGTATTTTTGAAAATTTAAAAAGAAATCGAAGGGGCTCAATTTTTGAAAATGTCAATTTTCATTTTGGAACGTTAATAGCTAAGTGATAATTACACCGAAATTTTCGTTTTTAAAATGATGCCCCACTTTTTTAACATATCAATTTTTATTATTGATCTATCCCTGGTGGTATGAACATTGCGTTTAATACGTGCCAAGACATATTCGAAAATTAACGAAATCGAAGGGGGTCAGATTACAAACTGTGCCGATTTGGTATGGAATGTCCAATATACAATAGAATATGAAAGAAGAAGTTTGTTTGAAATTATTTGTTGGGACGAAGAAAATACCCAATTTACAGCCAAACTCTAGGTTAGGACATGCCACGGAGCGGACATTTATTGGTCGACTTCAATTTCCAATCTCAAAAAATTTTTACGGAATATGTTTATGAATTCCGAATTTATATAAAAATTTATTAATAGATTGATAATTATGACCATTAAAACAGGACACAGTAGGCAGGAATAATGACAGTTAAAAAAGAATCACCCATATACGATAATTGTTGTTCAAGTTGTGGCTCTAAATAATAAAAAATTAAAAAAAAGACTGAAGAAACTTTGCCATTAGCGGCATTAGTTTAGCCAAATCGAGGCGATTTTAATTGACTTGAGTAACAGAAAAGGGTCGATAATTTTGGAATATGTATTTTATTTTATCGATTCACATTAAATTAAATAAGTCAAATTATATACAGTCTTGCTTCTTTAACATTAAGAAAGCCCTTACTGCTATATAACTAAATTAGTATTTGGCGTCAAACATGTATATCTATGTACATAGGTATTTTAATAGCCAATTAAAGATATCCCGATCGGTATATTGTTAGTGATTTAAATTAATCTATTAAAGGCTACCTTTCTTGGCAAATTATAAAATTAAATTATCTTTATTTATGGATTGAGCATTATCAATTTTAATTAATAAAATTGCCAGGTCTGATACTATTGTCGATCTTAGATAGGTTTTTATTAGTTTCAGTGTAATAAAACTACGCTCACCTTTCATATTCATACTCGCTCCACCGCTGGGCCGGCACTACGTACAAGTATGAAATAAAGTGCGCAGGGGTATACGCAAGCATGAGAGTGAATGCGAATAAGTATGCACAAGCATAAAAAATGCTCCATATGTGCTAGAGCACTCACATTTCTTTGTATTGATTGTCTCTCTGATCTACATATATATATAAAAATGAGTCTGGCTTTGTATGTTTGTGTGTAAGTTCCTTTTGTATGTTTGTGGATAAGTTCCTTATAGGACGCCAAACGGTCCGACCGGTCGTTGTGAAATTTTGGAACTGTCTTATTGACGACAGTGAAACTCAAATAGGCAGTTCTTTTTTTAATTTCGGTGGGACGAGCATTTTTCTTGAAATCGCAGGAAATTTCCAGCAAACTATTGGTGGCATTGGAGGGCTACCTAGAGTTGCCAACCGTACTATAATATATAGTATTGTACTATATTTTAGGTTTGCGTACTATATACTGTTGAAAAAATATATAGTACGCAATAATACTATATTTCGTTTTTTTTTTGCAAAACTGAATTTCAAAGTTGTGTCAGTTAATGTTACTGTCGCAAGCAATATCAAGCAAAAGTTGATTTTGGGACTTTGCTGTCGTGACACCAACTATTTTTATTACCGTTATAGTGTGAATGCGGCTTTAGAGCTGGAACTGGCAAAACATATCACATGGGGTTTTTTACTATTTTACTCCCACACGTATGTACTCACACGTATTAACTAAAAGTAAATAAAATCAATCAGTGTGGCATGAACATTCAAACAAGCAGGTTGTGTAATCGCTTGTTTTTTGCTATTGCTTGATATACACTAACAAAAACTTTGTAAGAGCGAGATTTTCAAAATAAAACCAATACAAGGAAAATGTTTTAGTATGTGTTTGCCGGTTCCAGCTTTAAAGCCTGGGGAAAATGAAATTTTGTTGCAAAATGTGTACTAACCGATTTTCAAAACCCATGACTTACTTAAAAGATAAGAATCGTATCTGAGAAATTTCGTAAAAATCCGTTTTGAAAGAATAAAGTTATGACTTTTTAAATTTCAAACTCTAAGAAAAGCGTTTTTTCGCTGCATTTACCATTATAAAATCATGTTACGAAGTCACCTAGAAAAACTAAAGGTGTTTTCGTTCTCTATAGGATCCAACAAAGCAGAATTTGTTCATCAGAACCCCTGATTTATTTTAGTGTATCAGAGTGCAGTTTACCAAATATATTTAAGATAATTTCATCCCACTTCGTGTTTCACAGAATGAATATTTTCAGTTATGAATTTTAAATGGCGAAAGGATATAATAAGAGCGTATAAACTTAATAAAAAATGATCTTTTGATATACATTAATCTCAAAATTGAATGTAATAAAGGATATGAAACTTTGATTGTAAGCCAAAAATTGTTAAAAGATGCAAAAAGTGTAAAAATATACCTATTTAAAAAAATAAATCCATACTAATATTATAAATGCAAAAGTAAGTTTGTTTGTTGCGCTTTAACGGCTAAACCGATTTTGATGAAATTTAAAACATAGATAGATATAAGTCTAGAAGGAGCTATAGGATATATATATTTTTTAAAAAATAGGACCAAGAGGGGAGCAAGTGGAAAATTTCTGCCTCTCCAAAACTATCAACCCAATTTTACTTATTGCATTTTCATTGGCCATTTATCTACGCGTATGCAAATTATATAGCGCCGCGGGTAAAAGCTAGTACCTAATATAACATCAATTTATTTTGTTTAAAGCTTTTTATTAAATAATATGTATACATATTTATTAGAAGTGTACTATATTTTTTTAAAGAAATTTCTACAAAGTACTGTATTTAATCGCTAGAATGTTGGGAACCCTAGGGGTACCCCTATACAAGGCAAATATTAATTTTCCTACATATATGGATCTGAACAACTATAAGAGTAAAGCTGTTTAAATTTGATGTGGAGTATTCTTAGAATAACATGGAATTTCCAGCAAAATATTGGTTGTATAAGACACGGAAAACTGTTACCCCCATACGATGTAATTCTTAATATTCCTATATCTGTACAACTATAAGAGTGATGCTTTCTAAATTCGATGTAGCCCAGCAAAAATATCAGTCTACCGGAAGCAGGTTTGTAAGGGAGCGATTTCGTTACTCTCCCCTACCAACCTGCTTCGGTATTACATGATTTTTGTATGGGATGTCCCACTTGGTAGGTCTGGAGGTATGAGCTTCTTTCTACGCATCTTAGATGTATTAACCATTCATAAACATACATAGTAAGCTCTCGCACTGTCAATAAAATAATGACAACTCCCTTTACACATACAGATATTGTGAATTCAACAAAAATGAGAGGACACCATTTTTGAATTTCAACACACTTGAGAGACTATTATTTTTCCACTTGAAAATGCACTAAATCGTAACTTTTTTTCCACGCACAAACACTTTTTAGTTTTATTTAATTTTTTTATTTGTTTTAATATAAATTTTATATTTCTTCTTGCTGTAATTTTAAAATATTTTTTTAATATTGTTGACATTTGTTTTCAACCCTATTTTTCATTGAACAGTATTGTATTTTTGTTCCTATTTGGGATAAAAATTTTTCGTACCAAACAGCAAAATTGCAAAAAAAATGTTTAGCAAATCAATATTTTTTGAGCTCGAATGTATTGAAAAGCATTCGAAATTCATATTTGCATTAATTAATACAACAATAATTGCATAAACTTCTAAAAATTCACGTATAAAAAATATAAATAGTTTAGAATAGTTTTTGTTACAACCAAGTGCGGTTTTAGTGCTGTGGGGAAATTTTTATTTTAAACCAATACTAATACAAAATGTTCTACTAATACATCCTTAGACTTAGGTTTTTGACAGCACACTTAGGTTTTTGAAGTTTCTGTTTGGCCTCTATGTACCCTATGGTATTAACCTCATGTCATTTTTATATGTATATAATTAAAAAAATTTTGCTCTTTATGTCAAAATTTCACCTACACTTGGATAATTTTTTTATTTGAAATTATTTTGTATTGTTTTTACATTTATTTATGTATTAAGTGGCATAAACACAGTTGGAAACTATATTACACTACAATTTACTTTTATTAAATACTTTTTGCTCGCGTATTGAATCAGGAATCGATCCCACGATCTCCGCATGGTAGGCAATTCAATGGAAGAATAAAAAAAATCAAATTACGAAGTAAAAATAACACTCGCATCCATATTTGTATCCACGTAAGCGAGAGATGATGCTATATAAAAAAGTTTGAGTTGAAAAAAAACATCGGGTTTAAAAAACATGAAAAAAACATAAATAGCCGATTTCCTTCGCCGTGTGTTCGTTAAATTTCTTCATTCGCTTACGTTATTGCAACCTCGTAAGGCAGAGGGGATGCACTGTGCTTTTACGCATCTCCGAAGCCCTTCTATTTAATCTTACTGCATTCTTGTATCAAATTTATTTTTAATGGGATGTTATTCTTAAAATAACATGGAATTTCCAGCAAAATATTGGTATTGGAGGGGGAAACGGGTACCAGCCATACGGAGTAATTTCTAATTTTCCTACATCTTTACAACTATAAGAGTAAGGCTCTTTAAATTCGATGTGTGTTGTTCTTAGAATAACATCGAATTTTGGCGGTATGGGAGGCGGAAACGGGTACCCCCCATTCGAGGTAATTCTTAATTTTCCTATATCTGTACAACTATGTATATGAGTGAGGCTCTCTAAGTTCGATGTATTTTTCTTAAATTAACAGGGAATTTTCAACTCAATATTGGTTGTATATGAGGGAAACGGGTACCCCCTACATCTGTAGAACTATAAGAGTGAGGGTCTCTAAATTCGATGTGTCTTTTTCTTGAAATAACAGGGAATTTCTAGCAAAATATTGGTGGTATTGGAGGGGGAAAACTGTTACCCCTATACGAGGTAATTCTTAATAAGTATTCCTATATCTGTACAACTATAAGAGTGATGGAATTTCCAGCGAAATATTAGTGGTATTGGAGGGGGAAACGGGTACCACCCATACGGAGTAATTCTTAATTTTCCTATATCTGTACAACTATAAGAGTAAGGCTTTTTAAATTCGATGTGTGTTATTCTTAGAATAACGTGGAACTTCAAGTAAAATATTGGTGGTATAGGAAGGGGAAACGAGTACCCCCATACGAGGGAATTCTTAATTTTTCTATATCTGTACAACTATAAGAGTGAGGCTTCCTAAATTCGATGTGTGTTTTTCTTACGAAAAGCGAAGCACACATTCTCTTAACTGTATCGGTCGAGGATGCTCTTGTTATTGCCGGCATGATACCCATCGAGCTAGAGGTCGTACCGGACAGAACAAATGGTCTGACAGATTTGTGATTATTTAAGTGGCAAGCATGATGGACAGCAACTGATAAGGGAAGATGGACTTACTCATTGTTACCTAGCCTCAGGGCATGATTATCAGGAAGATATATTGACTTAAACTTCTATATTGCGCAATTTCTAACTGCACATTAGAGTGGTTCGAAAAAAGTTAAGCCAGTCACACCCTAAGATTAAAGATTAGTTGAAGACGTTTCCGGAAATATTTTTTTGCCACGTCCTTGACACCGTCCTATTAGTTTTTCGTATACTGCGTCGCCATTTTTAGTCTGACTTATCAATGGCTTCTTTTTTGCTTTTGGTGTCTTTTTAATCAGACATCAAATTCTGGGCGCCACTCATGCCATCTCGGATCATTTCCCCCCAAACTTCAATCTTTTGCACGTGAAAAGAAATGTCTTCCAAAACTTAGTATGGCTACCTTTTATATACTCACTTTTATGCTACGCCCCTCAAATAGCCTCCGTTTTAGTTTTTCACATACATACATATGAAATTAAAAAGCGTCGATCAAAATACAAAACAAAAAATGCACTAGTCGCGCCCTCGAACGAAAGATATGGCAATGATATTTCTGGAGCAGTAAACGATTTGTTTGCCTTGTCCCAAAATGGCGCACTTTTTTTATATATGGCGCCGCCAATTACAGTCCCATATTATCATATCGTTGTACATGGTTTAACTATACTTAGTTTTTGCGTCTGGGGGGAAGGATCCGATATAGTACAAGTGGTACCTAGAATCATCAGAGACGAAAATTAGGTGACAGTCATTCCATAAACAACGATATGCTATATGGTAAGATCGGTCTTTAAATGACGGAGCTATATATAAGAAACAAAAAGTGCTGTATTTTGGTTCGTGGCAAAAAATATGTTTACTGTTCAAGAAACATCACTGATATAACTTTCTTTCTAGGGCGTGAATGGTGCAAAGGTTTTTGTTTTGCATTTTTAACAAGCATTTTAAATTCAATATGTATGTGAAAAAAGGGGCTTACTTTTGGGGCTTGCCATAAAAGTGAGTACATATGTATGTATATTAAAAGCAAAACATACTACATTTTAAAAGGGCTTTGTTGCCACGTGCAAATATATAGACATTAGGGGGGAAGGATCCGAGATAGAATAAGTGCTACCCAGAGCTTGATGCCAACCAAGCCATGAAAAACGATATACAATATGTCATGATCGGACTACAAATGGTGACACGGTACACAAAAAACTAAAAAGGCAGTATCAATAGGAGTGGCAAAAAAAAATATCTCGAGAATCGTCTTCAACGAGGGTGCTCTTGGCTTCGATGTTTAGCGCGTTGACTACGAACCCTGAGGTCTTGAGTTCAAGACTTGTTTTAGGCAAGCTAACAACACCATAAATATTTCTGATGTGAATTGGTGTGTCACATAACAGTACCCTCCTGCAGCAGAATCGTCGGGAAAGGAAACATAATTAATAAATGGCTACACAGCTTAAACAAATCAATGCCTCTACTTGACACCAGAGGGGCTGCAACAGTGCTCTACAAAAATTTAACTAAAACGCGCAAAAGCCGAGCTGTAAATGAATTAAGCTTTCTATCACTCTTCCTCTTCACCACCTGTTCCCTCTACGCTATCCCTTTCCCAAAGAAGGTATCCCATTAACCCTGGAAGGTCATACTTCGTCGTGTAACTTTTAGAGCTTTGGTATGTGTGTTTCCAGTGCCTCATTGTTTGTTGTTTGAGTAGTTAGCTCTTAGTTTTTGAGTTTATAACAAAAAGGAGAAGTATGCTTGATCGACAAAGAGTTTGAAGGTTTTTTATGTACATACCCTACGGTAAATGGAACTGACACAAAACAAGTCACGTGACCGGTCCCCAAGTGGTAGGGACCAGTCCGAGTTCTAACACTTCCTATGAAGCGGACCAGCCACTTTTACATGGGGATGGCCTAGGATGGGGTTAATTGATACTTTGTATGCACCTTGTAACTTGTCTCTGAACTATCTAATGGAGTCCTAATCGGTGTAGAATAATATAGATTATATATAAATATTGTTCTAAAATTCAGCTTTAATTATCGACTATTTTTTTTATTGTTACAAATTCAAGTAAAAATTGTATTTTGTTTTTAAGTGGTGTCGTTTATAGGATTCGAACCGACAACCTCCGGCATGACAGGCTAGTACTCTACCCACACCACCACAGAGGAACTTATATTTCATTGTTATAAATACCAGTTAAGCTGGAGTGATTCACCCTTATTGCGAATGTCAACGTCGGCACAAGTGACGTCGGCGGTGCAATAATGGCATTGCCGTTGTCAATATTGACGGATTTCGATAACAATTGACAGCTGCTTCGCATTTTAATAGGCGACTTTAAGACAACGTTGTCTTAAATTGGCTCTATTTTTGTCGACACAATTTTTGGCAACGACTCGATAGAAATTTTTAGCTGTCACGATTATTTATTTGAAAAAGTATTTAAAATAGAAAAAAATCTAAATAAAAACCAACAAACAATTCGAAGAATTAATTCAGCGGCTTGAAAGTAAACCAAGGCTAGCAAAAGGATTTCATAGGAGCAGAACTCCTAATTATTTTAAGAAAGGATTGGAATAAATTGCGACGAGATTTAATCTATTGGACCACTAATTAAACATAGCGATGGTTGGCAAACGGTAAGCACCAGAAAATATGTCACCATATAAAATGCAAAAGGGTCGGCATATCATAATTTTTAAAAATGTTTCAGGAAAGATAGGTAACTTAATAAAAAGGAAACTATTGGGAATATAAAAATGATTTTTTTCTGGGTAGTATCATCAATAAAGTCTGAATTAATGATACTGTGTTGAAAAAACATAATCGCAATAGTTTTTATTAAGGTTTTTATCTTCTGAAAATGTTAAAAAATTTATGATAGGCACTTTGGCATTTTATATGACGATATGCATCTAGCAAACCCTCCAAAATCTCTGAGGATGACGGGGATACCCGTTAACTTCCACATACATATGCTATTCGAGTGGAAGAAGTCACTTCTAGAAACGCATTACATATTGGCGAAACACAATACCAACCAAAAGCATGTTTTTAATGCAGAAAAGAAAATAATGGAAAATGAAGAAAATAAAATGATGGAAAAATAACATCAAGGAGAAGAACTTTTCAAAAGAGAAGAAGTCTTTATTTGTTTTCTTCATCACTAAAACTTTCACTTGAATACAACATAAAAAAATTTTAATAAACCAAGGCAATAACCAAATTGTATAAACGTCAAAATGATAGCGATGATATTTATTTCCTTCACATTATCGATAACAAGTCAACGTCAATACAATACTTTTAGTAAATGCCGATTTAGCATTGAAGTGACAACGACGACATATCGAATTGACAGCGACGAATGTATTGTGTTGACGTCGACATTCACAATAAGCGTGTATATCTGACAGTCTCATTGAAGAGAGACAATTAATATCATATAGATACTATGTGATAGGCCTTAGATCCAGGTGCATAGAATTTGTTCAGTGCCGTTTACTACAATACTAGCCAACTAAATTGACTGAAAATGGTTAATATGTGACCATTTACACAATATGTTTTTTTTTCACCATTCACTACTCCTTATTTTTGGTACCAGTCTCATTTTCTCAAGTCATAGGACGAGTACTTTTGGATCATTTGTCACCAAATTTTCCGCAGGGTATGTATGACTGCAGTGCGAGTTGGACCTTGATGATAATGGCATTCGTGGCATAGAGTAAGAAGAATACAAAAGTTGATCAGAAATTTTATGTTAGTCTGCTTTTACACCGATCAGTTTTTCTTGAAGCAACTTTAACTTTCTTGTGAGAAAGAACGAGAGAGGAATATATTTTATAATTCCTCTCTCCCTCTTTTTCACTAGAAAATAAAAGTTGCTTCAAGAAAAACTGATCTGTGTAAAAGCAGACTTAACTAAAAGAAATCTACGTAATAGTGCAGGACGACGCATTTCTAAACATTTTGAGAGAGAAACAAACTTGAAAGAGTCTTAAAACTAAATAACCAAAGATGTATTATAATTGATATTCCAGGAGAGCCATCAGAAGGGCAATCAATCTATCAATTCTGTAGCATACTTAACATAACTTTAATGATTATTTATATTATTTACGTCTATAACTAAAGTTCTAAGTCAACACAAATTCCCTCAAAGTGGTACTTTGTCAACATTTAAAGTTAGGTTATTGATTGCCTTGAGGTACCAACATTGATAACATCGATAAAGGAGAATATTAAAAATAAATTGTCGAATAAGGAAGAAAATAATAAAACGAAAAAGTTTTAGGACGTAGCATTAGACCGGACAAAATAGTTCCAGTTATCTTGAAATCTTTGTATAACTACGCGTGTCTTTCGATGATTTCATCCGCAAAAAAATACATACAAACATACATATAAATATTTACAACTATAAACTTACATACATAACTACTCATTCCTTACCTCCTTGTTCATCCAGCATTACAATACTCCTCATTCCAACCTCAGCGCTCTAAATAAAAATATACGAACGGTCTTTATGATTTTGCCATATTTATAAATAATACATATGTTCATATGTTCCGTGTATACATGAGTTGTTTTTAATCGGCTGTACATGTGTCTTATTGTGTACAGAATCCACTTTGTTTTCATGTTTTTGTTGTTGTGCGGAAAACAATTCAAAATCTCATTGAATTTGTAGCTTCAAATGTTTTGTACATGTTTTTTTTTTGTCTACGATAACTATTTAAGGAAAGAAGAATGCGGATTGTATAGTATGCTATTAACATATTTATCGCGCATACAATACAAAAGTGGCATAACCCTAAAAAACTAGATTTGAACAAAATGAATTTCAAATTTCCAACTTCTTCATAACTACATACATATGTATGTATGTATATAGACAAAAATAAATATTCTCTCAAGAGGTGAAAATACATGATATATATACACATATATACATACATATGTATGTATGTATGATTTTTTAACAAGTTGGCAACCGAAACGAATAAAATATCGGTATTGATACCAAATTTTTATTTCGCAATCGGTATTTGAGTTTCATCGGTATCGTTTATCGGTCATACCGATACCGAAACCGGTACAACGCAAATACCGATGCAGAAATAAAATTTTATTACCAATGCCCATACTGTTATTTGTTTCGGTTACCAACATGTTTTTTACTCATTATGATCAGCGATATAACGATTAAAGCGTAGTATGCAGCTCTGAATGAAATTCATGCTGCCATAAGAAGTATGTGTAAAAAAACAAACTGAAATTCAGGTTGGTAAATTTCTTAAAGAAATTTCCATTCACTAGTACGCAGTTCCAAAAGAAAAGTACACGGAATTTTGGCATTTATTGTCTATTACAGGCATGCTATAACAATAAGTGGAGAATTTTTTTCGCCAACTGAAACAAAAATTAATGTTCAGACAATTGTTTGGTCAGGTAATTTTTGACATTTCTAGTTTTTCTTACATTGTAATTAATTTTTAGTGTTTTTGTGTGTTGTAAATTAAAAATATATAAAAAAACTCTGTATAGAATTCTACACGATTATTTTTCCGTCTAGAAATAAATGCAAAACTCCAAACCTGAATTTCAGTGAGAACTGCATACTACGCTTAATACTGGACTGTGAACTCAAAAACGTTTTTTTTGAGTTATGTCACGTTTGTAGTGCATATACGATATCTAATACATATACAACTTAATTCACAAAAAAATTTTTTATTAATAAGAGACTTATTAAACGAATTTGTTTATGAAAACTTGTTTTATTAATCTGTTATGTCAGAAAAACTTTTTATGAATTAAGGCATTAGTGTATGTATGTACATTATAGTGGCCCTTTTAAGCAGGAATCTTCGAATTCTCTGACTTACGGCCCTGTTCACAATGCATGATTTAAAGTAACCATGGACTTAGCTAATCAAAAAAAAAAAAACAACTATTATAATTATATCGCACTTGTTTAACAATACTGTATCAACTCAAAACTTTCATTTAATCTTTTTTTTACCGAATATCGGCTTTTTAAGTTGCGACTGCTTTCATGCTTCAAATATTTCAATTTATTCATTTTTATTTTGAGTTAATATGTACTTTCTTGCTAAAGTTGTTTGAATTAATTTCGAAATAATGGGCGCGTCGAGTCGAGAACCGTAATCTGGCCCAATACTTTTTTGTTGAAAGCATTTTTTTCAACAGTTCACAACTTACTCTTGCAGTAAACACACGGTTTGATTTTCCGTCTTTCAGTGAACGAAATAAATGTACAAATACATAATATAAAAAAACAAATACTCGCAACAACAAAGTATTAACAAACACCGTTTGTTTAATATTTTATATTTTTTTCCGTTTGCTTTTGTCGCGTGAATTATAAAACTAGACACAAGTACACAAACAACCAAATACAAAAAACTGAGTACTCTGTATGAGTGGCTCCAGTAATGACAAAATAACAACAACAGCAGCAAACAGCAGAAATGCCTATTTTACTGTTGTTGCTACAGAAAATGAAAAGGAGTAAACAAAAATGAACACTTGGCTTCAAAAGTATTCCGCCTTGGACGCTCAAATTCAATGTCAATGACAAACAGCAGAAATGCCTATATTACTTAGCTTCAAAATTATTCCGCCGTGAACGGTCATGTTCAATGTCAATGACAGACAGCGATAGAAAATTAAAAATTTTTTTAAATCAGCTTCAGAGCAAACAACAAGTGACAACAATATGAGCCCCGAAATACCCGAAAAAGAAAAAACGGTAGAAACTGGCCCCCTAGCAAATGTTACCATAAAATCAAAAACCCAAGTCGGAATTGATCGGTATGTAAAAGTTATAAATAAGAAAAGGAAAACAAGTCCTAAAGCGACAAACAAATGACATCCTTTTTCTTTCTTTACAAAATGAATTATTTACAGGAATCGACATTGACAACGAAATCAAATTATGAAGACTTTAGATTTTGCCTTCATCCTGATTTTTTTATTCGACCATATTTAGTCATTAGAAATATTTTTTAGGAAGAGAATTGTAGTTTGTATATAAGTTATCATTGTCTATTGACTCGAGGAATTTTCATTAGTAGTTTCCAAGCTAAAGTGTTCTATTTTTAATAAAGTTACACAGTTTTGTAATATTTGGAACCATTGATAAAATTAGTAAACAATTTGTTAGCTTCTGATTTGAAAAAAAGCTCTTGGAGGAAGATTTTTATTATAACCTTTACTTTATTTCCATGTAAGTTTTGAGTATAATATAATATGCTTCATTGAAACTCGTGCATAAAATTGTTAGCATAATAGAAATTACTTTTTAGCTTGACAATTTGCTTTTTGGCTTGAATCTTTACAAGACTTAAAAAAAGCTTGACAATCAAGCCAAAATTTTAAAATACTTTTTTGAAAGGATCTCTCTTGGTTCTGGAGTATCGAGATTCAAAACTCTAATTATTTTTTTGCCCATAACTCATAGACTTAAGAACAGATATAAGTTATATGGGTATCACGTTAAACTTCCGTAAAATACCTTCCTACTTGTGTATAAATTTCTGATATCTATTAAAGAGTAGCATGAACAATTCGTATCCATGAAACTACTGAGATGTTTGTTTACTAAAGCCCAACTTCGAATAAAAATGTGAATAATGAACAAACTGTTGCTTTTATCATACTGTGAGTGAAAACATTTCGCTTCATACTGTTAACATGAAGAGATTGTTCATTGAAACGACTTTTGTTTCATGCGTAATAGCAATGTTGCCAATATAGTAAAATCATGTAGTTTTTTGCATGCGTCGCACATGTGTAATAGGTTGCATTTTTATATTAAAGTTTTAACTTTTACACATACATACATACATAAGTACATATATACCATATATATTAGTAATACATATTTTAGTTTGTCATTTGCAATTTTAAATAATATAAATCTTTTAACCATGTTAATCAAGGTTGCCAGTTTATCCATTTTCCGGCTAGATCTAGCGGTTTTTATTTCATCTAGTCATAAAAAATGGCAATATTTTATCTAGCCGGAAGATCTAGCCATTTTTTCTTCCTAGCCATTTCCTATTTCTATTTTTGTAACACTTTTTATGGCAGTTTCAATGGTTTTTTTTTTTGTTAAATGTGTTATTACTTTGATGTGGATTACCTTTAATAATTTACGTCAAATTACAGTTTTAGCAATCTTGACATATTAACAGCACCTGGAAAAGTTTTAGTGTGTGAAATTAATATTACTTTTATTGAAAATTGAAAACAGTATTTAGTAAGTACGCAGCTCTTTTTATAACTTACTAATGATATTATTTCTATCAATGGCTCCGCAATAACGCCAAAAATTTAGACCAGAATACAAGCAACATGTTGATCTGCAGTTATGGATAACAGAAGAGCCAATCGATTCGTATAATACACTTTGTAAATATTGTAAATTTTCATTAAAATGCGAATTGTTTGATCTTGTTGCCTAATTATCAGCAAAAAAGCATATGGAAAAATTTTCGATCATAAAATCTACTCTTAAGCTACCTGATGACAGCAAAGCAAGATTTCAGCACAAAGCTCCAAGATGCTGCAATGTGCATTTTTACATGCCAAACATACTTCGATTTATAAAGTAGACCAATCCACATACTTAATTAAGTCCTCTTTTAAAGACAATTAAATCTGTTTTGTGACCACATTTTCATTTAGAGTTAAGAAAGGACATAGAATCATGAAAATATAGTACATATTTTGATAGATGAATAAAATGGCATATCTGTGATGAAATTTTCTTTAAAAAAATATTTACATTTAGGGCGTGTGATTCTCTACTATAGCCAAACAAAAAAAGAAATTATTTCCACATTTTGTAAATAAAATACATTTCAACCTCATTTTAAATGTTATGAATACTCTACTTTTTCAGAACATCAAAAATTAAAAGTTGACTTTTCAATTTCACTACTTTTCTATAGCATGCCTGTCTAACGAATTAAACAGCTTTGTGTGATATAAATAAACAGATCTGAATACAATTATGTAAATAAAAAACTAACTTTAAGTCTATATGACAAAAATTAAAAAAAATCATTAAGTATTTAGTTCCTGGGATAAATAACGCAGTTTTTAATAAATTTAAAAATCTAGCCATTTTTTGTTTGAAATCTATCTTTTTTTTAACTGTCGAGTTGGCAACGGTGATGTTAATATATTATTTATTCTTGTAATGAACCGTACACAACCCTGAATTGAAATGTTATGAAAAGAAACACACATTTTTAGATGAAAGATGAAAAAAGAAGAATTGGTGGTATGAGCTATGAATTTGTTCTTAAACAAATCTGATTACTAGTTGTGTAGGTGTCCAACGGGTATGAACGTGCTTTTTTTATTTTCATATGATATAAAAAATTTTAAATGAATGTACATAAGTACATATCGTTGGTCACAAGAGGCAAGGCCCTAACTCAAATAGTTGTAACTTTACTGGGGAAGGTAAAAACATAATAGAAACTATAAATTTCAAAATGTAACTTTTTTTGAATGCATGTTTTAATGAAAATCAAACACAAATTTGATGTTCAGATAATTTTTGTAATTTTTATATAGGTGTTGTGTGTGAAATATATTGGAATCACTGAAAAACTCAATTTCGTAAAAAAATACGAGTTAGGGACTTTCTACTTGAGACCATCGATATGTAAATATAATTAATAATTTTTATTTGATTAATTCTTACCGGGGACCGCAAATAATAATTGAATCAGCCATTTCGAAAAGGGCACATCTTGCGTATATTGATAAATAAGTTTTTTCATATAAATGAGCTCTAAATGCTGCGCTACTATGCATGAAATGGGAACAATTCTGGCATTCGTCGTCATGGCATGTACAGAAAAATATAACAACTGTCATGCCAAAAGTCAGTTGCCTTCGTTTTTGGGCAACATAACTGACATAAAGGAAATAACCCTGCGGTAAATGGAACTGACACAAAACAAGTTACGTGACCGGTCCCCAGGTGGTAGTGGCCAGTCCGAGTTCTAACACTTCCTATGAAGCGGACCAGCCACTTTTACATGCGGATGGCCTAGCATGGGTTTAATTGATACTTTGTATGCACCTTGTAACTTGTCACTGAACTATCTTATGGAGTGCTGATCGGTGTAGAATAATATAGATTATATATAAATATTATACCAAAATTCAGCTGTAATTATCTATTATTTTATTTTTTTATTGTTACAAATCCAAGTAGAAATTGTATTTTATCTTTGATAGGATTCGAACCGACAACCTCCGGCATGACAGGCTAGTACACTACCCACTCGACCACAGGGGAACTTATAATTCAATGTTATAAATGCCAGTTAAGCTGGAGTTAATATTACGGAACAGGTTCCTGAGTGACATGCCAGTCTCATTGAAGGGAGACAATTAATATTATATAGATTCTATGTAATAGACCTTAGATCCAGGTGCATTGAATTTGTTCAGTGCCGTTTATTACAATACTAGCCGGAGTACCAACTAAATTGACTGAAAATGGTTAATATGTGACCATTTACACAATGTGTCTTTTTCACCATTCACTACTCCTTATTTTTGGTACCAGTCTCATTTTCTCAAGTCATAGGACGAGTACTTTTGGACTATTTGACACCAAATTTTCCGCAGGGAAGCCATTCATATATGAAACAAAATAAGTTATTAAAATGGCATTTAAAGTATTTCATTATATTTTTTACATTTTTTTAAATATTACTGTAGTAATTACATTAAACTTATTGGAATAGTTAATACTATTTGTACATTTTTAAGTATTCTTAATATTCACCCCTATCGCGTATAACAAGTGAAATTTGTGTTCCCATTAAATTTTAATTTCCCTTCGAGGGAAAATTGCTATCGTGAAGTTCGCGTGAATATTTTTACCCGATATCAGTTCTTAGTGAATGTAAATAAGGAAGAAGCTTAACAAAATAAATTAAAAATCAAAGAAATTTTGTTTAAATAATAAAAAAATGCAGTGCTAAGAATTGGAATTGTTCGTCCAGGATTGCTACATGCATCCAATGCCTTGGAGTACCCTGGCCATTGCAGGTAGCCTAATTCAATCAAATAGTCAATTGCTATTCCATCATCGCGAAACTTACTGCCTGTTCACCGATCTCGAAGGAGTTCTTTCTTTCGAAAAATTTACATTTAAAACAAAAACAAATTCAAAAATTTTGTTTTTGTTTAAAATGTAATTGTGCGAAAGAAAGAACTCCTTCGACATCGGCGAACAGGAAATTAGTTCATGTGTGCCGGGAAGGTGGTAGTGTTAAGATAAATGTGTTAGTATTAAGATAAATGAACACTATTTACTTAATTTGTCCTAAAAATAAATATTTATAAGCTTTAATAATTAATTGGAAGGATCAAATAGCAATTACATTATGTATTTATCCATCCCGCTTGCTAAAATAAAGTGAACAAAAACAGAGGAAAAGGGGAAAAATCCACATGAAAAAAATCATTCATGATAAGGGGAATTTTTCGATTTTTTATTTACGATCTCAAAAGAAGAGAAAGGGAAAACATTTCGAGGGAAAAATTATTCACGATAGGGGTGATTAATAAATTTCAGACATATTCCTTAAAGTTTACGAGATAATCTAAAAAATAGTCACTCGCTTATTTTCAAGATACATAGGTGGGGTCCCTGACTACCTCC
This sequence comes from Panzeria rudis, assembly GCA_956483635.1. Taxonomy (NCBI): domain Eukaryota; kingdom Metazoa; phylum Arthropoda; class Insecta; order Diptera; family Tachinidae; genus Panzeria; species Panzeria rudis. The sequence continues at coordinate 74,768,584 of OY101447.1, read as the reverse complement.
GACCTCAAACATTCCCTTCATGCCGTTTTACACACAGCAAGTTTTCTTGGGCAAGTTTTAATTCAGAGAAAAAAAGAGAAAGAATTAAAAATTTTATTTATTTTTATTTCATCTTTCACATACAAATTAAAAACTTGGGCAAGAAAACTTGCTGTGTGTGAACCTAGACTAAGGAAGAGACAAAAGTTTGATGAACATTTTTGCTAATGACTCAAACAGGCTTATATCGACTGAATATTTATATTTAGCTAGGGCAAAACCAAATATATTTGTTTATTCTTCTACAAGGCTGCAAAAAGTATGTTCAGCAAAGTGTTGCATTCGAATTTTACACTCGAAAAAATTTTTTTTAGATAAATAAACTTGTTTTTGAATTTTATGTTTAGTGTATCCTTCCCAAATAAAAAGCACAAAAAAGTAAATAAAAAAAGCATCGAGCACTAACTTGAACATTTTTCGCTTCGAAATGTTGAAAAATAACTAAAACGGTCAAAATCAGAATGAAATATTTACAAAGAAATGAAATACAAATGTACATATATTATGTAACCAGCTTTTTTGGACCCGGCGATGCACTGGTTAATATGTTGCGGTGGAGAGTTGTGGAGATCCCTACAGACTTTATATATTAAAAAAATATATATGAATTATGTTTTTAATACGACCTTTAATGATATAAAATTGGCTAGGCGTCTCTACTTATATAGCAATAGTAAAATATCGTTTTTATTATTATCAATAAAATAAATAAATACTCTCTATTTTTAAAACTATTGTTTGAAGTATAACTTCTATTTCGCATTATAAAAGCGTAACCAATAAATTTATGTACGTATTAATATATATTCTTAAAAATATTGTTATTCAATTATTCAAATAGAACTATTGTAGAGGTGATAAGACATTTCTATACACAATATTCGGTGTTCTTCTGTTTGGTGTAAAAATTAAAAAATTTTTTGCACTTTGGACACGTGAGGAGGCTATATATAATTGGCCATGAGAAAAGCATGGTGTTTCTAAATTTAGACCTGCCACATTTAGTGTCTGATCCTGCGATTTGTTTATTGTTATGCGAATGCCAGTTTTATTGGAAACTGCAAACGTTTAAATTGAAATGGCAGACTTTTTGATAAAATTGGTATACGGGGAATAAAAACTTCTTCCCCTTTTGATGAGCCTGTCAAAATTGTTGCTCCAATTAGATTGCGACTAAGATGCGACACTCGAAGTCTTGTTCCACTGCATAGTTTTGGTGCGCTAATGTTTCTCATAAGTATAATAGGGTCACCAATTTTCAAATCAATTGGATATGAAGTAGAGTGGTCTTCGTTCACTACACTATCAACTGAGGTATATATTGTAGAAACACCAGAAATTTTTTCCAAAATTTCATGGTTAATTTGTGCTACACAATTGTTTTTCGATGCTAGTATAGCTCTCTCGCACAACCAATTTCCGTTTTCCTTATTATTGTTAATTTCTGGATAAACTTTAGATATAAGCTTTTCTCCTGAAGAAACTAAATTACAAAATCCCTTTGGTAACGAAATCTCCATTTACATCTCTCGAAACTTGGCTATTTCCAATCGTAAGCAGTTCAGTGCCATGAGCTCCAGCTTCGTGGTCATTAAAAAAAGCTACTTGCATATTAGTTGTCAAACTAGTTTTTAAAACCTTGTTCCATAAGGGTGGAGCTTTTAAGCAGGCTTTAATTTCATCAGCTGGAGTTCCTCTTGTGACTACGGGTAAAGTTTGTCGAAAGTCCCCAGCAAGCAATACGACCATTTCTCCCATTATCTTATCACAGCTTTTGATATCTTGCATACTTCGGTTTAATGCCTCTGCTGCATGTCTATGGGACATAGTACATTCATCCCATACCAATAATTTACATCTTTGGAGCAATAGACCACCAGCGCTATTTTTGGTTATATTGTACGTTGGAGATTCAATTTCTGCTAACTCTATTGGCAATTTAAAAGCGGAATGTGCTGTCCGACAACCATTAAGAAGAGTTGTAGCTATACCCGAAGAAGCTACTGCTAGAGCTAAATTGGAATCTTTACGAATTTGTGCCAAGATTTAAGACGAATGTTTTACCAGTGCCTCCCGGTGCATCTAAAAATAATAAAGCTCTATTTCCTTTATTGACTTCGCTTAGAACTTGATCAAAAACTCTTTTTTGTTCAGGTATTAATTTTGGCAGCATCTCCTCAATTTGAGCATTTAACGCAGAAGTATTGTAGTTAAGTTCTCCTGACAACTCATCAGGCACACTTTCCAATCGATTTGGCCGTGTAATACCAAAGTTACTTACATCTTTTCCTACCACAGCAATCACCTTGTCATCAATAATTATGAGAGCCTAATTATATATCGTTTCGTCAAAAGTAAGTTCTGCATTGTTTATCTGTTTTCGGCGCAGAATATCCTCGGATAAATCATTTTTATATCACTCCCAAAGATCCAAAGGTTTTGATAGTCCACACATTGCAATCAAAATAGCAAATAGGTCCCTCATTTCGCTTGGAGAAGACCATAAAACAGATTCCTGCATAGCTAGTTCCCATTGACTGTCGTTTTCCATTAGTCCCAATACCTCGCATGCTCCTCGAAAAGTATGGCATTTATAGCCATCAGAAGATGCAGTCTTGTGATAACCAGGAGGAAAGACTGACAAACATACATAATTCTGCAAAAAAAAAAACAACTTCAATGCAAAGTTCTTATGCAACAGATTACAAAGCGGACGATATTTTGTTTTAGATCAAATGGTATGTTTGTCTACAAATATGGAGTCCGGACGCAGTTTTATAGTACCCAACCTTTTATGTACTTTCAAATAAAATATTTTCAAAATCAGTCTAGAAATGACACAACTGCAATTATACCATTCACAAACTGCAATTATACCATTTCAAACATAATCTGCAAAAAACCGACTTCAATGCAAAGATCTTATGGAACAATTTAGCGTTAGATGAAATGGGTGTCCGCCCTCAATATTGCAAATTTCTCCACGGATTTTGGAAAAAAATTGTGAGACCAAACTGCAAGCAAAACCTTTTAAACAAAAATAGAATTTTAAAATCAGTTGACAAATGACAGGGCTATGCGTCGGGGGTAGCAAATTTCCCCACAGGTTTTTGGAAAAATATTACAGAATAAAACTTCAAGGAAACCCTTTAAAAAAATTTTTTTAATCAGGCTCACATATGACAGCGTTAATCAGGGGGGAGCAAATTTCCCCACCGATTTTCGGAAAAAATTATCTGAATAAACTTAAGCAAAAATAATTTTGAAAATCGGTTCATAAATGACAGAGTTAAGCACGAAGGGGGGTGGGGGTGGTGTGCACATTTACCCGCCGATTTTCAAAAAAATTATTGGACTAAGCCGCAAGCAAACCATTTCAAACCAAAAAATAATTTTAAAAATCGGTTGACAAATGACAGAGTAATGCGTTGAGGACCAAACTTTCCCCCATCACCCCTCCCCCTTTAGTGAAAAAAATTATGGGACCAAACTGCAAGCCGCAAGCAAACCATTTCAAACCAACAAATAGTTTTACAAATCGGTTGACAAATGACAGAGTAATGCGTTGGGGACCAAACTTTCCCCCATCACCCCTCCCCACTTAGTGAAAAAAATTATGGGACCAAACAAAACCTTTCAAGCAAAAAAATTATTTTGAAAATCGGTTCACAAATAATAGAGTCAAATAATGTAGGGGGGAAGACGTAATTCCTCCACCGATTTTGGAAAAAAATATTAAACCTAACTGCAAGCAAACTCCTTCAAAATAAACAACAAATTTTTTTAATCGGTTGAAAATGGCACAGTTGTGCGTGGGAGACCGAATTCCCCCACCCCCACCATCACCACACCCATTTAAAAATAAATTATGGGAGCCAACTGCACCAAAGCATTTAAAAAAAAAGAAATTTGAAAATCGGAATTTTTCAAACGGAGTTAAGGAATGGTAGTGGGATAGGCGTGGGTGTACTTCCCCACCGTTTTTGGAAAAAATTATGGAACATAACTGCAAACAAACTCCTTCAAAATAAAAAAGAAATTAAAATCGGTTGACAAATGGCAGAGTTATGCGTGGGGGACCGAATTCCCCCACCTCCGCCCCACCACATTTCTCAGAAAATATCTTATGGGGCCGAACTGCAAGCGAAACCTTTCAAAAAAAAAAAATTAAATCGGTGCACAAATCGGGGTCAAATATACCCACCGATTTTGGGAAACAAACTATTGGACCTAACTGCAAGCAAATATTTTTAAAATATAATAATTTTAAAAATCGGTTGACAAATGACAGAGTTATGCGTAGGGGGAGGTTTCGACCCATTTTATCCACTCACGGTCCTAAATTGGGGCAACAAATATGGTCTATAATAATTACGGGCCAAAGATATATCTGTGCACCGAATCTTATTTAAATCGGTTCAGCCGTTTAGGCGTGATGCCGTAACAAATGACAAATATCCCCACAGAGCTATGCGCAGGGGAAGGTTTTGATCCATTTTATACCCTCCTGGTCCGAAATTCGAGAAACAAATGCAGTCTATATTAATATCTATCTGTGTACCTAATTTCATTTAAATCGGTTCAGCCGGTTAGGCGTGATGTCGTAACAAATGACAAATGCCAGGGGATGTTTTGACCCATTTATCCCCTCCCGGTCCAAAATCCGGGAAACATGTATAGCCTATATTAATTGTGGGCCACATATCTATTTCTGTGCCAAATTTCATTTCAATCGGTTCTGCCGTTTAGGTGTGATGCCGTAACAAAAATCTGCAAACAAACAAACATACACCTTATTTTTATATAATATAGATGTGCCCGCACGCTTCGCGCGCTTAAAGTTCGCTTTATGAGTATAAGGTGTCTTTAAAATATAATGACGCTACATCATTTACACAATTTTTAATGTTCCCGTTATAAAAAAAAAAACAGTGCTACCAATGAAAAAAACAAAATCATTTTTCTAATTTCCAACAACATTTATATTAGTAAAATTGGGTATATTTTCGTTTTTTTTTTTCAATTTTAACTTATAAATAAGATATTTTATCGCGGTAAAGAGTACCCTATGTTTGAATCAGGACTCTAAAGTACTTCTATACCAAATTTCATGAAAATCGCTTCAGTGGTTTTTGCGTGAAGCGTGTTCGGACAGACAGAGAGACAGACAAAAATTCCAAAATTTGTTTTTTTGTTCTCTACATCGATTGCTGTTTACGCCACAATAAAAATTTTCAAAAATACTTCATGTACAGACACGCCCTTTTTACAGTTTTATTATATGTATAGGTATGTATTATTCATATTTTATGGTTTTTATTTAAAAAAATGTTTAATAACAGTTTCTGCGTTATTTACAATAAAGCAATGAAAATTTAAAAGAATACATACATGCGTACTATTTGTTTTTAACCCCCGACAGAGCGTTTGCAGTGTGAATTGTGAATTGTGTGTCTGTCAGTTTGCGGAAATATAACTTCTTGAGTATTTTATATTTAAATCATTAATTATCGTTTGGAAGATCAAAATCATCCTTTAATAAATAAATAAACGAATTATAAAACTCAAAACATTTATTCCCTTGTAAGTTCGACCATACTATTCTCCAAATTTTTATTTTTCACTTATAAATTTTCTGTGTTAAATTAATTTTCATATGAAAAGTTCTTGACAGTTATTTTCACTGCTACACAAAACAAGAATCGCAGTGATGTGTAATTGTGAAAAACTTTTGTTTCGTTCCAATGTTTTTCATATGAAAAAATATTGACATTACTTTTCATTGTTTCATTAAACGAGAATCAAAACTACTATGAAAAGGTGAAAAATCTTTTCATTTCACCGTTTCACAGAACAAGATTTGAACCATTGGAATTAAACATCTTTTCATAACATAAACGGGAATCGCAATTCACACTACCGTGTTTTTGGCAATTTTAAGTGTTACGAGCTAAACAAGTTAATCTTTAAATGTTTTCCCATATAATCAATTGTCAAAAAATTTATGTGTTTCAAAATTAAACTCATTCAAAAACCAGTAAAAGGCAGGGTTCCAAGTAGTTCTTGATGTATGTTCAGTTTATTATTTGATTATAGTGCTTATTGAACACGGTTTGTAATAGTGGCAAAATATGTGAAGAAACTCGAAACTGAAAAAGGTTGTAGCATTTCTATAGCAACAAACAGAGTAATCTGAAAATTACGATTTGTGTTGGTTGAAAAGTATTAAAAACCTAGTTTTTGGTTCAAGTTTTCAATGCAAATGGAAAAATGTACATACACATGTAAACTGCTAGTTAATAACTTTGCAAAATTATTAATACATAGGACACGAAAATAATTTTTAGCTGCCTTTTTTGAATTCGTCATGCAGTAAACAGAAAGTTTATAAAACTGTAGTCTGAACAACTTTGTTTAGTTTCTTAACATATCGGCCGAAACACGTTAAACTACAGCAGTGTGAATATAGTATAATAGGCTATTCACACTACCGTGTTTATGGCAATTTTAAGTGTTTACGAGCCAAACACGTTAATTTTTAGATGTTTTCCCATATACTCAATTGTCAAAAAATTTACGTGTTTCAAAATTAAACTCATTCAAAAACCAGTAAAAGGCAGGGTTCCAAGTACTTCTTGATGTATGTTCAGTAGATTTTTTGAATTTAGTGCTTATTTAATACGGTTTGTAATGGCGGCAAAATATGTTACAAAGTCGAAATTAAAAAAGGTTGTAGCATTTCTATAACAACAAGCAGCGTATTATGAAAATTATGATTTGTGTTGGCTTAAAAGCAGGGACTGAAACCGAACCCGAACCCAAAGGGGTTCATTTTCGCTGTTTTTAAAGACTTTGAACCCGAACACGTTGAACTCAAAAATTCAGCAAGGTTCGGGTTCAAAAAAAATTTTAATAGAAGAATAATAAAAAACCATACATTTCTTGCATGCAAAAAAAAAAAAATTAAAAACAAAATCAAAATAAAATAACGGTCAAAGCAAATTCATACCAGGTGGCAGCACCCTGAAAGCTGACTATTTTTGCAATTTTTAAAAGTGCCGAATGGTTGCCAAAAATTTTTGCTTTTTCTTATTCTGGGTATTTCTAATAATTTCTTATTTGAAGTATATTTTCTTATGTCAATGCGGTACGTACGCTACAAAGTTGAAAACGTTTTTTTGAAAGCTAAATAAGTTAAATTTAATTAAATTAAAAAAAAAGAATATACGGCCCTGTTCGGTCAACCGAATCCGAGTAAAATTCTCGGTTTCCAAAAATAAATAGTGCCCCCATTGATGTATTTTAAATCGTATATAGTAAAGTAACTTCAGATATGATATTTTAAGCTCTAAAAAATATGAAATTGCAAAAAAGTATGAAAAAAGTTTGCTATTAGTGGATTTAATTTTTCTAAATCGAGCATTTTTAAAATGACTCGATTTACAGAACAGGCAGAATAGTGTTTAAACGTATAAACGTGAATGTAAAATTGATTTATGTATTTTATTATTAAGCAAAATAATTGCGCGCGTTTAAATTTTGGTTTTAAGCCCGAACCCGAACCCTGAACCGAACCTGAACTTTTTATTTTGATTAACCCGAACCCGAACCTGAACCCATTTTTTTCATGGTTTCAGTCCCTGCTTAAAAGTATTAAAAACATCGTTTTTGGCTCAAGTTTTCAATTCAAATGGAAATATATACATACACAGGCAAAATTATTAATATTTAGGACACGAAAAAAATTTTTAGTTGCCGGTTTGCTACCACCTTTTATGAATTCGTCATGATGTAAACAGAAAGTATATGGTGGTTATTTGAGTATATCAGAAGAACCTATTTATTGCACTATAGATGATCTTTCAGAACAAAAAAGCCTGCTAGCCTAAAACAGAAAGAGCCAGAACAATCGTCAGAACCTATTTATGCTAGGGTAGATTTGTCCAAGAAAAGAGCAAAAAAAAAAGCGAAAGATGTAAAAGCCAATTCTGGAACTTACCATGGGGTAGTGCAGGATAAAGTGAATGATTGGCAAGAGCAAGTGAAAACTATAGCAATGTGAATATAGTATAATTGTGAAAAATATTATGAAAAGTTGTTATGAAAAAAATGAAAAGTTTTTTTTCATTTCACGTTATCACAGAACCAGAATCGATCCCTGCTTCTGTAAAAAATCTGTATTATTTTCTTCACACTTGTTTTCTCTCACACATGCATGGTAGAATAATCCCTATAAGCAAAGTAGTCGACTACAAAAAAAAAAATCAACTTATAGTTAACTTGTTTAGACTAACTAAAAGCTAACTACAATGTAATCCAGAATTGACCCAAAATCAAGTCTTAAGTTGAGTGCATAATGGGATTTGGTGAGAGCTAACAATTTTACTCTCTCAGCTACTTTGAAACTCATTTCGAGTCTATATTAACTTTTTGCTGTCATTATTTTAAATGGTACCTTAGCTGGGTGGTCAGCGCGTTGACTAAAAAACGTGTGGTACATAGTTCGAACCCCGGCATCATCTTTTTGCATACTAACTACCAGTGGACTTAAATAAAGTTAACTTTAAATTAGTTGGAAAGTAATGCAGGGTCGGACAATTGACAGCCGCTTGGGACATCGCAATGTTAAAATAGTTAGTTAGTTGACTCCATTAAAAGTAATCCAAGCATCAACCACCATTAGTTGCTAAATATCTAGCTTTAAGAGCGTTAAAAGTTAACTGAGTTGTTTATAGGGATATAATAGGTAGCCGCATAACTAAGACATTACATTTGCGATAGAAAATGTCAAACATTAATAGAGACGGTATGTGTGTGTTTGTATATCAGAAGCAGCAAACATACGTGTGGTATTGTGTGTGCAACGTAGTTATTTCACATATACACAACATTTGACAGTTCGTACCATGAAAAAATAAATGAAAAAATAATCGGCAGGCGTTCCAGGGCTACCTTGTATATTATTCTACCATGCACACATGCATGCACACAGTCAAGGTGTATCTAACAGGTAGGATCACTACGTCAGCTGACTCAGCTGATTAAACGTCAAACTAAGTACTGCTGATGAAATGCTCATGACATCACCACTACCTTTAAACTATTAAAGACCATATACAGACTTCCTTCTGTGTGGTGTTTGACATTTACTTCGAGATATCTGCTCTGGTAATACCACCCCTTTTTTGACAACTGTTAAGGTACTTTTACAAAAAATTTTCTATTGTTTTAGTACTGTCCTTACCTGTTCAATATGCCTTGCACACAGTTTGGCAGACATTTGTAGACAAACGTACAAATATAAATGTTTGCTATAATCTTCAAGTGTTTGTTGTAAATTCCATGCGAAAAAAGTGCCACTCATATCCCTGCAAAAATCGCGTCTGGTCCATACATGCGTGTAAGGACTACTCCATAATGGACCAGGACTAGTCCCAAACGTGTGCTTTGGACGTGGTCCATTAAACTTGCGATGTCCTAGGACTAGGACCACGTGGTCCAGCTTTGCATTACATCGGACTAACACAAAAACTAGACCATGTAACTACTCCATGGAGCACCTACAGTGAAAAAACGTTTAAATGTGATATATCCTAAAATGAAAAATATTCCAAATGGCGAATACTTCGACACGGCATATTTTGTAAGACAAAAATCCTGCACTTTAACTTATAAGATTTAATCTTGTTGTGTGTGATAATTATAATAAATAAATAAACAGGGGCTAGTTTTGAAACTACTTGTCACTACTCCATGGTCCACAAACAAAAAATTAGTATTCATTTTCGCTTTGTAGTCTACGTACATAAATGATTTTCCCTCTGCTTTAATAAGTCTGCTTTTATGATGGGAGCTACACTGCATTTTTGATTTCTTATACATAAACCAAACTCACTTTTATTTATTTTTTCGCTTTTACCAATAAATAAATAAACTTTTAATTTCAAAAGTTCATTATAATCACAAATAAACTTTTGTGCCATCAGGGCTGCCATATTGCTGTTAATTGATGATATTTTATGAAATAATATTCCTGGCAACACTACATTTCGTGCTAAAACACGAACATTTCTTTGAAAGTTGTCCATAGCTGCATTACATAGGACCATGTTGTAAGTAGTCCTTATCAGCTAAAATGGATCATTTAGAGCAATAATTTTTGAAGGGATTATTGCGCTTGAAAACTTAAAATGTTGCCAATACATTTCATATGTTTTTCTTAAGAAAAACAGAGTACTACTTAAGCAACAGTTTTTCATGAATAATTCATGCCAATTTTTTTTTATATGTGTTTTGACAGCATTTCACGTGAAATGTTCAACACAATACCATGCTTAAATTGAGCATGAAAACAGTCACAGCTCAAAATACTTAAAAAAATTAAATGAGTTTGACAGTTTATTTTACGAAAGTGGTTTTTTTTTGTGAAGTAGTGGTCAGAACAATACAAAATTTGTACAGTTAATAGATATTAATTAATAATGTTGATATTCGGTAAAAAGTGATCAAATGAAAATTTTGAGTTCTTATAATCTTGTTAAACAAGTGCGATATCATCAATTTAAAATAAAAAACGCGTGTTTGCTGCATAAGCATTCTTAAAAATATGTAAGCATCCGCCTCATGTGCACTCGTCGCTGTCTCATCGACGACCAAATGAAATGATGTAACTTAGCATTTACACATGAAAGTCGCAATGCACTCACACTTGTTCACTAGCACACTCAAACGTATTTTACTTTCCACTCGGATTTCAACGACTTTTTCAAGAAAGAAATTTTTTGATACTTTCTGAAAGTTAAATGACAAAGAGGTAAACAGTGTTGCCCACTACAAAGATTTATACAAATTTGCAAGATTGTGAGAAAATAAAACTAGTAAATTTAACTTATTTTGTGCATGTATGAAAAGAGTTGAAATATTTTGCTTAATTCACAACAGTTTGTATCGCCGTACTTGTATCAAATACAATTTTTGTTTATTTGTTTGTGACACTAGGTGGTCACAATTTGTGTCAGCTTGTAATATTGTATTGATGGACAAAGGAACAACAAGATACATACAAATACTCTCAGAGAGTACATGCAAATGCTCTCTGAGTATCGTAATAAATACGACTTTTTCAAAACATATGAAATAAAAGTGTATTGAATACACTAATTTTTATATGAAAATTATCAACAACTAGTTTACACTATTGTATTCAATACAATATTACACTTGATAGAAAGATACAAGAGGTTTTGTGAATTAAGCAATTATTAATTTAGTTGTAAAGTAGCAGCTTGTTATAGAGTAGCGGCATCTATTTGTCAATTTGAAGTTGACACACAGACTACATTACAAACACTTTCTATGTTAGCTAAACAATATGTTGACTAAACACAGCCAACATATGCCATCGTGTGAATATACACCCTGCAAGAAAGTGAAAGTCAAATGACCAATCATTTGACCAGAAGTGGGATGTATATCTCTATCTCAGTTTCTATCAGTTTGTTAAGGGCAATGTGCAAGAAGTGATGTAAACTTTTGTGTACGTGTGATTTTGCATCCTTCTCTAACGTATGAATTTTGTCGTTCATAGAACATATAACCGAACTGCTCACTCTAATGTTGTTTATTAGTCAGCGTTGATGTAAATACTACTCACAGTCGATTAATCAAGCTTGATGGACATATCGGTCACAGTTGACTAATCAAACATGATGGAAATATATTTCACTGTTGACATACATACCAGTTGAAATAAAACACGATTTATTCCAATTCAATTCTTTATATGAATTTTATATATAATGCACTTATATATATATATATATATATATATATATATATATATATATATATATATATATATATATATATATATATATATATATATATATATATATATATATATATATATATATATATATATATATATATATATATATATATATATATATATATAATACATCCACTTAAAGCCGGTATGAGTTTAAAACCGGTAAGTATGTAAAATATTGGATAACTTATCATTAGGATGCAAATTTTTGTAATTCTCAAGAGACCACCAGCCTATAAGGGCACCTAGTTCATTGCCATTGAATATCTATGAAGTAAAAAATTATTATGCAAATTACACTATCCTAGCCGCAAAATGCAATGACTTACCTTGGAACAAAGGGTGTAGCTAACATAGGAGCATAAAGAAACACTTTTATGCGACTTTGTATAAATATTCTTAGAGAAAGTTAAGCAAATCATTTGCTCTTGTATCGGCCATCATAACCAAAGACTATGCCACTTTCATATTCCTCTGGTGTGTATTGCTTTTTGACATGCATAATCCTTGAGCAGTTTGTACAATCACCAAATCGTTCATGGAAAATTTAATTTTAGATATTCCAACGTCACGACATATAAATCACATTATAGAACACAAATTATTGGGGATTCAAATTAAAATTAATTTTTCACGTCAACAAATTTCAAAAATGCAACTCTGTAACATGCTTTCGTCAACGATGATTGATATCTCCATCATCAATGACAAAATTTATGCATATGTATTAGTAAAAATTATGTATGGGTATTAGTTTCGGTCATACATTTATTGTAGGGCACATGTGTGGATAGATGTGTGAATGCTGCCAATGGGTTTAAAAGGCCGTACATTGGTAATGAATTTTGAGTAGCTGTGCAGCCAAGCGTGGGTAATGCTAGGAACTCAACTGGGTCGAATGACGAATTTCGTCCAACACGACGATTCCGTCGATAAAAATTCGCTATGTTAATTCGTCGTAAGAAACACAATAGCGACGAAAACGTAACAGCTGTTATAGTGTTACGAAACTTTCTGTAAATGCGTGAAAAGTTTGCCGACTAACTCTGTCTACTCAAGGGAGGTATCTCAACCCGAAAAACACGCTGTTTCGAACAATAAAAAAAACTGAATAACTAATCACAAACGACAAAAAAAACGAACATACTACACTCTACACAATCTTGTTCACCAAGGGAGAATTTTACTAAAACTGGGATTGATGTTTGGTTTCCCAGGCACGTCGTCGCCCACCCTACCTACGGCATGAAAATCAAGATTTTATTCATGACCCCATACGCAAACTAAAAAAAAACTATTCACCAACGAATCTTCACATTATCCCAGTTATACCATCACAAACCTGCGGTCTCTGATATCCTTTTACGAAAATCAACCAGACATACACATAATTTCACTTTCAATAACACATAATTTATTAAAAAAAAATTAACTTAAAATAGGGTACAATACAAAAAAAAAACTACAGTGGCATATCAAAAAAATGTTTTACTTATAGGCGACCTCCGGTCCCCACAACTTTAATTTCTTAATTTTATTTTTTTTTAATGAAATGTTAAATATCCATTCCTTTTAACCAAACTATCTTTTCTGGGTATTGACTCTTGCTAACGGAATTTAAATATTTTCTTTATTCTTAATGTCTAACAAACTACTATCACTAAACTTATATATATATAAAAATAGAAACGTTACATGAAAACAAAACTTATAATTAGTACAAAAATATCCTACACGCAACAAGGATCTGACTAAACGAATTTGTTGGTATTAATAATCGCAAGAAAAATAAATAGTTAGACGTCTCAACATCCCTAAGAGAGCTCCCTGAAGGTTGATTCAATTTCAATATACACAATAAGTGTTCGCGCAAAAAAAAAATATATACTAGCCTGTTTAGTGAGATCCCTAACAAACGCAATGATTATAATTCAAAATCTTACTCTAAAACTTATCCTGCTTATTTTATGCGTTGCCCTAATACCACTGAGAACAGTCCCCACTTAAAAAATATAAAAGTGGTTTCGGTCTAACTTTTTCTTTCTCCTAGTTCCACAACCAGTTTTATTTCTTTTGGTGAAAAATTCGGATAAATTAAAGCTTTTCCTTTTCTACAGGGTGACTCTTCTGTTTATAATTTCCTATCCCTTCTTCCAACCAAAGTGGAGTTACCAATTTATGGATGATGCCACTACACAGCTATTTAAGAATAAAATATAAAAAAATTGTTACCTTTTTTTCATTGGCTATTTTGGTGAACCGGAAATTCTTACTTAAATCCTGTCAGCAGCACTCTTAAAAAAATGGAATAGGATTCTCCTCCAAGGTAATTATGGTTTTCTTCACCCATATGAAATTACAACTTTATACCACGCTAAATGAATTTATAGCTACAATAGCCTTTCTTACAATTAATCACACCCAACTTACTCAACGTTTTTTTTGGTTTCCCGATAGTACGACAATTATATATATTTTCCCAAATTTGCACACACCAATAAAATTTTAACTGTTGCTAATTTTTCCTTTTAGTTTTAAGTTAGTTTATACCACTTCGTTTTTTTTTAATACTTGTGACCGTCTTCAATGTCTACCACTTTTTAAATGTTCAAACACTACTTGATGAAATTTTGCCAATCAACTAATATGCACAACTACCAACAAAAACTACTAATAAAAACGAGTACCGATATTCAACAGGAATACCTCTATGTCATACGAGAGTACAATAGGTTCAACGTCCCTTTGGCCTTGAAAAATTAATTATATTGTTATTGTTTTTTATAAAACACTTGAACAATATTACTTTTCTCTTTCATCCTTTTTTTTTGAAAGATGTGGCATCCCTTTTTATACCAAAAAGAACAACTTCGTAACTAAAAGCTTTTTTTTTTTTTTTTTGGAGAATGGCATTCCACTACATTCCTTCACAAATGTCATTTATTTAAACATTGGGCACATGTACAACATAAAAAAAATTTTTAACAATATTTCCAAACTAAATAAAAAAAAAACAAATGACTTGCTAAATACCTACAGCCACGCAAACATCAACCATTCTTTCCCACCGAACAAAATAGTCCTGGACATCCAAAATTAAAAGTTAGATATATCACAAAGGTCTCAAAATTTATTTAGAATCTACAATAACAACAAGAACAAGTACTTATTGCACAAACATAAAATAAAATCAAACGCAAGCAGAGGATTCCAAACAAACCATAGACGACAACATCATCGTCTTGTTTGCCCTAATAAATGCACACCGTAATGTTATTCCTCTATCCATTCTAATTCGCCTTCTAATGCAATTATATTTACTTTCTGGCAGCCATCAAATCCACCACCACTACTATAGCCACCCTCAACAAAACTCTGTTGTTTCAAAGACTTCTACAGAAACAACAGTGTGACGGGTGATCTTTATTACCAACATCATCCAGTATAAAGACATTTTATACTTTAGAGTTACGTCACACTCAAAGGCGCTCAACGCGGGTCATACCCACTCATGTCACTTCAGGAGTTAGCCGGGCATTAAATATAGCAATAATAGTTCGACCTATTGTGTCCCTATGTTACGTAAGTACATATGTTCGTTTACCAACGAGCTCTGAGCTAACACAATCTATCTTGCTTGTTTTAAATAAATTTTCTTAACGTCTATCAGGTACTTTAAAAGTATATCACAGCAAATAACATAAAATTGGACGAAGCATAAGGGTGTGAAATTAGAAGAATAATCAATAATAATTAGAAGGACGGATACAGCTTATATTCTACTACCTGTATATTTAAATGTAAATATTGCACTTGGTAAATAAACTTAAACTATATCCTATAACTATATTGCACATTCCTCCACCTACGAACACCTATCGCACTGTTCCTTGCAGGTATTATTGCCTTATGTCCTTTGCATGATAGACTCCCAATGGTGACCCATTTAGAGTTTCCAATTCGTATAAATGATTACCTAAGACTCTTAGAACTCGACATTTTACAAACTTTCTACAAAACTTCGCATTAATATTCTTTCCAAAATCACTTAGTACGAAGTTTCTCCTAAATACTTCTTGTCCTGGTGAAAATCTAACAACTCTAGCTCCCTTATTATACCGCAGTGAACATTTCTCATAACTCTTGTGCATATTATCTTTAATTGTTTCGTGGATCAAACGTATTCTGTCTTTATCTTCTAACAGAACTAGGTCACTGTCATCTAATGATTTAAGTTTTCTTGCCAGTTTATAATCATTTCCCGACGTAAACATGCTGCTACCAAATAACGCCATGAATGGGCTAACTCCTATCGCCGAGTGAACTGAGTTTCTCAATGCCAGTTCAATCGAGGGTAAGTTTAAGTCCCATTCTCGGTGATCCGTATCTAAATAAATCCTTATAGATGAAAGAATACTTTGATTCACTCTTTCTGCGGCGTTTGCTTGTGGTGAGTGAACCGCAGTACGCATATGATTAATTTTATATTCATTCAACATTTTTGCAAACTCTTTTGATATGAACTGCTGGCCATTATCTGAGTGTATGGTTTCGGGTACCCCAAAGTTCTGAAAAACTTGTTCCACTAGAAACTTTATGACATTTTTAGATGTAGCCTCTTTCATGGCCTTCAGAAACACGAATTTCGTGAAATGATCAAGAACTATAAAAATGTATGCGTTGCCCGTCTTTGATCGGGGATATTTGCCTAGGAAGTCGATATACAATTTCTGGAATGGGCGATCCGTAATTACTTCATTCCCGATTTCAGGCATTAATCTAGTATTGACCGATTTACACTCTTTGCATTTGATGCAATTCTTGATGAAATTTCGCACATGTATTACCATGTTCGGCCAATAATACTTATTTCGCAAATCGCATAATGTTTTCCGAATTCCACCATGGGATTTGTTTTCAGGTTTGTGTGCTAGCCTAATGAGTTCGTGCGTCAAGGAACTGGGTATCCACAGCTTCCACCGAAATTCTTCAAGGAGATCTGCATCTGCTGTAGGGAGATGCTTTTTAAAAACTAGGCCGTTTTCGATTTTAAGATCAGGCAGTTTTTCTTTGTTTTTAAGAATTGTGTCTTTTAATTCAATATACTCATCAGAATCAAACTCGGTGGATTCGAAACCTAAAATATCTTGCGGCGAAATAGCAATCTCTTCGACCGATCGAGATAATGTATCGGCCACTACGTTCTCGGACCCTTTACGGTGTTCAATGTCGAAATCATAACTTTGCAATAATAGTGCCCATCTGGCCAATCTACCGCTAAGATCTTTTAATGACATTAGCCATTTTAAGCTAGCGTGATCTGTTATAACAGTAAATGCCATTAACTCAATGTATGGCCTGAATCTGTTTATTGCTAAAACTGCTGCCAGACACTCTTTTTCTGTGACACTATAGTTCAGTTGTGCGTTGTTCAGCTTCATTGAGAAAAAGGCTATGGGTCTTTCGTTTTCATCGTCATCTTTCTGAAAGAGTACTGCTCCTACACCGTAGTTCGAGGCTACACACTGAACATAAAATCTTTTTTTAAAATTTGGATGGGCCAAAACTGGGGCTGTTGTCAATGCCTGCTTCAGTTGGTTAAAACTATTTATTGCTTCTTCTGTCATTTTAAATCTTAAACCCTTTTTAATGAGGTCGGTCATTGGCGCGGTCATAGACGAAAAATTACGAATAAATCGCCGGTACCATCCGGCTGTACCGAGAAAACTGCGAATTTCTCGCACAGACCTGGGGATCGGAATCTGCCTTATGGCATCTACCTTCGCGGGATCGGTTCTCAGGTTTCCCCCTCCTATAATAAAACCGAGATACCTCAACTCTTTAAAACAAAACTTTGACTTTTTCATACCAATGGTTAAGTTTGCCCTCACCAGACATTCAGCCACTTTGCTCAATAATTTTAAATGATTTTCAAAATCGGCGGAGATCACCAAGAGGTCATCTAAATATATGAATACATTCGATTTCAATTCCAGGGGTATTACTTTATCCATGAGTCTACACAGCCTTTGTGCCGCATTGCATAACCCAAATGGCATCACGGTGTAATGATACAAAGGGCGGCCGGGCACTGTAAAGGCTGTGTACGCTCTAGATTTTTGCTCAAGTGGAATTTGCCAGAATGCAAATTTTAGGTCCACACTGCTGATATAATATGTTTCGTCTAGTCTACTTATAATGGCCTCAATATTTTGTATGGGATAGGCGTCTTTAATAGTTCTATCATTCAATTTTCTAGCGTCTAAGCAGAGCCTATTCTTGCCGGGTTTTCGCACCAGTGTACACCTATTGTTCCAAGGGCTTTCGCTCTCTTCGATAACACCTAGACTTATCATCTCATCCAGCTCGGCATAGATTAATTCCTGCACCGCAGGTGACACGGGGTAATGCCTATCCTTCACGGGTACGGCTGCTTCGATTAATTCTATCTTGTGACACTCCAAACCTGTTTTACCTAGACCATGTGTTTCAAAGGCTTTAAATTCTGCCTTTACCTTCTCTAACTGCTTTAATTGGGTGTCGGTTAAGTGATGTTGTTCGACGTGGCTGACATCTAATGGAAAGTTTTCGGCTAATTTATCGACGTCGATTTCCTCACCTCCAAAAACTTTAGGCGCTAGCTTAAATGCTTTCCAGAAATCGACGCCGAGATAAGCCTCTTGTGTCAAATCTGGGCATACATAAAATTCAATCATATTTATTTCACCTTTGTATTTTACTGGCATGCTCACTTTACCTACTACATTGTGTTCCTGACCTCCTGCGGTTTTAATACTCACAAAAGCCGGAATGATTTTTAAATCTAATTCATTAATAACTTCCTGGCAATTGTGGCTTAAAATGCTTACTGACGCACCCGAATCTAGCAATCCTTTTACTTTCACTGTGCCTATACTTATTTCAGCAAAAATTCTAGGATCCTTATTATTTTCATTTTCTATTGCACAGCACCATCGGACGGATGATTTTACTTTCCCTGCCACTCTCTTCTTGTCCCTAAACTTATCTCTCGTTTTACGTAACTTTTCTAACCTTTTCGCACTATCTCCTTCATTGAATATTCTTTTCCTAACTATTTTATAATTTCTTAACCTTTCCTTGTAGGATTTCTCTATACCATTTATTTTCTCTACGGGTTTCGCTTTCTGATCTGAGCCTATCTTTCCATAAAATTCTTTTCTCAACACCCGCACTACCTTATCTGTAGATCCGGCCTGGTCTAATTCCACCTGCACCGCCGCATCTCTTAATTTGAGTCGGGAGTCTGAGTGGAGCATGACTCTCCCAACTTCGACACACTCCCTCTCGAGTTTCCCATACACTTTGGGCATTTTGGGGTAATCACTCCTACCATTCCGCACCTATAGCAAAACAAATTCCTTTGCATAGACGGACAATCCGCAAATGTATGACCGCGCACTCTACAGTTCCAGCAGAGCATTTTTACCTGATTATTTTGATAATTGTTTTTATCTACTCTTATCCCATCTATTTGTTCGTACTCTTTTATTTCTGAGTCAATCTCAAAAACCTCTTCTACTGAACGCTTTTGTTGTGGGAATCTAGACGAGAATGTGGGTACAGACTGATCTCTTTTTAAATAATTCCTTTCAATTTCTTTACATTCATCTCTTAGTTGTTCGACCGTGTATATCTTCATGGAGTACAGTATTTGAGACAGGTTTAATCGCAAGTTTCTTTTCATGATTCTGATAACCTCAGTTTCTGATAGTGGTGTTCTTAATCGAGCCCTTAATTTTCGCATGGCTGAGAAATAAGAATCAATAGACTCCCCGGGCCTCTGTCGGCGCTCCTCAAAATCTCGTAAGAACTCATACTCACTTCGATTCGAGCCATACTGCAACAAAAGTGCTTCTTTTAATTCCGGCCATTTCCGGATGTCTTTTTCTCTTATAATGGACCAGTACCACTCTTTGGCTTCACCTTTCAATAACCTGTGGAAATCTCGCATTATTTCACTCCACAAGCAATTGTGATAACGTTGTAGGTATTCCACTCTAAATATAAAATCCTCAATGTTGAGATAGTCAGTATTGCCGTCAAACACTACATCCCACTTATCAATCCTTATGGACGAAGAGTGCCGATTTTCATTATTCATGGTATTCTCTACTGGTGATTCATTATTAGAATGCATGGAAGTTAGGTTTAACCTTCGGGGTAACATCTGATGAATTTCCACTCTTTCAGATCGGGTTTCCTCTCTATGAAATTCTGACCTGTCCTCACTATTTTCTGACGCAACTTCAGATGATTTGTTTACAATTGTCATCTTTTGTATCTCTTTCAAAATGTCTGCAAAACCACTTCTTAAACTTTCTTGTATCTTATTCTCAATATTTCTTTCTAAATTAGCACGATATCGTTCATTGGACTCATTTACTTCTTTAAGTACATCTCTAGCAGACTTTTCTGGCCGTTGGTTAGTTTTGTGGAATAATGGTGGTGGATATGGATAACCACTACTTCCTTGTAATTGGGATACGTTTTTCGGAATTGTTCCAGTAGGCTGATTAGGGGTCATAGTATGTGGTGCATATGCAATATTCACAGCTTGGTAAGGGCTCGGATTTGGTATAGTTTCCGACATATCTATAATATTATTATTTTCCACCCCTACAGGATTTTGCTGTGAAGTTTTTCTACCAGAATGTGGAACAAACATTTTCCGAACGAGTGTGCTCACGGAATTATTAAATACAATAAAAAAAACTTCCCTTTTTACTTGCTATATTCCTGTTTCTTTTTTTTTTTTTATTTATTTCCCTTTTTTATATTATTGTTATTAGAGCAAAATTAAAATTTTAGTAGTTAAAAACGAATAGAAGACAATACACACAGAATTCTATACAATAATTCTCAAAAATTTTTCTACTTTTTTTTTTTTCAAACATACATAGATATCAGATTCCGTAATTTCTCAGCTCGGATGGAAACTGATTGGATACTCTTAACTTTATGTGAAGTTTGTTGGTAATATACGACGCTTTCCTATTGGATAATTCTCTCTATGGCTTACCATACTAGTACAATTACATTTTGAAACAACTATCAGTTTGGTCCAATAGGATTCAAATTCAAAGAGCGAGATTCTGCAAACTGGCTAATTTTCATCAGGACAGAATCTCTGATATGATAATCAAAATTTACCCCGTAGTGCAATCAAACCCTATACGTTTGGTCACCACACGAGTTCATCTTTCATTATCTTTTTTTTTTTTTTTTTTTTTTTTTTCATTTTTATTTCTTATTTTTTTTAACATTTACTTCTTTCTTCAAATGATGTCGGACTTTGTACAATTTTATCTTTCAACATGTCTATCTGAACGATATCGTCTTACACAATCAGTGCTTTTATTTGAACTGAGATGTAGGCGGCATCCATCCAGTCAAACATGTGAGAGATATTGGGCTATAGCTATGGATATTCCTATATCTGAATTGGGCGCCATTTTACTGTTACGAAACTTTCTGTAAATGCGTGAAAAGTTTGCCGACTAACTCTGTCTACTCAAGGGAGGTATCTCAACCCGAAAAACACGCTGTTTCGAACAATAAAAAAAACTGAATAACTAATCACAAACGACAAAAAAAACGAACATACTACACTCTACACAATCTTGTTCACCAAGGGAGAATTTTACTAAAACTGGGATTGATGTTTGGTTTCCCAGGCACGTCGTCGCCCACCCTACCTACGGCATGAAAATCAAGATTTTATTCATGACCCCATACGCAAACTAAAAAAAACTATTCACCAACGAATCTTCACATTATCCCAGTTATACCATCACAAACCTGCGGTCTCTGATATCCTTTTACGAAAATCAACCAGACATAATTTATTAAAAAAAAATTAACTTAAAATAGGGTACAATACAAAAAAAACTACAGTGGCATATCAAAAAAAAATGTTTTACTTATAGGCGACCTCCGGTCCCCACAACTTTAATTTCTTAATTTTATTTTTTTTAATGAAATGTTAAATATCCATTCCTTTTAACCAAACTATCTTTTCTGGGTATTGACTCTTGCTAACGGAATTTAAATATTTTCTTTATTCTTAATGTCTAACAAACTACTATCACTAAACTTATATATATAAAAATAGAAACGTTACATGAAAACAAAACTTATAATTAGTACAAAAATATCCTACACGCAACAAGGATCTGACTAAACGAATTTGTTGGTATTAATAATCGCAAGAAAAATAAATAGTTAGACGTCTCAACATCCCTAAGAGAGCTCCCTGAAGGTTGATTCAATTTCAATATACACAATAAGTGTTCGCGCAAAAAAAAAATATATACTAGCCTGTTTAGTGAGATCCCTAACAAACGCAATGATTATAATTCAAAATCTTACTCTAAAACTTATCCTGCTTATTTTATGCGTTGCCCTAATACCACTGAGAACATCCCCACTTAAAAAATATAAAAGTGGTTTCGGTCTAACTTTTTCTTTCTCCTAGTTCCACAACCAGTTTTATTTCTTTTGGTGAAAAATTCGGATAAATTAAAGCTTTTCCTTTTCTACAGGGTGACTCTTCTGTTTATAATTTCCTATCCCTTCTTCCAACCAAAGTGGAGTTACCAATTTATGGATGATGCCACTACACAGCTATTTAAGAATAAAATATAAAAAAATTGTTACCTTTTTTTCATTGGCTATTTTGGTGAACCGGAAATTCTTACTTAAATCCTGTCAGCAGCACTCTTAAAAAAATGGAATAGGATTCTCCTCCAAGGTAATTATGGTTTTCTTCACCCGTATGAAATTACAACTTTATACCACGCTAAAAGAATTTATAGCTACAATAGCCTTTCTTACAATTAATCACACCCAACTTACTCAACGTTTTTTTTGGTTTCCCGATAGTACGACAATTATATATATTTTCCCAAATTTGCACACACCAATAAAATTTTAACTGTTGCTAATTTTTCCTTTTAGTTTTAAGTTAGTTTATACCACTTCGTTTTTTTTTAATACTTGTGACCGTCTTCAATGTCTACCACTTTTTAAATGTTCAAACACTACTTGATGAAATTTTGCCAATCAACTAATATGCACAACTACCAACAAAAACTACTAATAAAAACGAGTACCGATATTCAACAGGAATACCTCTATGTCATACGAGAGTACATTAGGTTCAACGTCCCTTTGGCCTTGAAAAATTAATTATATTGTTATTGTTTTTTATAAAACACTTGAACAATATTACTTTTCTCTTTCATCCTTTTTTTTTGAAAGATGTGGCATCCCTTTTTATACCAAAAAGAACAACTTCGTAACTAAAAGCTTTTTTTTTTTTTTTTTTTTTTGGAGAATGGCATTCCACTACATTCCTTCACAAATGTCATTTATTTAAACATTGGGCACATGTACAACATAAAAAAAATTTTTAACAATATTTCCAAACTAAATAAAAAAAAACAAATGACTTGCTAAATACCTACAGCCACGCAAACATCAACCATTCTTTCCCACCGAACAAAATAGTCCTGGACATCCAAAATTAAAAGTTAGATATATCACAAAGGTCTCAAAATTTATTTAGAATCTACAATAACAACAAGAACAAGTACTTATTGCACAAACATAAAATAAAATCAAACGCAAGCAGAGGATTCCAAACAAACCATAGACGACAACATCATCGTCTTGTTTGCCCTAATAAATGCACACCGTAATGTTATTCCTCTATCCATTCTAATTCGCCTTCTAATGCAATTATATTTACTTTCTGGCAGCCATCAAATCCACCACCACTACTATAGCCACCCTCAACAATAGTGAAGAAAGTTGTTTACTGTGTGTGCAAAGTGTGACCATATAAAAAAAATATATATACTTGAAAAATTTAACATTAGCAAATACACAACTAACACCAATTATTAATTAATTATAATTAAAATTATAATTATTATCTATATTTATTTAAAATGTTATAAAATAAAAATAAAACAATAATTAAAGTAAAAAGTAACTTTATTTACTAAAACACTTGAAAACTAAAACCAAACATGGTCATTTGCATGGTGAAATTAGTATACAGGTGGCAGCATATCA
Source organism: Panzeria rudis (assembly GCA_956483635.1). Classification (NCBI taxonomy): domain Eukaryota; kingdom Metazoa; phylum Arthropoda; class Insecta; order Diptera; family Tachinidae; genus Panzeria; species Panzeria rudis. The sequence continues at coordinate 74,744,598 of OY101447.1, read as the reverse complement.
TCAGCTGATTATTTTTTGCTCTGCTAGTTTTGTGCATAATCCACGTCCAGCACGTATATATTTTTGACAAGCATCATCTATTTTTTTGTTGTATTATTGTATTTGTTTCCCTTATGCGGTCACCTGTAACATTAACTTCAAGTTAATGTTAAGTGTAGACCGCTCAAGTTAATGCTTTTTTCATGTTATAACATAGTTGTTAGTGCAATTGTTTTAACAACGCAGTCATAACTTCAAGTTACAACAGCATTTCAAGTTAGGCGGAGACGTAGAGTAACGGAAATTAAATAGCCTTCGGATAATGTGCAGAGTATTCTGATGTTAATCGGATAATATTTCAGACAATGTGCAGAAACGTCGTATCAGAAAACTGTCTACTGATCCGCCAAATGTCTGAGGGAAGTTTAGACAACTCTGCTGATTGTCTGGTAAAGTCTTAGATTTTTTCTGTTAGACATGTCGGCCAAAATTGTTTCCTGGGATTTTACCTTAAAAAATGCCTGTTGTTTTTATATTGTTTTAATTGTTGTAGGGACAGTTTTACCTGTATTGTAATTCCACGGTAAAAATATAACTAAAAACTATTTTTGAACCTAATATTTGTAATAAAACTCAAACAAATAAAAATTAATGTAGCCAAAGGTAGAATTGTGTTGGTGTACTTCTTAAGCTTGTAGCATTCCACCTTCATGGTTATTTTTTGTGAAAACTTGAACAAATAAATAATCATTATTTGTGGTCCATATTACTAATGTTAGTACGTTGTCCTACTCGTGGTGATAGATTGAAAGCTTGATTATCACCCTAATTTACAAATACAAAATTTTAAACAAAAATAAAATTGTATTCAAAAGAAACTTATGTTTATATGTAAAAGTATTTCGTGATAGCGAAAGATAGTATAAAATCAAATATTTTATCTAAAGCAAATATTTTACCGAAGTCGTGCCCACTACCAATAATAAAAACTGAAAATTTAAAGCTTGCTAGAATCTTTTAACTTCCTTTTCGGCGATTATTTTAGTATTTTCCCTTTTCCTACAACTCCCAATACTGATCTTGAAAAGCATATTGTTTTTGCATCAACTTCATCGAGATTTACTTAACACATGTTTTGTTTCACATACATGTGTAAATGTTAGTATGCTCTTGTCTAGTGAACAAACCAACTTGATTTTTGGGTTCTTAACTATCGAGTTCATTGTGCTAGTTTCATAGTTAACTTTCTGTATGAAATAGAATGAAACGAATAAAAAAATTATAGCGAACGTTTCATGAACATCATTATTTTGTTTCATGCATATGTTTAATATCTATTAACCCATTGCGTGTGAAATATATATATATATATATATATATATATATATATATATATATATATATATATATATATATATATATATATATATATATATATATATATATATATATATATATATATATATATATATATATATATATATATATATATATATATATATATATATATATATATATATATATATATATATATATATATATATATATATATATATATATATATATATATATATATATATATATATATATATATATATATATATATATATTTGTTCCTTTTACTCCTGCAAGGAGCATAGGGCCGCTGCAAGATTACTCCAATAAGATCGATCTGATGCACGATGTTTGATTTCATTCCAGCGCAGCTGTAAATGGAATATTTCAGTTTCAATTTGCCGTCTCCAGGTGTGTGATGGTCTTCCAATACGGCGACTGCCCTGCGGGTTCCAGTCGATGGCCTGTTTAGCAAGATCGTTGGGCTGTTTACGCAGTGTATGTCCAATCGAATTCCATTTACGTTTGGGGATTTCAATTTGGATAGGTTGTTGACCAGTTTCTGACCAGAGACGATAATTTGAGATTGTTCTAGGCCAGAATATGTGTAGAATCTTTCTCAGGCATTTATTTACAAAAACTTGTATGGCATATATGTCACGTGGTGCTGCATTCCACGTCTTGCATCTATACAACAGTGTGGCTTTTACATTTGAATTAAATATCATTAGCTTAGACCTTCTTGATATATATGACGAGTTCCACACTGATTTGAGTTGGCCGAATGCTTGCCGGGCTTTGTTCATGCGGTTGGAGATGTCAGCTTTGGAACCTCCACTTTTGTCTAATATGCTTCCCAGGTAACAGAATGATTCTACTTCGTCGAGCGATTGATTCTGAACGGTTAATGCTTGCTCATTGTTTACGTTCATTCGCATTATTTTTGTTTTGCTGATATTTATTTTCAAGCCAACGTGTGCTGCCGCGTCCTGGACTAGTGATAACTTAGATTGCATATCTGAAAAGATGTGACTAAGTAGACAAATGTCGTCAGCGTAGTCAAGGTCCTCCAGTCTGCCTTGGAGGCCTCAAGTGATTCCTCTTCTATGAGATGTTGCCTTATCCATTACTATGTCAAGTACGCAGTTAAAAAGGAGGGGAGATAATACGCACCCTTGCCGTACACCGGAGTTAATGTTTATTTTGCTGCTCAGTTGTTTTTCGTGCAGAATGCGACAGGTAGCGTTTTCATATAGACCTTTGATGAGACTTATTAGCTTGGCAGGCACACCTTTACATTCTAATGCGTTCCATATGGCTGCGTGACTTAGGATGTCAAAAGCCTTTTCAAAGTCTATAAACGTTAGGTACAAAGGTGATCTCCATTCTACAGACTGCTCTATGATCACTCAAGCTGTTGATATGATCGATACAGGATTTGTGAGCACAAAAACCGGCTTGTTCCTTTCTACGCTCAGGAAGAAGGGAAGTTTAAATTCTTTTATTAAGTATGTGTGCAATCACCTTGTTGATCATACTCAAAAGCGTAATACCACTCCAATTTTTACGGGCTGTTAGATCTCCTTTTTTTTGGTATATTTATGATGACCCCTTCAGCAATTTTCTCTGGGAGGAGTTCTGTACGCCAGAATTGGGTTATAATTGGCGTGAAATGCACCTTTAAATTTTTGTATCTGACTTTTCACGCAGAAACACCTTATCATAAAAACTAGTCGATACAACGGTACATAACCATGTATCCACTTTTATAGAGAGCCTTCCACACTTTTAATTTTTAAACCTGTCACCGATGAAATACGTAAATTATGATACTTTAAAAATGAGCTTATGAGTTAACTTATTTTTAAAATCTCATATTTATAATGCCATAACGTAGGAATGTTCTATATTAAACTAAAACATGCTTAAGTATCAATGCATCGGTCAGTTTGTAAGATAACGGTGCTTTTACGTAAAAAGTCACATACAAAATTATAGTTTAAAAAACTAAAAAATACGCTTTAATAACAAACGGAACTAAAAATTAGAAAATAATTTTTAGTTATTAAGCGTTTGTGTTACAACTAGAGTATGCAAAAGCCGCAATTTTCCAAAAAACCGGTTTCCGAATTATTTAAAAAATTCCTTTTTTTAAAAACTCGGTTTCGAATACGGTTTTGTGCAAATAAACCGGTTAACCGGATTTATGAAATGTATGTGGAAATTTTATTTTTTCACTTTTTGCGAAAAATCTTTATAGTACATACTATACACATTCACGGGATCTTTTCCTTGAATTAAGTTGTTTCAAAGTAATTTAATAACACAGGGCTACAGTGAAATTACTTTTTGAAACAAAAGTACTAAGCTAAGCTGTTCCATGCGCTAAAAATAGAGTTTTTTTCTATCAGCTGCAATCTTTTTTTAAACGGCATGTCTAATATTTCGACCAAAAAATGCCTTACACAATTACCTGAAAACTATCCTAATGGAGTTTTATGATTTGATCAACTCTTTCCGAGTTATTCACAAATGAAAAATTTTTTCTTTATAGAAACTCATAAAACATTTAAAACTGCAAGCACTTCACCTGTTAATTATTGTTCTTCGTAACAGGTGTCTTATGAACAAAATGAACCATATAAGTATATATGAAAATCGATGGACAAGTTTTGATTTTATTAGCAATTAAGTGAATACACCACAGACTTAAAAGGTACTTTCATTTTATATATTAAAAGAAAATGTATTTCCTAAAGAAATATGACTGAAAACGGTACGACCGATTTGGATGATTCTTGTTGTTGTTATATTCAGGATCTCAGGACGAAGCTTGAATGAAAGACAAATGTTTGAAATGCTACTAAAGAAGTAAAATTTTCTTCTTTCAGTAAATGGTATTTGTAATATTCATTGGAAATCTATTAGAATTTAAACTACTGAAGTGATATTTATAAAATTTTCATTTTGTTACTAATTGACCATAAAGTAGAGTACGCAATGAACTTTTTGATATGTAAGGTGGGAGGAGTCGGTAAATTATCGGCATATATGCGTAATTAATAGTAATTAAAGTTTTTGTTTTAAAGTATATAAGCAACTGCTTCAAAAAAATAAAATTTTATCTGATTTTAATAGCTTTTAGAGAAATAATTTCAATTATGTATTGAAAATTTTTTCTTTATATGGATGTGCTTTGACACATTTAAAAAGCTCTAAACATGTCTTGTACATAATATTTTAAAAATAATATATTGGACAGGATGATGATATTTCAACAGTTTTTTTATTGCATATTTTTAACCCATGAGATTCCCCAAGAACTTTAAAAAAATTTTCTTTGTAAATCTAGAATTAGAATAAACCTTAAGGGCCCAATAAACTTGCATACATGAATGACATACATGAAAACTGACAAACATTGATATTTGTCAGTTTTTCTCCTCACACTGTTCATTGGAACTGACAAACATTTATTTAAAATTTTTTCAAAAGAAAACTGAAAAAATTTTAAATTTCCAATCGTATTTAAACCAGATAAAATTGCGACAAAACCAATTGTGATTTCAAATTTGAATTGAAAAATATAAATAATTTAAACAAATATGTCGCTGCATATGAATAAAATCTAAATTTTGTACGTTTTCCTTTGATATTTACAGTCAAGTATGTCACTCTTCCCCTTACACCATAAGAAATGTTTGAGCAAAGAAGAAATTATTAAAGGGCAAAATACACCATCAATCAGCTTGATGTCAGATTCGTGTACGTCTGCTTGACGAAAAATCCAAACCAAGTAGATTTTCCATCAAGCGTCATCGGTGTCACTAATACTAACGAAATTTCACACATACTATTACCACGCTTGTCAAGCATGTTGATGGTGTATACTGCCCTTAAAACTTTTTAATATTCGTACAACATGTAAAAATGTAACCATACACAGTCAGGGAATCTGTCCAATATGGCATGTATGACATACAAGTATGTGAGTATAGAGTACCCTTTAAATAAAATAAAAGTTAAAAAAGAAATGGGAAAATACTATTGGGGTATATTTTTTAAATTATCACAGAATACCATTCCGATCGGAAGTGGTTTCATTTCCGTAAATTGCTTGTTCAGAAAACGAAAAACTAAAATTTTCTTCGTAATCAACCCACCTTTGAATTTCAAAGTGGAATTGACAAACACTTTTCTACTAAGTCTGCTTTTACACACATCAGTTTTTCTTGAAGCAACTTTTATTTTCTAGTGAGAAAGAGCGAGAGAGAAATGCATGAAATATATTCCTCTCTCGCTCTTTCACACAAGCAAATAATGGTTGCTTCAAGAAAAACTGATGTGTGTAAAAGCAGACTAACTTCATTTGCAGTACATACATGAAAACGTGTATACGTTTAGGAGCGTCAAATAAATATTTGTCGATATGGGTTCCATGTGATCTTTGCTTCTAAAAACAAGTGTAAAGAAACACCTGAAGGTATAAAAACTTTATCATTGTAAAATCGAAAAACAATACAAACGGCTTCTAAAGCACCAAAAACGAACGGAATGACAACTACGGAATCTGTGACACGGCTGAACATTTACAATAACATACTCCATAATATTGTACTAGGCTTTATCCCTTAAATGCATAGTGATGCAGATCTACATCGCGTTTTAAAACGTCCATATCTGTTGATGTGGCAACATCTCCAACGTTTTTTTATACGTATGAAATTACGAAGAACTGATTTACCGTTATCGTGTGCAAACAGAAGCTCAACTAGTTTATTTTATTATCTGTGACAATTTTAATGGGAACAACTCAGTTTGTGTATAATTTCATTTTGGTGTGCGTTAAAAAGTGTGATTACTTATATAAAAATAACATAAAATGTAACAAAAAAATTGTTTTTGGATAGCAAAAGGTAAGTAAAATTAATTTCATCTTCAGGTTTTTACATGCTGGTGAATTTGTGCATGAAAATCTGTATTTTGTATGTGATGTAGAAATACATCAGTATGCAAAATCCGTTCTGTATATTTTCTATAGCAGTAAAGAGATTTTTTATTTATATTTTTATGTTTGTATGAATGTTTACTATTAAATTTGTTTTAATTTTTAAATTTTCGGTTTGAAACGAAATTTTTAATATAACAGTATGTCTCGATCGCTAAAAACTAAAGACATTGAGCAAATTCTAGCTGATCTAGAAGATGGTAACATTTCGGATGATGGATTAGAAAATGAAAATGATGACGAAGATCAATTTTACTCAATCGCTAGGGATGTTTTTCAAAATTTGGAGGAAGAAGTCGACCCTTTAGGTGAAGAAGAAACCACTGAGCACGAACTTGGCGAAGAAATTGATCCACTTATTACTGAGCATGAACCTGGTCCATCGGCACAAAATGAAGTCCAAGATAACTCTATGAATTTTTTTGATAAACGCAGCTTTATTTGGAAAAAAGATCATTTATGTTATGATGACTCTAAAATTTTTCACGAACCTGGTACATTAGGCGAAGATATAGCCACGTTAGACACTCCATATAAATGTTTTACCCACTTTTTTACTCCAGAGTTCCTCCAAAAGATTGTGGATGAAACTAATCTTTATGCCACACAAACCAACCCTTCAACCTCTTTCGTGACAACTGTTGAAGAATTAAAAAAATTCATGGAAGTATTGGTCTTTATGTCAGTTCAACATTTTCCGAGTGTTCGCTCTTGTTGGGACGGAAAGTATGGTTTTGAACCAATAAATAGTGCTATGCCGGTTAACCGTTTTGAAGATATAAGGAGTGTGTTGCACTTTAACAACAATGAAAAACATCTGCCACGGGATCACCCAAATCATGATCGCTTACATAAGATCAGACCTGTCCTAGACCATTTAAATGCAACATTTTCATCTATACCTATCGACCAACGCCTGCCTATAGACGAACAGATGTGTTCAACTAAAATAGGCCATTTCCTAAAACAATACTTGCCAAACAAGCCCCATAAGAGGGGCTACAAGCTGTTTGTGCTATGCAATCTCGCGGGATATGCTTACCGGTTTGAAGTTTACTACCAGATGAGCCAGACTTAGGAGCCACGAATAATGTTGTTTTACGGTTAACCAGAGTGATACGGCGAATGAAAAATCACATAGTCTACTTCGATAATTTTTATACCACATTGCCGCTGGCATATTATTTATCAAAACAAGGTATCCATTGCGTTGGAACAGTTCAACAAAACAGATTGCCCAATTGTCGGCTTCCGGATAAGAAGGATCTCATGAAAACTGCGATTCCTAGGGGAACGTATGAAGAAAGAACTACTCACTACGATGGTGTTGGTTTTACAGCGACTGTGTGGAAAGACTACAAGGTGGTAACCTTATTGTCTACATATATTGGTTCTCAGCCTGTAAGCAGTATAAGTCGGTATGATAAGCTCCTAAAACAAAGTGTTAATATACATTATCCAAAAGTTGTGCAAGAATATAACATGCATATGGGTGGAGTTGACCTTATGGATAGCTACTTAGGTCGCTATCGTATAAAGGTCAAAACCCGAAAGTGGTACCTTCGCTTATTTTATCATATTTTGGACCTTGCAGTAATAAACTCTTGGCAACTCATGAAGAAAAACGCTATTGCAAGGGGTGTCTCCAGTAAACAGTTACCAAATCTTGGCCAGTTTCGAAATTAATTGGCTGATTTTCTCTGCAAAATAGGATCAGAGACAAATGGAAACAAAAGAGGTCGACCTAGCAATAGTTCGCTTGAAACCAGCTTACAGACAAAAAAAAATCGAGAGGAGCACCTCACCCTATGCCATCCATAGATGTAAGAAAAGACGGCGTTGATCACTGGCCTATATTTGCAAACAGATTGCGTTGCAAAATACCGGAGTGCACGGGCACAACACAGTGGGCATGCCGAAAATGCAATGTGCCTTTATGCTTAAATGCAAAAAATAACTGTTTCTTAAAATTTCATAATTTATTACAAATATGTTTGAAATGTATAACTACTCTTTATAGTTCATTATAAGAATTCAAGGAATGATTTTGCATGCTGATGTAGATATACATCAGTATGTTTTTTGTTAAATAAAAAGAAAATACGAATGTGAAGGTTGTTATTTTATTTTTTCATTCAATTACATTAATTTTCTAGATGATTAAAATTTTTTTTACAAAATATAAAACATCATGCATTTAAGGGTTATATATACTGCCGTTAGCCTTTAATAAAATATGTGGATGGTGTTGTGCTTTGAAAGAAGTTAAAGTATAATTTTTTAAAACTATTTATACTTTTAAAGTACCACATTTGAAAAATTTCAAAAAAAAAAAAATTAATATGTACAATATAGACATGTTTCAAAGTTGATAAAGAGTTTGATATTATATTATTCTAACTGCCTTTTCACACTATGCCTTTTTAGCCTGGCTTTTTTTTGACAATTTTCTTTTAGATACCCTACGAAAAGTCACACACATTTACATTACAGACTTTTTACCCATGCCTTTTTTGACGATTATACACATGCTTAATGCTGAGAGTACGAAAATGACAAAGAGAAATAACAAAAACCCCCCAAATTTCAATTTGTGCCCTTTTTCTTACCCCACTAGCTTCTCATCTCCTCTCTCTCTCTCTCTCTCTCTCTCAAACAGCAAAAGCCTGCCTTTAAGGCCAGACGAAAAAGGCACAATTTAAATTGCGTGTAAGTTATATATGAAATCCTAATGTTTGTTGGGTATATGGTGCTTATGTGTGTGTATTTTTTAAGCAATTTAAATTGCATATCCAATTCTGTAAATTAACTATCCAACAGTATACTTTTAATAAAAATCTGCAACATACAGTGACTCACAGCTTATTTGATGCAGCCAATAATTTTTTTGAAAAAATTAAATAGTTCGTTCTCTATCGCATATGGACGAAAAATTTTAAGCTGCATGTCAAAATATTTATGCTATGATGATATTGGCGAAGAAAGAACAGCAAAAACTTACACCGTTGGTGGCATTTCCACAAAGCAATAAATGTACCCATTAAAATCATCTCGCAGCTTAAATGATGCAGTGTATAAAATCGTTATCGGATAGAGAAATTGCGCACCAAAGATACACGTTTTTGGTTTAGGTCAGTACCAAGGAGCATTTTTCAAGCATAATTGAATAAATAAATTATTAAATTCAAAATATATTTAAACATAGAACAATGAATATCGACTGACAACCGGTGTGTCTAGGATTGAAAAACCACCAATATCTTTTTTAAATTGCTGCATTCAGTCCCTAAGCAGTAATTAAAGTTTTCTCCATAAAAATTGAATCGAAAACGCTGATAAATTGCACATAATCAAATTTTTAACGATACAGATAACCGGTGGGGTTTAAGGCAGGTTAAGAAATAGCCTAATGGCCGCTGCTTCAAACCTGGAAATATCAGCTGAAAAGTGTTTGGGAAGACAAAGACTCCAGAAAATAATCCAAAAGTTTTATCAATTGTAAATTTTAACGGTCCGACTGTCCGAAATATATTATTAATTAATCCCACAAACATAAAACTCATAATAGAGTTTCCTTGAGAAGATATAAGCAGGGACATTCAGTTGAAAATCGGATGCTTTTGCCGTTGATATTTACGCTAACGATATTTATAGATTAAATTAGGCTTAGTCAACAAAACTCAGCGATTTCGAAGTCTAATATACTAGGTTATGTCATCTCAAGAGAACTCTATTATGAATTTTCTGTTTGTTGGATGTATGACTGATGTATTTCGGAATGTCTGGCCGTGAAAATTTGCGTCTCACAAAAATATTGGACTATTTTCTGAAGTTTTAGTCTTTCCAAACACTTTTCAGCTGATATTTTCCGTTTTGGACCACTGATAGTGGTGTATTTCTTAACATGAGTTATACACCACCGGCTATCTGCATCATTAAATATCTGAATAGGTGCAGATCTATCAGCGTTTTCGATTACATTTTTGTGGCGAAAGCTTTTAATTACTGCTGAGGGGATAAACGCAGCAATAAATTTTTTTTTACTGGCTTTTGCAATTCTGGACTTGCATCTTTCCGCCTGTCAGTCGATATTTATTGTTCTATGCTTAAAAATACTGATAAATATTTTGAATTTAATAATTTATTTTCAAATACGCTCTAAAAATTATCCTTGGTACTGACCTACACCAAAAAATGTATTTTTGGCGCGCAATTCCTCAATCCGATAACGGCTTTACACACTGCATCATTTAAGCTGTGAGATGATTTTAATCGGAAAATATATATATATATATATATATATATATATATATATATATATATATATATATATATATATATATATATATATATATATATATATATATATATATATATATATATATATATATATATATATATATATATATATATATATATATATATATATATATATATATATATATATATATATATATATATATATATGTATATATATATATATATATATATATATATATATATATATATATATATATATATATATATATATATATATATATATATATATATATATATATATATATATATATATATATATATATATATATATATATATATATATATATATATATATATATATATATATATATATATATATATATATATATATATATATATATATATATATATATATATATATATATATATATATATATATATATATATATATATATATATATATACTCATAAAAAAATTAGTCAAAAGTTCTGACTAATGTAAGTATAGCAAAGATTTGAAAGCTTAGAAATTAATTACTTCCGGGAAAATGATGTTTTGTGTAAATGCTCTTTCATCATTTGCTAAATGCCCGTGGCCGCCACGTTCGCTTATGTAGAAGTTCAACCCATCAAAGGATCGCACACGTCTCGCCACCACATAAAACTGACCGTGTGAAAACACAGTTTGATTTAACAAAATTCTAACTTTGATAAATGTTTGACCTTGCAATTTATTTATCGTCCTAGCAAAAGTAAGAATTATAGGATATTGAGTTCTTTGAAATTCAAAATGTAAAATAGAACCTGTGCAAGCCAACCTTATACGTGGGATTAAAATTCGCCAATTATGTACTGGACCTGGCAAAACTTCGCAATCCATAGAATTATGATACAAGCGTTTGACTCGCATTCTTGCTCCATTGACTAATGCTTTAGATTCATTCAAATTTCGAATTAGTAAAACAATACAAATTTCTTATAAAATTAACTTATGAGGCGGCAAACCACTTAAATTTAAGGAATTTAAGAACTCAACCGGATGATTGTTATTTTCATTTTGATTATCACAAATAATTTAATCATAACTATGATATACTTTTTGCTCTCCCAGAATGCGATTAATTACATCATTATTCACCACAGAGCAATTGTCATTGTATATTAGAGTGGAGCGTTGCTGTATGAAGGAAAAAAAGTCATCCAATAAATTTAGAATACCTCCGAAATGTTGCATCTAGCTAAATTATATACGAAAAAAATTTGTTTAATTTTTTGCGACATATCTTTTAGCCCTCTTTCACGGATGTTAGCTGGAGAAATTATATGAATTTTATTTTAATTTGCTTCATTAATATAGAAAACAAATTTTAATATTTTTTCTAAAGCTACACGTAAAAAACATTTTTGTGCCGAATGAAAAAAGCTTAAGATCGAGGAGATCTGATAAAATATAAGAAAGTTATAAGCCATTAAGTGAAAAAAGCTAATTTTATTTCCCATACAAAATTATTTTCAATGAAAAAAAATTTTTGTAATACAAACTGATTTAAATTAATTTTGTATGAAAAATAACTAAAAAATAATATAGCTGTTTTCGCTTAAGGGCTAATAACTTTCTTATTTTTTTATCAGAATTTAGCGATTGTATCCATCATGTGATCGTCATAAAATTATCTTTGAAATACAGCCCGAAAAAAATTATACTTAGTATATTTTTTCATCTTAATGGAGCAATTTAAAATGGTAGTTTTTGGGAAAAGGTATAAAAATATACTTTTTTAAACTTTTAATGCCTGTAACTCTATACATTTTTTATACGATCGGCACAATCAGTGTATTGAATGAAATAATAGATATATATATATATATATATATATATATATATATATATATATATATATATATATATATATATATATATATATATATATATATATATATATATATATATATATATATATATATATATATATATATATATATATATATATATATATATATATATATATATATATATATATATATATATATATATATATATATATATATATATATATATATATATATATATATATATATATATATATATATATATATATATATATATATATATATATATATATATATATATATATATATATATATATATATATATATATATATATATATATATATATATATATATATATATACAACAGTGTGCAATTTATTTTATTCAGATGAGCAGTTCTCGGAATTTTTGCCAATAAACGAAAATATTTAAAAAAAAGCAAAAAAACTATTTTTTCGCGAATATCGGGAAAATGGGCATTAAGAAAAATAAATGAATATCATTTTCGCGTTCAGCGACCTCAAATTATTTTAGAAAATGTGTTTTTGCAAGATATGACAAGGACTTAGAAGTTCGAAAATTTGCTTCACTGTTGCATTTAAGTTTATCTGAAATCTGACCTTGTATGTATAAAATAGTGGATATTTTGAGTGTAATGAGTTATAACAGCTATAAAGAATATATAATGTTGCATCATATGATCTTTCACAAATTGATAGATTTGATCTCATATTCAAAATATTGATGCTGCAGTAGAGGGCTAAAAGTAGGTCCCAATATTTTTTTTAATCCCACGTATAAGGTTGGCTTGCACAGGTTCTATTTTACCTTTTGAATTTCAAAGAACTTAATATCCTATAATTCTTACTTTTGCTAGGACGATAAATAAATTGCAAGGTCAAACATTTATCAAAGTTGGAATTTTGTTAAATCAAACTGTGTTTTCACACTGTCAGTTTTATGTGGCGGCCAGTCGTGTGCGATCCTTTGATGGGTTGAAGTTCTACATAAGCGAACGTGGCGGCCACGGGCATTTAGCAAATGATGAAAGAGCATTTACACAAAACATCATGTTCGCGGAAGTAATTAATTTCTAAGCTTTGAAATCTTTGCTATACTTCTTAGATTAGTTAGAAGTTTTGATAAATTTATTTATGAGTACATTGTGGTATTGTTATATATCAGTGGCTTGGTGCTAAAAGGGCCAACGTCAATATTTTGCTGTTTTGAATTAATCATTGCATTAGGTTTCTGTTCTTACTCTCTTTTATTTTGCTGAAACAGCCAATGTCTAATGTAACCCAGAACAGCTTCATAAGGATTTTGCTAGCCAACGTTGCTATGAACTCATATAGAAAACTTAAACGTAAATTGCCTTTTTCTCAAAAGTGATTGTTTTGACATTGGCCCTTTTAGCACTGAGGCACAGATATGTACTATCAAACGTGCTGCAAACTTTTATATTACAGACATATATACACAAACAGACATATATATCTGTGGACTTTTGACAAAAGTGCTTAAGTCGACTCAAGAAAATTTAGAATTTTTATTAACATTAAATACTGATTCTATAATAGTTATTCTGCCTATTCATGGGATCCGATACGGATTGGATTGGATTGGAAACGAAATTCTACTCCAATTGTGAATGCGTTCATGAAAGCGTAACGAAATTTCTTTGTTCAAAAACTGTTTATTTTCGTTCAAAGTTCAAAATATCGTTTATTAAGTTGTTTATTTAGTAATAAGAGGTTAGGGAAAATTTTGTTCTATCTGTTAAATGCAAAAAAGAAAGGCTTCCTGAACTCCAATCCATGAATAATTAATTCCGTTTCTCAACGAAAATGTCGCAAATCCAATTATAAACGGAATTCATGAACGCAATCAGCTGGATTTGTTGAGAAAACTATACCAAACTAATCCGTATTGTTGTCTGTGAACAGGCTGATTAATAAAAATGTTAATGTTTGAAAATTTTAGCTCATCCCGATTGTTCTCAATTTGCGACTGATCAGCAAAGAGTTTAAAAATGCTAAAAAGGGAAAAAAATTCAATATGAAACTCTAACCAAAATCACTTAAGGTGTTTTCTTTTCTATAAAAAATCTTAAATTTGATTACTTTTTACTAAAAAGTCGCAATTTGGCATCCCTCTAAAGCAAAAATTTACCATCGTAGGTGATGATACAATAATTTCTAATAAATCCACTTCCTCGAAAAATGATTTATATTGGAAATATTTATTGAAAAGTGCAAACAACGCAACATTTTTTTTTTTTGTAAAAAAGAAAACGCCATTAGGTTTACTTAACTTTCACTTCTCTTAAGGCGCATACACAAAATTTTTTGTTAATCACTTTAACGGTATTTTGGCTTTCCTGAAAATGTTGAAAATTACACTTAAGTTGTTTTCTCAAAAGTCCACAGATATATGTATACATTTTTATTATTCTAAATTTTTTTGCAATTTTTAATTTTGTAAAACTTTTTTGGCGAAATGAATACAAAGAATAAAACGAAATATGAAAACCCCTTCACTTATTGTTGTTCTTTTATTTTATTTTATTAACACGAATTTAAAGAAAGAATTTCATTCCCGTTCATAATATATAAAGAAGTACCGGCTAAGTGGTCGAATTTCGACCACCGAGAGATCCTAGTTATATAATTATAATGCCTCAACAGTTTGTATTTAATTTTGTTTTTTATTTTGGTATATTAAGAAGTGTATAGAGGAGTAATGAAAGGGCTAATAAATATTGTTTTATTTTCTTCTTTATATAGTTTCTGAGAATTCAGTAGAAAATACAAAAACAAAATGTCTATTGTTTTTGTTGTAGTAGATGTGAGCGTATTTGTATTAATATAATTTGGAGAAACCCAATGGCGAGTGCTGCAAACAACACAAAACAATACACTCAGAATCGCAGCAGGATGTGCAAAAATTACTAACATAGACCATCTGCATGAGGATACATTAATGTCCGTGAGGCAGCATAATTTACTGCTAACAAGCAGTTCCTGATGGCTTGCCACCTGCCAACCCACCCAAATCATCAAATTCTGATGCAGGACCCTCTCCCAAGACGCATCCGATCAGATTTTCGGCGATATCGCGATAACATCACAAACGTCATTCCACCCGATGTCAACTCGGTGCCTGTAGCGAACGCCATGAAAATGTTGCATCAACAGTCGGTCAACGAAACTGTGAATAGCTATAGATACAACAGGGTTCTCAATACCCAACCCCTGCGATCTCAGACAGTGAGCGCCAGCTGCCTAGACAATCTCGTTCAACACTGACACAGTTAAGGAGCGAATGGATCAGTATCCTGAATTGCTACCAGGAACGAATAGTTTCAGGTGCCCTAAGCCGGTGCTGAGATTGCCTTCAAAGCCCCCACGCCACTGAGCATTTGTTTAGTTGCCCAAATAGGTCCACAACTCTCCAACCTATTACCTATGGCTAAGGCTTCTTGAGGTGACGAGATCTCTCCAACTCCAACCTGACAATACTAATCACATAAAAATCTAATATTTTCAGGAAGAAACTCCCGGCAACAGCAGCAGAGCTATTACAAAAACAACAACCAGGCCCACTATGTCGACACGAATCTTTCTTTCGCACAATTAAATTTAAAACAAAAACAAAATTTTAGACTTTAATTGTACTAAAGAACGAATCGTGCCGACATAGTGGGCCTGGCAGTAAATGTTTTAAAGTTTTCAGTTCAAAGAGAAAATGAAAACGACGACATTTATAAGAGTTATTGTTGTGTACCAACTAATAAGAGTAGTTATAAATTTAAAGTAATATATAATATTGATATTTTTTCGAAAATTCCTATTTAGCTGGATAAATTTAATTTTAGCTTGAAACTGGACAAGCATCAAAAGCTGAACAGCCCAGTCAAGTCCATTCCATCTGGCAACCCTACCGTCCACACATGCAATTTTTGTTGCAGCAATTTCTGAATTTGTGCGAGAGTGTTGAAGTAGAAATATATACCATATCTATTCCTCTCCCGCTCTTTCTCACTGGAAAATGAAGAATTGCTGCCGCAAAAAATTGCACGTGTGGACCGGGATATTGAATTATAGGTAGCTTCACGGTGCAATAATAAAAATTTAAATTTTTTTAGTTTTTGATTTTATATATATGAAGAGCTTATTGTAATAACATCATAAGCCACCCGAATTGAAAAACTGGTTTTATGAGTTTTTCCTACTTATTGTAACAATCCCAAAATCCCCTCAAAAGGTTAAACTATTTTCCAATTAGTTTATGATTTTGACGATAATTGACTTTTTACATCTTAATATTTTTGTTGAATTTTTTCGTAATAACATCATAAGCCATACCAATTTTTTACAGCTTAAAAACAAATTTGGATTTTTGAAGAAGTTATGTATGAAAGTCATTTTTTAATCAGGCATGAATGTGTGGGTATACAAAGACGTTTTGTGAATTGAATGTTATATAAAGTGGGCAGCGAACTTACTAGCCAAGAGATCGCCGAAAAATATCTGATGTTATTGATTTTGGAGTGATAAATGGTGTGCCCAGCGAAATGATCCAATTTGAAGCATCTTTAGAATTGTCTTCAGATCACTCACCAAGTATTGTCACTATATATTCACATACAACTTCTTCACCCATTTGTGATTTAATGATGACAACCACACGTATAAGTTGGTTGAAATACAAGCAAAAAAATTGTGCTTATTGCACACAAAATATTCCATTAAAAACGCCTGCTGACATAGATAACTCTATTAGAAATTTTGAGGCAAACCTTAAGCAAGCGGCTCTAAATGCCACTACTACAAATCTCCATGTGAGATATTATAAAATTTATTCAGCATGTGTAGAACGGCTTTTATCCGAAAAAAAAGAGTTCGGAAAGAATGGCAACGCTACAGATGCCCTCAGCTAAACTCTAGGCCATAGTGCGCAAACAAACAAAACTTTTCGCAACCATTTCATGCGAAAACACTAACTTTTAAATTATTTTTAATCGTTTCGTACATGAGCAAAACCAAAACAAATACTTTTGAATTACAATTGGCTTTTCACTCATCTGCATGCTTAATATCCCATTTCCATCGTACAATTGCAAATAAAACAAAAGCAGATATGTATTTCGTTGAATAGTTGATTGTATTTAACATAAACACGCTAACACATTCTCTACTACGATGAGCAAATCAATCGGGAAACGTTTGCAAATGTATTTTCCAAGGTAAATTAAACAGATACTTAGTAAATTTGAGAATGTGTGCGTCACACAGACAATAGATTTTGACATATTTCTGGTGTGTTTCTATCAACAAAGTACATGTGCTATTAAATTTGAGAGAGCTTATGAATGTGTGTGACTCACAGATAATGGATTTGACATATTTCTGGTGTGTATCTACCAACAAAATGCATGTGTTTTTTGGCGTTGTATTTGTTGCAGTAATGGTGGTACGTGCGATTAATATGCCTTGGTGTTTTCTTAAAACTTTTAAATTTTGTTCTTCCTCATTTAAGTTAATGTACATTTTGTGTACACAAGCACAAACAATACAATACTAAATTGGACTATCATTCTCGTTGTTTTTGTTTTGATTTACATATTGAAAAACACAAAACGAAACCAAACGTTTCGTAATGGTGGTACCTGCGATTAATATGCCTTAGTATTTTCTTAAGACTTTTAAATTTTGTTCTTGCTCTTTTCTTTTCCAGCTGCGTACATTTAAGTTAATGTACATTTTGTGTACACAAGCACAAACAATACAAAACTAAATTGGACTGTCATTCTCGTTGTTTTTGTTTTGTTTTACATATTGAAAAACACAAAACGAAACCAAACGTTTCGTTTATTTTCCTACTCTGCTCTAGGCTGAAGGAATGTACTAAAGAGCTTAAAACTCTACTAGAATAACCAAAAACTTCTTCTCTTCAAAAATTTCTGAATGGGCTCGACGCAACAACTCGAACAGACTATTCGCTATGGAGAGCAGCCCGAGGCCTCAAAAGACCAGTGATATATACGCCTCTATTGCGAGCTTCGAATGAAGACTGGGAAAAAACTGCCGCTGAAAGAGGTACTCTGTTTGTAAACCACTTGCAGAAAGAAGTTACTCCAAATACGTCTGATACTATAGTTGAGCTGCCACCAGTCCGCGCTACACCAGATGTTACTTTGAGGTTCAATATTCTTGAGATTGAACACTGTATTGCGGGCTTAAATTCGCAAAAAGCTCCAGGTGCTAATAAAATAAGCAATAAGAAGCTCTTAGAGCTACCCTATGCTGCAAAACGGATAATTTTATTTATTTTTAACAGTATTTTGCGCCTCAAATGCTATCCCGCAGAATGGAAGGTTTCGCTGATTACCATGATACCTATGACAGGCAAAGATCATACCGAGGTGGAATCCTACAGGCATATAAACCTATTGTCTGACATGTCAAAACTATTTGAAAAGCTACTTATGAGTAAGCTAACACCCATACTGAATTGTACTGGATGCATTCCAGACAACGAATTTTAGGAGACAACATAGCACGATTAAACAAACACATAGACTTGTGCACGTGGCTAGAAAAACATTCGAAGAAAAGAAATATTGTTCTGCGCTCTTTATCGATGTTTCTCAGGCAATTGATAAAGTATAGCACGAAGGTTTAATACATAAACTAAAACAAAACCTACCCACACTTCAGCTTTTAGAAAGCTACTTAACTGAGCGAAAATTTGTTGTTAAAGGCGTTATTTTCTAAGCCCTCCGCAACCGATTGAAGCCGGAGTTCCTCAAGGCAGTATCTTTGGTCCTGTATTGTATCTGATATATGCCTCTGACTTGCCGGTAAGCAGTAACATACACATATCAACATTCGCTGATGATACAGCTTTCCTAAGTGTCCATAAAAGCCATCAAGAAGCTTCCCAAAACTGAAAGAGTATATACCCTAGTTGGAACAATGGCTAAGACAATGGCGAATTAAAATTAACGCGCAAATATGTCTACACATTACCTTAACATTATGCAGAGAAACCTGTCCACCTATACAAATAAATAACCAAACTATACCTCAACACACTGAAGTAAAATACCTCGGCGTTCATCTTGATCGTCGTCTAACATGGAAGTCACACATAAATGCAAAGGTGACCCAAATGAAATTAAAAGTAGCTCAAATGAATTGGCTCATTGGAAGGAACTCTACTCTAAACCTAGATTGTAAACTTCTTCTATACAACTCCATTCTAAAACCAATATGGTCCTACGGAATCCAGTTATGGGGCACTGCCTCGGCATCAAATGTAGAAAAAAATTCAAAGGTAACAAAATAAAATACTCCGTACGATTACAGCAGCACCATGTATCTCAGAAACAAGCGAATTCATAAAGATTTAAATGTGCCGCTGGTGAAGACAGTGTTTTCTAAACATGTGACAAGATAGATAAAAAAACTTGGACTTTTTTCCTCTCGGTATATCGAAAAGTGGCCTTCGATATAACAAGAGTGGAAAACACTTAAGGCCGGCCAAAGGGCGGCTATGCAACAATTTTTAGTCATCGAAACCGCTTTTCGATATACTGAGAGAAGAAAACCCTAAAGCCCGGCCAAAGGCCGGTAATGCAAGACTCTCTCCTCAGCGAAGCCGCTTTTCGATATACTGAGAGGAGAAAACCTTTAAGCCCGGGCGAAGGCCGGCCATGCGCAAATCTTTACTCAGCGAAGCCGCTTTCAATATATCGAGACACTGTGAAAAGTGTCATAGAGTCCATGGACGTAGTGACATTTTTTGGAGTGACATAGTGTCTATGAACATTATGTCAGTGGACATTATGACATGCCTCCCCTTAAAAGCCCATTAAAACAAATTTACAAAATAAGCTTTATTTTTAGAAAATCGATAGATAAATATTTATTTTATTCTTAAAATAGTGAAGCACCCAATTTTTGCGAAAATTGGGACTATTTACACTGTACAACAAAATCAATATTTTTTATATAACAATGTTCTAACGATTGACAACAAAAACGTGTATCTGTGTATTGAAAGCTTACATCTGGGATCTATTTCAGGGAGAGATAAATTTGCCCCTTTACACAGGTCAACACGTATTCCTACGCCCGTGATTTCTTAGTCAATTTGCGTACATATGATACTGAGCTCCAATACCTATAAATCACTTTTTTGAATTGACTCTGTATCTCGAGATTTTCCGTTATAAAGAAAAAACAGAATGCTGCATCATATAATTTGCATTTGGTCGAGAACTAGTTCTTCGATTAAATTAAAAAAATACAGAAGGATCGGAAGCTACATAGCCTATAAATTACTTCCTTATTAATTTTAATTAACTACTTCCTTACTAAATTGTGAATAAATTCAGAACTTATGAAATTATTTTAATAAATTTTAGCTCATTTTATTTGTAACATATCAAGTCATCACAATTAAGAATAAAATTTAAATTTTTCTTCAGTTTAAAATTTTAATGAGTCTTTTAAAAAATTGTTTTTCCAAATTTTTTTGAAAAAATTTATATTTTTTTTATAAAACTTTCTGAATATCTCCGAAACTGTAAGACTATTAAAAAATTATTAAGGCATTAATTTAAAGGTTATATTCTTTCCTATCCTTCTGTTTGTTTAAACTTAATCGAAGAAGTAGTTCTCGAGTAAATGCAAATTATGTGATGCAGCATCAGTGTTGCCAGTGAAATTTCGAGAAAGATACATTTTAATTTCCAAAAAGATAAATTTTTTCCCCAAAAGATATATTGTAAAAAAATTTTCAAAATCCGTTTTAACGTTTAACATATCGACCCCTTATTAATTTAATTTAATTAAATTTTTCAGGAGGAGGGTTTTTTATTGTATTTAAACATGATTTATATTCATAAGCTGTGGCTTACGATAAAATTCTATAGCCTGTATTTCAAAAGTTATCAAAAATTTTTATATTTTTACGATTTAAAACTATTGGTATCCTCATAAAATTTTGATTTCAATAAAAAAAAATTACAAAATGTCGACTACGATCATTTCGCGCAAAGGGGTTGATATATTAACATAAGATTTTTATTTCATATTTAATGAATATTGCAAAGAAAATGATATCATATAAATTTATTGTTATATTTATTTAAGTCATATATACATATTAGGTATGTAGTTTTTACAAATACAGTAAGCAAACTTTAAAATTAATTATATGTAACTATATTTGGATGTTGTCAAAACAAATTAATTTTGTAAAATTTAATATACTAGTAAAGGCGTTTTTTAGTATTCATAACGAAATAACTTTAAAAAACTTTGTCAGAGACGGAAAGTATAATATTTTATTTCTGTACATTTTGCGTACAGATTCAAAAGCTACGAAAAATGTCAGGATTATACATGGTACCTAAAGTCATCAAAAGATACGAAAAATGTATCTTTCGTATCCTAATGGCATCACTGTGCAGCATCCTCTTTTTTCTATATAACGGAAAATCTCGAAACACAGAGTCAATTAAAACAAGTAAGAGTGCTATATTCGGCTGTGCCGAATCTTGTATACCCTTCACAAAGTAATATAAAAGTTATATCTGTGGTCACAAGGTATAACAGTTAGGTCGAGTTAGGATAAAGTGTATTTATCATTATAATTTTGTTTATTTCTCTTAACTTAACTGTTGTTTCATTAAAAATTAAATTACAA
Organism: Panzeria rudis; assembly: GCA_956483635.1. Lineage (NCBI taxonomy): Eukaryota > Metazoa > Arthropoda > Insecta > Diptera > Tachinidae > Panzeria > Panzeria rudis. Next base: position 74,722,465 of record OY101447.1, on the reverse strand, counting down.
ATTAATTAGCTTAATCTAATTTCCATGATTTTACACAGCGATTTTAAAATTCTCACTAGCCAAAATCGAGTTTAGTCGTTATTCTTTGTGGGCAGAGATACATGTACTTGTAATTATACACGAAATAGCTATGCAATAATTTCCAAATAACTTTCTTAATTACTGTTTTCGTAAAATAAGCGAACTTTGCATATATGTAGCTATTACGTAATAAAGTATTTTGTAATACATATGTACATAATTTATTCAATTGAGTTTTTTTAAATATCTAATGTGTAATTTACGCATCAGATACATACCTATTTGTTGAGATTACGTGTATTAGTTGTACGAAAAGTATATTACAAAATTGGTATTCTTAAGCGTAGTATGCAGTTCTCACTGAAATTCAGGTTTGGAGTTTTGCATTTATTTCTACACGGAAAAATAATCGTGTAGAATTCTATACAGAATTTTGCTTGCATACACACAAATTTATATATTTTTTAATTTACAGCACAGAAAAACACTAAAAATTAGTTACAATGTAAGAAAAACTAGAAATGTCAAAAATTACCTGACCAAACAATTGTCTGAACATTAATTTTTGTTTCAGTTGACGGAAAAAATTCTCCACTTATTGTTATAGCATGCCTGTAATAGACAATAAATACCAAAATTCCGTGTACTTTTCTTTTGGAACTGCGTACTAGTAAACGGAAATTTCTTTAAGAAATTTACCAACCTGAATTTCAGTTTGTTTTTTTTTTACACATCCTTCTTATGGCAGCCTGAATTTTATTCAGAGCTGCATACTACGCTTTAAACAAGAATTTTTAGATTACATATGTATATACAGTTCATTTCGCATTACTTTATGCAAATATAAATTTAGAATTTGAGCTCAAAAAAATATTGATATTCTAAACATTTTATTGCAATTTTTCTATTTGATGCTAAAAAATTGTATCCCAAATAAATATTTTATTGATTTTATTTATTTACTATTAACTTATTTGCTATAATCTATTTTTTTCTGTTATTGATTTTAATATCTTATGATATATAAGTATATTTATTAAATAACATTAAAAGAAACATTAAAAAAAATAAAAAATGAAAGTTTCAGACGACGTGACTTGAACCCGGCTCCCGAGAGAAAAACAACAGTTGGGAAACTGTCTAGCGCTCTCAGCCAAACAGTCACAACTTTAAATGGGTTTAATTTAATACAAATACTTAACAGCTGGCTTGCAGGGTCAGTCATACAATATCTCAACTAATATTATATGAATCGTCGTACAAAAGATCAGATGATAGGGATGGCTGGCAGATCTAATGATTTATCGTCATTTTGACGATTTGTCAAAAATGGGACTTTAATGGCTAAACGATTTTTGCCTTAAATTTTACGATTTTCAAGAATTATAAGTTAGTTAATACAATATTTTAGAAGAGTGTTGTGTTTTTCTTCCGACGGGGTTTTTTTGAATTTGGAACGATTTTCCGTCATCCCACATCAAATTTGGTTTGTAAACAGACCGGTTTCGGCTATGTGCCATCTTCAGTGTTCTATTGAATACTAAATCGTTTTTCTGTTGTACGTACCTTCCTTGATCCCTCTTGTATTCTGCTCCCTATTTCTCTCTCCCGCTCTTTCTCTCTCTCTCTCTCTCTCTCGCCTCTATATGCTTTTGTGTGTCTCTATCTGCTACCTGTTTCTCTTACTATTATGTTTGTGTTTAATATTTTGTTTATAATCTGCTCTATTAGTTATCAGTTGTTTTATCCCTACGTAGGTAATAATCCGTAATTGTACGTTTCTGGGTAATCCTTTTGTCTTGTTCATTTTCTACTACGTTGCCTGGACTATTGTTTTCTTTTGTGTAAAAATATTTTAACGGTTCAAATATTACGTCTGAAGCAGTGTTTATTTGTTCATTTATTATTCTTCCGTCAAATATTTTTTGCTTGTATATTTCCATGTTCTCTAATACGTTCAGTCGCCGTCCATTATGTTGTGAATGTAATAGTTCAACTGTTTTTCCAATATGTCCTGGTGTACATTTGTTGTCGAATATGTGGTTTGCGAAATTCGATTCTTGTTTTAACTTCATAAACAGTATAATCACATGTTTAGTGAATTTGGCTTTTAGAAAAATAATATAAGTACAGCGCAGTAACTCAGTAAGCCACAAAAATATTGAATAAATCAACTTTTAAGTTTAATAAAAATTTAACATTGTATGGTTTTAGGAATTTTCTACTTTAAATACGCAGTATAATCATTTGAATTATGTTATTTGAATTTATCAAAAAATTTCGCATAGGATGCAAAGCTATACTTGAACGTTTTTTTTTAGTGTTTAAAAATTTCTATATTTGATATACATCCATATGTACGTATGCAGCAGTTGATAAATTATGGAGAGAAGAGGTTTTAAAAAACATATAATACTAAAAATATTAACATTAAAATTATTAGTTATTGGCACAACTATCCCTTTTACTCCTTACTTTTATTACATATTGTAGCAAAAGCTACAAAATTCTTAATCAAAATTGTTTTAAAAGTTCTAAAATATTTGGAACGATTTTCCGTCATCCCACGTCAAATTTGGTTTGTAAACAAACCGGTTTCGGCTATGTGCCATCTTCAGTGTTCTATTGAATACTTAATCGTTTTTCTATTATACGTTGTTTCTTTTATAATTCGTTTGTATACCTAACTTCCTTCCTTGATCCCTTTTGAATTCTGCTCCCTATTTCTCTCTCCCGCTCTTTCTCTCTCTCTCTCTCGCCTCTATATGCTTTTGTGTGTCTCTATCTGCTACCTGTTTCTCTTACTATTATGTTTGTGTTTAATATTTTGTTTATAATCTGCTCTATTAGTTATCAGTTGTTTTATCCCTACGTAGGTAATAATCCGTAATTGTACGTTTCTGGGTAATCCTTTTGTCTTGTTCATTTTCTACTACGTTGCCTGGACTATTATTTTCTTTTGTGTAAAAATATTTTAACGGTTCAAATATTACGTCTGAAGCAGTGTTTATTTGTTTATTTATTATGCTTCCGTCAAATATTTTTTGCTTGTATATTTCCATGTTCTCTAATACGTTCAGTCGCCGTCCTTTATGTTGTGAATGTAATAGTTCAACTGTTTTTCTAATATGTCCTGGTGTACATTTGTTGTCGAATATGTGGTTTGCGAAATTCGATTCTGGTGTTATTCCTGGTTCTCTCAGTTTCTTGTTGTAGTCTCTCATGTGCTCGCGAAATCTTGTTTTTATCTTTCTTCCAGTTTGTCCGATATAACTGTGTTGGCATGTGCAAGTTAATTTGTACACTCCTTGTTTATCTAGGAAGTCTGTTTCGTTTGTTCTGGTCTGTAGTATTCTACCCAAGTTGTTTCTTGTTTGGAATGCTGTGTTAATGTTGTGTTTTCTAAAAAATTTTGTCAGTTTGTATGTTGATTTTCCCATATACGTAAAGGTAGCCCAGGTTTTCTTTTCTTGTTCCTGTTCTCTGATCCGTTTCTTACTTGCCTAGATATCCTTTCTAATCTTGTCAACTAGGTCTTTTTTATATCCGTTGTTTTCCGCTATGTTATATATTATTTCTAACTCTTTCATATAGGCCTCACGTGTTAGGGGTATTCGTTCAAGTCTCGTTATTAATTGCCTAATTGCTGCGTTCTTATGTTGTTGAGGATGGTTTCATGAATAGTGTATTATTGTATCTGTAGCGGTTGGTTTTCTGTATATTTTGTATTCAATTCAATTTAAGCTCTTATTTGCCCTAATCGTTAGGTCTAGGTAGTTTATCCTTTCGTTCTCCTCCACTTCCATTGTAAATTTTATGTTTTTGTGTTGTTTGTTCAGTAGATCCAGAATTTGCTCCTCCATATTTACTTCTAGTACACATATAATATCGTCCACGTATCTTGCACAGAATGTTACCCTAAAAATTGGTTTTTAAGTTCTCGTCGTATTTTTCTTATAAATTTTGCATAAATACTTCCATGAGTATTGCTGATGTTGGATTTCCCATTCCAAATCTGTTGATTTTCCTATATATGCTGCATACGTACATATGGATGTATTCAAATATAGAAATTTTTAAACACTAAAAAAAAACGTTCAAGTATAGCTTTGCATCCTATGCGAAATTTTTTGATAAATTCAAATAACATAATTCAAATGATTATACTGCGTATTTAAAGTAGAAAATTCCTAAAACCATACAATGTTAAATTTTTATTAAACTTAAAAGTTGATTTATTCAATATTTTTGTGGCTTACCGAGTTACTGTGCTGTACTTATATTATTTTTCTAAAAGCCAAATTCACTAAACATGTGATTATACTGTTTATGAAGTTAAAACAACAATTGATCATTTTATTGATAAGAATTTCGTTTATTTTGGGTAAAAACTGTAAATTTATTTGTTATGTTATTTATTATTAATTATCATTCTGTTTATTAAGTAGATTTCTATACGATTTTTCGCTCGAAATTTGACGAATTTATCCCTATGTCATCTGGCAACTATGCCTTGCCTCGTTTCTGTAATTTGTGAGAATTTCTTATATCGAGAAAAAATTAATAATTATATTTATCATCTTATTTGGATTTTGCTTTTAGAAAAATAATATACATACAGTCCAGTAACTCGGTAAGCCCCAAAAAATCCAAATGCGAAAAGCAATTTCTATTGCAGTTGTATATTTTTATTATAAAAATTTATAAAATATGAAAGGTGAGCGTAGTTTTAGTAAATTGAAGCTAATAAAAATCTACTTAAAGCTAGGAACACAACTGGGACGAACGACGAATTTCGCCTAACGCGACGAATTCGTCGATAAAAATTCGCTGTTTCAGTTCGTCGTATGAAGCAAAATAGTGACGAATACGTAACAGCTGTTGTAGTTGATAAAGTTCTTTACTGTGTGTGCAAAGTGTGATTATATTAAGATAATTCATACTTAAAAAATTAGACATTAACAAAAACACAACTAAAAGCAATTTTTATAGTTAATTATTATCTATATTTATTTCAAATGCTATAAAATGAAAATAAAACAATAATCAAAGTAAAAATTAACTTTATTTACTAAAATACTTCAAAACTTAAACCAAACATGGTCACTTGGCACTGATTTGTTCGTCGTTCGCCGGCGTAAGAAATAGAGTTCGCCGCGTATGACGAATTTCGTCCGACGCCGCTATTGTGTATATTTTCATATACACAAATATGTTTTATTTTTGACGACGAATATTCGCAGCCAAAAATTCGTCGTTCGTCCCAGTTGTTTTTTTAGCATAAGATCGACCCTAGCTTAGGAAAAAATTTCAGACCTGGCAATTTTATCAATTAAAATGATAATGCTCAATCCATAAATAAAGATAATTTAATTGTAAAATTTGCCAAGAAAGGTAACCTTTAATAGATTAATTTAAATCTACAACGACATACCGAACATGGTATCTTTAATTGGTTATTAAAATACCTACATAGATATACACATTCTAATGACTGATTGAAATTGGCGCCAAATACTAATTGCGTTATATAGCATTAAGGGCTTTCTTAAAGAAACAGGAGTGTAATAATTTGACTTAATTAATTTAATGGGAATCGATAAACAATATATATGTTCCTAAGACTATCGAAAATTTTTTTGTCTTTTTTAAACTTTGTATTATTTAGGGCCATTATTACAACTTGGTAATAGTTAAAGGCAGGATTTTGTCGAAATGATAAACAGTTTATCATTATTACAAATTTACTTTAACCTAGCAGGAAAGATAAATTTGCCTTTAACTTATCGCTCACTTGCAACCAAAATTTTTTGCTTTTAATTTTAGCACAGCTTTAACATATAATTTATTTTGAACTGGAAAACACTCAATTAAAAATATTGAGAAAAGTAAATGATACCTAGTTAAAAAATAGTCGCCAGCTTAAAAAATTCTTCCTTATTTTGTATATTAAAATAGGAAGCTATTAAAACTAAAAAGCGTTTTCATAGTTTTAGCTGACTGCCAACATTGACGATAGATATGTAAATGAAAAGATATATTAAGTCACAAAAATTATTCATCAAGCCAGATAAAGACAACAATAAAATTTTATATCAGCTTCAAAAACATGTTTTTTTTAAACTATATCATAATTTTTTCTGTTGACCAAAGGCCACCGATATCAAATCTCGCTCCACCCTGGCCGGCGCTGCATTCATATATATGTATGCAGCAGTTGATAAATTATGGAGAGAAGAGATTTTAAGACCCATATAATACTAAAAATATTAACATTAAAATGATTAGTTGTTGGCATAACTATCCCTTTTACTGCTTACTTTTATTACATATTGTAGCAAAAGCTGCAAAGTTTTTAATCAAAATCAAAATTGTTTTAAAAATTGTAAGATATTGTATTAACTAACTTATAATTCTTAAAAATAGTCAAATTTAAGGTAAAAATCGTTTAGTCGTTAAAATCCCACTTTTGACAAATCGTCAAAATGACCATAAATTATCAAGTCTGGCAACCAACCCTATCATCTGATCTTTTGTACGACGATTCATATAATATTATTTGAGATATTGTATGACTGACCCTGCAAGCCAGATGTCAAGTACTTATATTAAATTAAACCCTTTTAACTTTGTGGCTGTTTAGCTGAGAGCGCTAGACGGTTCCCCAACTGTTGTTTTTCTCTCGGGATCCGGGTTCAAATCACGGTGCCTGAATCTTTTATTTTTTAAATGTTTCTTTTAATGTTAATTAATAAATATACTTATTTATCATAAGATATTAAAATCAATAGCAGAAAAAATAGGTTATAGCAAACAAATTAATAGTAAATAAATAAAATCAATAAGATATTTATTTGGGATACAATATTTTAGTATCAAATAGAAAAATTGCAAAAAAATTTTTAGAAAATCAATATTTTTTGAGCTCAAATGATTCTAAATTTATATTTGCATAAATTAATGCGAAATGAACTGTATACACATATGTAACCTAAAAATTCTTGTTTAAGAATACCAATTTTTTAATATACTTTTTGTACAACTAATACACGTAATCTCAACAAATAGGTATGTATCTGATGCGTAAATAACACATTAGATATTAAAAAAAAACTCAATTGAATAAATTATGTATGTATTACAAAATACTTTATTACGTAATAGCTACATATATACAAAAATTTGCATGTTTTACGAAAACAGTAATTAAGAAAGTTATTTGCATATTATTGCATAGCTATTTCGTGTATAATTGCAAGTACATGTATCTGTGCACTCAAGGAATAACGACTAAACTCGATTTTGGCTAGTGAGAATTTTAAAATCTCTGTGTAAAATCATGGAAATTAGATTAAGCTAATGCTAGCAATTTTATACTATATTAATTTGTAGTTTAATTTATAATGAAACAACAGTTAAGTTAAAAGAAATAATCAAAATTATAATGATAAATATTCTTTGGCCTAGGTCGACTTAACTGTTATACCTGTGACCAAAGATGTACCTTACTTTTGGTTTTCTTGACATTCAGTTTTAAGAACGTAGTAGGTATAAAAGAAAACGTTCTTTCCTTAATAATTATTTCATAAGATATTAGAATCAGGAACCAAAAAGTAGATTATACCTAGCAAACAAATCAATAATAGTAAATAAATAAAATCAATGAAGCAGTTATTTTAATTTCTATATTTTGGATTTTCGTAATACGTTTTAAGCTTAATTTGATAAAAATTAACTGGAATAAAGGATTTAAATGTGAATTTTCAAATTTTGTTTATAAAAACATCAACAAAGTACAAATAAAAACGTGAAATAATGATTATTTCTAAGAAAAAATCCTTCAAAATCCTTTTTTATGTGCACTTTGTATACCTGCACACTTAACACATTTTTTGCAGTTTTAAGTTATTTTCATATAAAAAATCAAATTTAGCTGCATACGCTATATAATTGTGTTTACCTGCACATTAATGCAGATAAGTATATTTAGTTTAACAGCATTTTTGAGTTATCTGCACAAAAAATCGTGAAAAGTTGTTGTGCAGCTAAATCAAAATTACTGTACTAATACATTCTTATACTCAGGTTTTTGACAACATACTTATGTTTTCGATAACTAACTTGTCAAGAGTCTTTCTGTCTTTTCTATGGTATATACGCCATTCGTTGCGAAAGGGTATATAAGATTCCGCACAGCCGAATACATCAGTATTACCTGTTTTTTATTATCACTATATGTTATATTGACTGTTTGTTGTTGCGGTAACCTTAGTTATAGATATCCTCTGAAAATTTCAGGTCTCTAACTATTACGGTTCACGAGTTAGAAGCTTGTGACTGATGGACATCGCATCGAAAACTAATACATAATAATAACAATAATGTATGCAAAACTAATTACAACAATACAAAAAGGATAAAATTACAACAAACACATGACGTACAGAAAATCTAAGAACACATAATGTATTAGCACAAAGCACAAGAACGTACATTGTTTCACAACTGAGCTCGTTGTTGGACGAGTAAGTGGTCAGAATGGCGTGCGGAAGGTGATGTGTTCGATACTAGTTCTTTTTATAACATTTTTAAAATATATATGATATGCATAGTATATATATTTTTATTTTGTCCATATCTCAGCCATTTATGGACCGATTTCGATGATTCTTTACAATAAGCTTCTCAGAGCTGAATTTGACAGATAAATTGAGTGTAGAGTACTACCAGACGTATAGGGTCATATAAATTCACAAACACATGAAAATCGGAACAAAGTAGCTTTTTGGATATATCTCTCTTATATATGAACCGATTTTCCTGAATTTCACATACAAAAATCTTCAGGAAAAGCCAGTCAACCGACTTCAACATTTAGGTCCATAAGTCTTCTAGGACCTCTGAATTATATCTTTCAACATCGTTCAGAAAAAACGGACAGACGGTCACCGCTAAATCTACTTAGATTTTTATAAGGATCACGAATATATATACTTTATGGGGTCGCAAGTGATTACTGTAGAAATTACAAATGGAATGACAAACTATATATAACCTTACCATTTTTGGTGAAGGGTATAAAAAAAGTAACTTATAGGCACTGATGCTCAGTACCAAGTGCATACAAATTGACTACGAAACCGTGGACCTTACAGAAAAAATTTCATTTTGTTGGTCTGTGCATAAAAAAATATATTTTCATCATTGCGGTTTGAATAATTCCAAAAGTATTAACTGCCTGTTCAACGATGTCGAAGGAAAACCTGTGCTATCGAAAGCCACTTTCTCGAAATCTAGTCAATTTGGATTCAACAATATCGACAACTTTCGTTTGCTTGCACTTGCGTGTGTCAATGTTTCTCTCTTAAGTATTAAAATTTTACAATAATGTCATCCCGCTTGACCACGACAGACGGAAATAATATCGCCATCGAACAATTGGCAAACGTTTCTCGGATAAAACGTTCGACTATCGCTAATGAAACGAAAAAGAACCCATAGAGCTCACCGCTCTGTTTGTGCCAGTTTGTGCTCAGTTTGTGCCAGCAAATCTTTCGATCTCGAAGGTTTGCTTTGATATTAATAGCGAATCTTTAGCAATATCTAAAACGAATAACTTTAACGATATCATTAAATATTCACTAAAAATAGTTATAGTTATTCGATATTAATATCGCTAAACATTCATTTTTAATAGTTTGGTAATAGTTCGAGAGCGACTTCTCCCTTAATTTTGAGTTCTTTCTCTCTTATTTTTTGTTTTGCGTCTTTTTTTCAAAGCAATTTTGCCTTTAAAGATTTATGTTCGCTAAAAGAAGACCACAATATCATTTATAAAGATTTGTTGAGAAGTTAGCTGAGATAACGTTTTTCAACTAATTTACTTAAGATTAAGTTCGCCATTTCTTCGCAAAAACTTCGTCATTGCGAATGTTCACTTTTGTTTTAAATTTTCAAACACTTAGCGAACATTGATCATTGAACCAAACATACGACAAGAGAACCCATTGTAAGGTACTCGCAGTTGTACAGGAAATTTTTATAATTTTCTAGTACAAATTTTAGTTTTGTTGCACAGGTGCTACTACCTTGTTTGATGGGCCTTACACAGTAAAGAATGTTTTAGTAGCTTATATTTTGTTTAGAAAAATCATGATAAGAATGATAAAAAATATTATAATAAAAAGAGATATTACGAGTTCTAGGAATTTAATGGACTTCTATGCAAAATTTTTTACCAGTCGCAAGCAACAGAGTTGGTGAGTGATTTTATTCATGAACGCAAATCAGTGTTCTTTCGCTTAGAATGCGCATAAACATAGTCTTATCTAAAGTTTTTTAGTGGTTTTTGTAATAAAATCAGACACCCCTTCCCAAGTTATGATGATATCGATGGAGCGGCATCTTCAATACTCGATTTTTTTAAAAATCAGATAATTTCGCTTTATTGTGAATAAAATCAATATTTATCAATAGATTTTCATGATAGGAAGCTAATTTTATTTCTAGTATATGGAATTTTATGATCGCCTTTTTATACATACATTTAAAAAAAGTTAGAACGACTTAAAAGTAATTTTATTTCAAGATTCGTAGTAGTTTTTGTAATAAAATTTGACAACCTTGCAGGCTTTTCAAAAATCCCAAATTTTAGAAAAAATTAAAAAAAATTATTCATAGAATTTAACATTTCGACTGTTTTTCTAATTAGGGGACCATAACACATCAAACAAATATAATGGTTCTCCTTGATATTTTTCTTGTTCCATAGTGTAATTTTAAAAAAAACCTGAAATTCAAATTTACAAAATTATTGTTATGAAGGTTGTATAGAAAAATTAATAGATTCCAATCGAACATAAATAAGTTGTTTGTTGTATTGTTTGTAAGTTGTTTAAACTATTTGTGCTTCTATTTTCATACTTCCCATTTCTTGTTTGAGAGTTTTTATATATGCATACGAGTTGGAACACTTTTCAAACATGATGGCTAAAATCTATTGATGTGTTAGCTTAGCACCAATGAAATGCAAGCATATAGAATAGCTAAAACCTACTACAAATAAAAATTTTTCAATTAATTAAAAGTTTCATAAAATTTTAATATTAATCCACTATAGCGCAGTAATTTTTCAGCCGATCAAAGCCATTTAACCACTATTCTGCGGGTAACTTAGTAGACTTTCAGAGAACATATATATAATTCATTTTAATCGAACCAATTTTAATCAAAATTAAAATTTAAACTTTCTAAAAATTAAAATTTTAAAGCAGTAAGCACTACTGGTAAAATGTCTGTTTTAGTCCTAATTAATATTAAAAATTGTTGTTAAATTGCATTAAGTTATTTATGTAAAGTGTAAAAAGTGGACTCACCTCCCTGATCATCGAGAGCTACAAGGGTTCGAATCCCTGCTTCCTTGCTCTGGTGTGCAGCAAAATGTAAAATATTTGTAAAGTTGTGTAAAGTTAGTGTTAAAAGAAATAATTTTTGTATTTTTAATATAAAAATGCAAACTTTATTTTTAATATTTATAATGATGAATATGCATAGTGGGGGTTTATTTGATAAAACAATAGTAAAACGACAAATGTCGGTTTGGTTCCTTTTACAGTAAAATCTAATAACTGAGAACATTTAAAAAGTTACTCTCAAAAAAACCTTTTGTGCTAAAAAAAAACCGAACGGGATAGTTGTAAAAACTACTAATGTAATGAAAACGGCCAAGAAATATAGTATGTATTGTAAAACATGTATGTATGTCTTTGACTTTTACATATTTATGTACATATCACTTATTTGCTGCACCAACGTCATAACTAAAAAAACTACACACAACTTAATGGAAAAAGAATATTTTACTTTTCTCTCAAGAGTTCAGTATATAAGATATTTGTATGAAATTTTAACACAATGTGAAAAACGATATGCCGGTTAATTCTTCTTTGTTAATTAAAAAAATCTCCTTTTTTGAGTTATGACGTTGTTGCAGCAAATGAAAAACATATATTCATTTCTTTCTGAATATAACGTTACGAACCTTAGCCTAATAATCAATTTGGATTCAAAAAACAAATACTCGTACGTTCGAAATAATCATATTAATATTCATTTTCTTTTTTGATAAAAATGATATTTATAATACAAAAATGTTGATATATATTCTTAAATTATCCTATTTCGCAAACTTGTGTACTGTTTTCTGTCTATTTTTAAACATTGTCTTCTGAATTACTTGAGCTGACAGTTGTTAATATTGAAACTCCCCCTGCATATAATGAGGTTAGTGTGGGCCGAAAAAATATTTTTTTTATATTCATTTGGAATAGTATATAATATATATATATATATATATATATATATATATATATATATATATATATATATATATATATATATATATATATATATATATATATATATATATATATATATATATATATATATATATATATATATATATATATATATATATATATATATATATATATATATATATATATATATATATATATATGTATATATGTCAAATATATCAAATAAATTTCATATTTATTATTATTATTATTACAATTATTATTATTATTATTATTATCATTATTATTATTATTGTATATATATAGAACGAACTACGTGTTATATTAACAGTAACAATAATAAGATAATCTCTTTTTTGTAACCTGCCTAATATATTTTCTTTACATACGTGAAGATAATTCAACATTTATTTTAATATGTATACTTTTTATTGTATATCCACAATTATGTTACACGTGGTATGTAGATGGATAGAGCTTACAAATTTACACCAGGAAGAGCTCTTAGCTCATTATTTGATTTAGCGACATACGTATATACGTGAATATAACTTTGCAGACCGAAATATTTTTTTTTCATATACGTCAAGATAACTAGGGAAGTAACGATACGCCTTTTTGCCAATCCGATACTCAAAAGGAACTATCGGTGATACCGATACGCATTTTGATATTCAGTTCATGTTTAAATTAACCAAACTCTATTAGGGTAATGTTGTTGTTATACAAAATTACAGTATTAGAGATTATTATTATTTAAAATTGATATTAACCCAGCATAAAAAATTGGAAGTAGTTTTTAAGGAACTACATTTTGATTGCTTCCAAAGAATCTATGTTAAAATATGCAGATAATTAGTAGAAATACAGGTAAAATTTTATTTAATTCATAAAAAAATTATAGTTCCCTTATAATTTGTAAAAAATAACTAGCTATGTTTAAAAAAAGCTACATTTTAAAGGACATTTCTGTGTTTTTTTTTTGTTCAATAAGCGCGTATGTATAAAAACCAATTTTTCAGGAGAGTCGAAATACTGTATTTTTAATACTACGGACTCTGTGTGATTTTTATAATTTTTGTTGACAATAATGTAAACATACGTGATAAAAAGTTTGTGTAAAAATTTCAGGCAAAAATTCCATAAGGGTAAGATCCTAAAGAATAATAAAAAAAACTATTTGCCAAGGACACTAAAATTGTGTCCAGAAAAAAGCTTATGTCGATAAAAGTTTTTACATTGAACTACGAGTAATACCATATTTACACTATGCAACTTTGTTGCATGCAATTTTCATTTTAAGTGAGAGTGCTGAAATAGAAATGTATACATTTTGTATTTCTTCTCTGTCTTTCTCACTAAAAAAAGAGAGTTGCATGCAACAAAGTTGCGTGATGTAAATATGGAATAACTCAAGAACACAAGATTTTTTATCTGAAAAATGCTTGCGCACAAGTCACAATAAGTTTTTATTAACTGAACAACAACCAAAAAAATCAGTCACAGAATACTATTCCGATCGGAAGTGCTTCCAATTCCGTAAGTTGCTTCTTCAGAAAACGAAAATTTTCTTCTTAATCAAACCTCTTTTAAATTTCAAAGTGGAATCGAAAAACAGTTTTCTACTGACTAAATACTAAAAAACGTGCATACTTTTACGAGCGTCAAATAAATATTTGGTTATGTGCTTTCCATGTTAATAAAAAGATCAATGTGAGCTTTGCATCTTAATACAAGAGTAAACAAAGACCTCAAGGTATAAAAACTTTATCATTGTAAAAACGAAATAAAAAATAAAAGGAATCTAAAGCACCAAAAATTTACTTTTTCGGAATGACAACTAGGGAATCAAAACAAATCCGTAAGGAATTTGTGACACGGCCAGTGATGTTAACTTTTATTTTTTAAATACCGTACGACTCTCGAAAAATTACGGTTTTTAGAAGAAATTAGCGTACACAAAAGTTTTAAATTAATATAACAGCTGTATTCATAAGCAGTTTACTTGAACTAGGATCCCACCTAGTGGTCCAAATGGAAAATATATATTTTGCATATATAGAGAAAAAATACATTTTAAACCATATAACGCCAGCTTATTATTGGTTTGGCGTATATGCAACAAACTCGGAATAGAGAAAAACTACAAAGCTTTACAGAAAGTTTTCTGAAAATATACAGGATAGATTTTTGTTGTAATTTTTACTATGATCCACTCCTGCCTAATTTTTTTGTAAATGGTGTAAAAGTGTACCACAAAACAAGCCGTGTTTTAGTAAAATCGATCTGATTTTGTTCACAATTAAATGAGGAAACTAAAATGATAAAAATCACGATTTTCATGCAGAAGAAAAAATTCAATTTGTATGTGTGTGTTGAATGGAAATCTTAATTTTTGTTAATTGAGTTCCAAACTTGAAAATTTTATAAATTACCTTGTTTTTAATAAAATTACCTTGCTACCCTTTGGGGTCTGAAATTACCGCACATCACATCACTGGACACGGCTGAATATTTCGGAAATGTTTTCAAAAATAACATCGCATATGGCTATATGTTATTTTAAACGGCAATATATTGCCAGCACGCAATTTAAAGTCGATTTAGTTCATTATAGCTGAAAAATATTTGAATGAATTAAGAAGTTACGTTGTTTTTAGAAAAAAAAATTCCGAATGGATCCATGTTATTAGCGAAATTTTTGGTCCATGTAAAAGAGCATATTAAATAATGCAATATGGCATCAATAACTCAAAATAGACAGAAATTGAGATCCGCGCTTATTCAAGAAAACCACAGATTTATCAACTAATATTCTTCTAAATATGTAAATTAATAGTTTAATTGGTAAAATTCTTCTAAAATTTATATTTATTTGCTTAAATTTACATGAAAACACAGTTTTGCGTTTTAATTCGCATAAAAAGAAACAAGTTGCGAAATTGGGTAATTTTTCGTCCTTTCTCCTTGAGGAAAAATCATTATAGAGCGCCGAAAAATAAATTTGTCCTAACATCGCTTATTCGGTGATTGGTAATCGAAAAAGAGAACTTTAAGCAATAACAAGCATATGTAAAACTAATTAAAAATTATCCAAATTTGCAATACTTCCGGATCGCAAATTCTACATTTTCATGACTTCTTTGGAGTGTATTTTTTACCGACAATAAGATTTAAAAACAACGAATTTAATTCACGGTAAAATTAGCAAAAAAAAATAAATTAGTTGTTAAAAAAAGCTCTGAAAATTTTTTAAAAAGTATCGTCGTATCGACAGTAAAATATCGCTGACAGCGATGCATCGGAAAATCTGAAGTATCGCCGATATATCGGTTACATCCCTAGATAAAACGCAAGATTTTTATAATTGCAAATTTTCATACACTTTTTTAATTGTATATCCACAATTCGGTTGCATACGGTATTATAACGCATTAATTTTTCTCAAAAGTGGATATACAATAATATGGCTTCGTAATATCTCAAAAAGCATAAAAGAAAACTGGGGATTGAGCAGATCGATAGATCTGCTAAATTTACCATAGCAAACGGCCTTATCTCATTTTATGTATTTTGTGATATACGTGAAGATAACTTTGGTACGATAATATGTACATATAGTACGTTTATACGCACGACTTATTTGCAAATAAAAACGTAGTGCTACCAAGTATGTATTTTTATTGTAAATTACTAACTCACGAAAACAATTACTGATTAACGCGCTATTTGCAAATAAGAAGTTTGTTTTGCCACCTTTACATATATTTTGTAATAAAAAATAATAAATAGATAAATATATTCACAAAAAGATGAATAATCAGCGATTTAATAAGTTACAATAAAAAAGGATTTGGCAGCATTTTACGTTTTTATTTGAAAATAAGCTCTGCGTATAAACTAGGTAATACATATACTATAAAAAAATATTAAGTTGTACACGAATCCCCTACCCTCATTGGCGTATCTAGAAATTGTTACAAAATGTTCCCCGGGGCTGAAGCCAACATTATACCCTACATTATCAAAATTACCCTAATATTTTGAATTTCTAGAGAGGCTAAAACGATTCTGGGGGTGCTTACCCCCGGAAGGGCCAAGAGAGACACTCTTGCTCTCAGCCGAACGCGATAGATCTAAAGTCAACTAAAGAAGCAATCATTGAACCTAATATTTTGTCTTGCATTGGCTGAATTTATTGCAGCCCTGCGAAATAATATTTTTTGTAAGTTTTTTTCTCAAACAGTATTTATTTGTTATTGTCGTAAAAGTAACGGGAAACGATATTGATATGATTCATAGTTCTTCAGATTTACTAGATAACGGTACATTTGTGTTTTTCGATATATACTTCTCTTCCAAGCGCCATCCAGTGTTTTGTTTGGTAACGACAAATATCATGGTTAGTAAAATTTTCGTAATCGAATAAACTAAACTAAACACAAGGATTTTTTTGTTTGTGGTACAAAATTGGTGAAAAACTTTTAAAACGTCGAATAATCTTAGCTTCGATGCAATAAACTCAGCTATTTTTTATCCGATCAAAGCGTATTTTTCACCCTTTCAAACAAGATATCATTTCCTTTTGTCGAACCAACTTTTAACTCTGGATGGCGCTGTGTTTTTGATAATTTTAGATTTAAGATTTGAATACTTAATGTTAACTCAATTTATAATTGAAGATTTAATAGATAATTAAAGCGTAAAAAGATGCAACGGAGGGTTGTGAATTGAACTACATGTAGTTGATAATGTAACATTATGAAGCCATTTGGCACGACTTTTGAATGTATAAAGCTATGTACATACGATTGTCAGATCTTACAATATTGTAAGTAAAATGTGCTAAAAAGTTCTTACATTCGTGTGAACTGAAAATTTTTGTCTGACATCGTCGGCAGAAAAAGCATTGTCAGCCGATTTTAATACTAACTGGTAGAGGGCTGCAAAGTGTACACAAATGTATTCGTAGATTGTACTCGTATGAATTTCGTGTGTGCATAGATGTATGTTCTTATGTATATACTTATGTATACATGCATGCATATGTGTGTACATACATAGCCACGACCAAATATACATATATACATACATATATACACACATATATACAAAAAAACATACATGCATACACACACAAACATAAATACGAGTACTTTCGAGTATATTCGTGCAGCCCTCTACTAACTGCTGACAAAAATTGTGAGGCATCTCACAATCGTGTGAACACATCGCGTTACCATTGTCATATTATTGTCAGACATATTTTAATTGTCAGATGTGCGAAGTTTCTACATTTGACAATGGCGTCATTGTCAGAGAGAATAAGAGAAACTATGCAGCTAAAATAGTTAAAATTGCTTCTTTATGTTTAATACTAATTAATATTTTTACTTTTTAAAGTTCACACAAGCACAGAAGATAAATAGTTGATAATTTCTGTTAAATGATCTGAGTCTGGCAGCGCCAAACAACAGATCTGGCAATTTTTGCATTTGACAATCGTGTGAACTGCCAACTGTTTTACTGAGAATATTGTCAGATAAATTTATTGTCAGACAATTGAAAGATGGGTTTGAATGACAAAACTATCAATTATGTTCGATGATAAAAAATTTTGTACAAAGTTTAATGTGCTAAATTCAAATAATTTAAAATTTTTTTTCTATAATGTACAGATTATTTTATATTGGCTATGACTAATATTTCAAATAGCTACGTCAGTATATCTCACCCTAACGCGATAACGGATTATTCGATTTGAATAAATAAGCCAGTCATGCTTAATAATTTTTTATGTTTCCAACTGTTTCGGAGTTCTTCAGAAATTACCGGCGATTTTTTTTTGCAAAATTAATTGCTTGTTTTAAAAACTCTTAAAAGAAATTAAAACTGCAAAGACTTTAAATTGTTATCATTAGTCTGACAGGTAGCATAACTAGAAATAAAATAGGCCGATGGAAAACCAATGCAAAATGTTGATTTTATTTGTAATTAAGTGAAGGAGGTCCATTGATAAGAATCAAAATGAGTATTAGTTCCCTCAACTAATTGTGAATAAAGTCGACATTGGCTTTCGATTTTAATGGTTTAAGGCTTATTATATTCCTAATATACCTACATAGCTTCCTTCTTCATTTTTTGCTTGACTTTTTGAAAACGAAAAAACGCATCATTTTGCATGAAAAACGCATTTTCGCCGCTAATTTCTGAATAACTCCAAAGCAGTTGGAAATTGAAAAAATTAGATATGAATGACTCAAAGGTAACTTTATTCTGCATTTTTTGGTGCATTAGTTATTGAAGAATGTTCAACTTTTTGCGAGTTACGCGCGTCGCAAACTTCGCTTTGTATCTTGCTTTATGGAAACACACTATTTCAACTTTTTTGACAGAAGTCTGTAACGCATTAGCGTATTTAACGCATGCTATGTACCTTCACCTTAAAGCTGAACAATGAGACTTTTACAGAAAACCAAAACAAAAACGCGTTCTTTAAGATTATATGATTTCCTTCATGTCATCTAGATAAGAGAGTTGCTGCTTTTTTTGCAATCAATATTAAAAAGATATCTGTAAAAAATTCGTGAAGAAGTTTGAAAATCGGATGCAATCAGCGAAGTATATAAAATATCACCATGACTGCAAGAACATATAAAAATGCGACAAAATCACTTCCAACGCGACAAAAAAAAAATTCGGTAAACACAACTATATGTACTGGTATACAGAAAACCATTTTTCAGCTGTTAAATAAAAGTATGTGGAACATTTCAGCTTTAATCTACAAATCCGTTTTAAATTTTTTCCCAAGATTTTCACTAAATACATCAGTATAGTTTACTCTAACTCGAGAATGGTTGCTCCAATTTCAATAACTAATGCACCAAAAAATGCAGAATAAAGTCACCTTTAAGTCATTCATATCAAATTTTTTCAATTTCCAACTGCTTCGGAGTTATGCAGAAATTAGCGGCGAAAATGCGTTTTTCATGCAAAATGATGCGTTTTTTCGTTTTCAAAAAGGTATATTAGGAATATAATAAGCCATAAACCATTAAAATCGACTTTATTCACAATTAGTTGAGGGAACTAATACTCACACACGAATTAAAATGTTTCTGTTGTATGGAAATTTTGATTCTTATCAATGGACCTCCTTCACTTAATTGCAAATAAAATCAACATTTTCCATCGATTTTCCATCGGCTTATTTTATTTCTAGCTATATATAAAATAAGAATTTGTAAAGCAGTGTTATTTCAACCAAAATTTAAATAATTCTTATTTTACTCTTTTTAGAAAGGGCTTTCGGTGCGTGATATTTTTGACGTCAAAAGATCTAAACTTTTGATATCACTTGGTGCTATGCCAAAATCTTGGTCAAAATTAGTTATGTATGTATGCATGTATGTATGTATGTATGTATGTATGTATGTATGTATGTATGTATGTATGTATGTATGTATGTATGTATGTATGTATGTATGTATGTATGTATGTATGTATGTATGTATGTATGTATGTATGTATGTATGTATGTATGTATGTATGTATGTATGTATGTATGTATGTATGTATGTATGTATGTATGTATGTA
Source organism: Panzeria rudis (assembly GCA_956483635.1). Classification (NCBI taxonomy): domain Eukaryota; kingdom Metazoa; phylum Arthropoda; class Insecta; order Diptera; family Tachinidae; genus Panzeria; species Panzeria rudis. The sequence continues at coordinate 74,702,527 of OY101447.1, read as the reverse complement.
TGTATGTATGTATGTATGTATGTATGTATGTATGTATGTATGTATGTATGTATGTATGTATGTATGTATGTATGTATGTATGTATGTATGTATGTATGTATGTATGTATGTATGTATGTATGTATGTATGTATGTATGTATGTATGTATGTATGTATGTATGTATGTATGTATGTATGTATGTATGTATGTATGTATGTATGTATGTATGTATGTATGTATGTATGTATGTATGTATGTATGTATGTATGTATGTATGTATGTATGTATGTATGTATGTATGTATGTATGTATGTATGTATGTATGTATGTATGTATGTATGTATGTATGTATGTATGTATGTATGTATGTATGTATGTATGTATGTATGTATGTATGTATGTATGTATGTATGTATGTATGTATGTATGTATGTATGTATGTATGTATGTATGTATGTATGTATGTATGTATGTATGTATGTATGTATGTATGTATGTATGTATGTATGTATGTATGTATGTATGTATGTATGTATGTATGTATGTATGTATGTATGTATGTATGTATGTATGTATGTATGTATGTATGTATGTATGTATGTATGTATGTATGTATGTATGTATGTATGTATGTATGTATGTATGTATGTATGTATGTATGTATGTATGTATGTATGTATGTATGTATGTATGTATGTATGTATGTATGTATGTATGTATGTATGTATGTATGTATGTATGTATGTATGTATGTATGTATGTATGTATGTATGTATGTATGTATGTATGTATGTATGTATGTATGTATGTATGTATGTATGTATGTATGTATGTATGTATGTATGTATGTATGTATGTATGTATGTATGTATGTATGTATGTATGTATGTATGTATGTATGTATGTATGTATGTATGTATGTATGTATGTATGTATGTATGTATGTATGTATGTATGTATGTATGTATGTATGTATGTATGTATGTATGTATGTATGTATGTATGTATGTATGTATGTATGTATGTATGTATGTATGTATGTATGTATGTATGTATGTATGTATGTATGTATGTATGTATGTATGTATGTATGTATGTATGTATGTATGTATGTATGTATGTATGTATGTATGTATGTATGTATGTATGTATGTATGTATGTATGTATGTATGTATGTATGTATGTATGTATGTATGTATGTATGTATGTATGTATGTATGTATGTATGTATGTATGTATGTATGTATGTATGTATGTATGTATGTATGTATGTATGTATGTATGTATGTATGTATGTATGTATGTATGTATGTATGTATGTATGTATGTATGTATGTATGTATGTATGTATGTATGTATGTATGTATGTATGTATGTATGTATGTATGTATGTATGTATGTATGTATGTATGTATGTATGTATGTATGTATGTATGTATGTATGTATGTATGTATGTATGTATGTATGTATGTATGTATGTATGTATGTATGTATGTATGTATGTATGTATGTATGTATGTATGTATGTATGTATGTATGTATGTATGTATGTATGTATGTATGTATGTATGTATGTATGTATGTATGTATGTATGTATGTATGTATGTATGTATGTATGTATGTATGTATGTATGTATGTATGTATGTATGTATGTATGTATGTATGTATGTATGTATGTATGTATGTATGTATGTATGTATGTATGTATGTATGTATGTATGTATGTATGTATGTATGTATGTATGTATGTATGTATGTATGTATGTATGTATGTATGTATGTATGTATGTATGTATGTATGTATGTATGTATGTATGTATGTATGTATGTATGTATGTATGTATGTATGTATGTATGTATGTATGTATGTATGTATGTATGTATGTATGTATGTATGTATGTATGTATGTATGTATGTATGTATGTATGTATGTATGTATGTATGTATGTATGTATGTATGTATGTATGTATGTATGTATGTATGTATGTATGTATGTATGTATGTATGTATGTATGTATGTATGTATGTATGTATGTATGTATGTATGTATGTATGTATGTATGTATGTATGTATGTATGTATGTATGTATGTATGTATGTATGTATGTATGTATGTATGTATGTATGTATGTATGTATGTATGTATGTATGTATGTATGTATGTATGTATGTATGTATGTATGTATGTATGTATGTATGTATGTATGTATGTATGTATGTATGTATGTATGTATGTATGTATGTATGTATGTATGTATGTATGTATGTATGTATGTATGTATGTATGTATGTATGTATGTATGTATGTATGTATGTATGTATGTATGTATGTATGTATGTATGTATGTATGTATGTATGTATGTATGTATGTATGTATGTATGTATGTATGTATGTATGTATGTATGTATGTATGTATGTATGTATGTATGTATGTATGTATGTATGTATGTATGTATGTATGTATGTATGTATGTATGTATGTATGTATGTATGTATGTATGTATGTATGTATGTATGTATGTATGTATGTATGTATGTATGTATGTATGTATGTATGTATGTATGTATGTATGTATGTATGTATGTATGTATGTATGTATGTATGTATGTATGTATGTATGTATGTATGTATGTATGTATGTATGTATGTATGTATGTATGTATGTATGTATGTATGTATGTATGTATGTATGTATGTATGTATGTATGTATGTATGTATGTATGTATGTATGTATGTATGTATGTATGTATGTATGTATGTATGTATGTATGTATGTATGTATGTATGTATGTATGTATGTATGTATGTATGTATGTATGTATGTATGTATGTATGTATGTATGTATGTATGTATGTATGTATGTATGTATGTATGTATGTATGTATGTATGTATGTATGTATGTATGTATGTATGTATGTATGTATGTATGTATGTATGTATGTATGTATGTATGTATGTATGTATGTATGTATGTATGTATGTATGTATGTATGTATGTATGTATGTATGTATGTATGTATGTATGTATGTATGTATGTATGTATGTATGTATGTATGTATGTATGTATGTATGTATGTATGTATGTATGTATGTATGTATGTATGTATGTATGTATGTATGTATGTATGTATGTATGTATGTATGTATGTATGTATGTATGTATGTATGTATGTATGTATGTATGTATGTATGTATGTATGTATGTATGTATGTATGTATGTATGTATGTATGTATGTATGTATGTATGTATGTATGTATGTATGTATGTATGTATGTATGTATGTATGTATGTATGTATGTATGTATGTATGTATGTATGTATGTATGTATGTATGTATGTATGTATGTATGTATGTATGTATGTATGTATGTATGTATGTATGTATGTATGTATGTATGTATGTATGTATGTATGTATGTATGTATGTATGTATGTATGTATGTATGTATGTATGTATGTATGTATGTATGTATGTATGTATGTATGTATGTATGTATGTATGTATGTATGTATGTATGTATGTATGTATGTATGTATGTATGTATGTATGTATGTATGTATGTATGTATGTATGTATGTATGTATGTATGTATGTATGTATGTATGTATGTATGTATGTATGTATGTATGTATGTATGTATGTATGTATGTATGTATGTATGTATGTATGTATGTATGTATGTATGTATGTATGTATGTATGTATGTATGTATGTATGTATGTATGTATGTATGTATGTATGTATGTATGTATGTATGTATGTATGTATGTATGTATGTATGTATGTATGTATGTATGTATGTATGTATGTATGTATGTATGTATGTATGTATGTATGTATGTATGTATGTATGTATGTATGTATGTATGTATGTATGTATGTATGTATGTATGTATGTATGTATGTATGTATGTATGTATGTATGTATGTATGTATGTATGTATGTATGTATGTATGTATGTATGTATGTATGTATGTATGTATGTATGTATGTATGTATGTATGTATGTATGTATGTATGTATGTATGTATGTATGTATGTATGTATGTATGTATGTATGTATGTATGTATGTATGTATGTATGTATGTATGTATGTATGTATGTATGTATGTATGTATGTATGTATGTATGTATGTATGTATGTATGTATGTATGTATGTATGTATGTATGTATGTATGTATGTATGTATGTATGTATGTATGTATGTATGTATGTATGTATGTATGTATGTATGTATGTATGTATGTATGTATGTATGTATGTATGTATGTATGTATGTATGTATGTATGTATGTATGTATGTATGTATGTATGTATGTATGTATGTATGTATGTATGTATGTATGTATGTATGTATGTATGTATGTATGTATGTATGTATGTATGTATGTATGTATGTATGTATGTATGTATGTATGTATGTATGTATGTATGTATGTATGTATGTATGTATGTATGTATGTATGTATGTATGTATGTATGTATGTATGTATGTATGTATGTATGTATGTATGTATGTATGTATGTATGTATGTATGTATGTATGTATGTATGTATGTATGTATGTATGTATGTATGTATGTATGTATGTATGTATGTATGTATGTATGTATGTATGTATGTATGTATGTATGTATGTATGTATGTATGTATGTATGTATGTATGTATGTATGTATGTATGTATGTATGTATGTATGTATGTATGTATGTATGTATGTATGTATGTATGTATGTATGTATGTATGTATGTATGTATGTATGTATGTATGTATGTATGTATGTATGTATGTATGTATGTATGTATGTATGTATGTATGTATGTATGTATGTATGTATGTATGTATGTATGTATGTATGTATGTATGTATGTATGTATGTATGTATGTATGTATGTATGTATGTATGTATGTATGTATGTATGTATGTATGTATGTATGTATGTATGTATGTATGTATGTATGTATGTATGTATGTATGTATGTATGTATGTATGTATGTATGTATGTATGTATGTATGTATGTATGTATGTATGTATGTATGTATGTATGTATGTATGTATGTATGTATGTATGTATGTATGTATGTATGTATGTATGTATGTATGTATGTATGTATGTATGTATGTATGTATGTATGTATGTATGTATGTATGTATGTATGTATGTATGTATGTATGTATGTATGTATGTATGTATGTATGTATGTATGTATGTATGTATGTATGTATGTATGTATGTATGTATGTATGTATGTATGTATGTATGTATGTATGTATGTATGTATGTATGTATGTATGTATGTATGTATGTATGTATGTATGTATGTATGTATGTATGTATGTATGTATGTATGTATGTATGTATGTATGTATGTATGTATGTATGTATGTATGTATGTATGTATGTATGTATGTATGTATGTATGTATGTATGTATGTATGTATGTATGTATGTATGTATGTATGTATGTATGTATGTATGTATGTATGTATGTATGTATGTATGTATGTATGTATGTATGTATGTATGTATGTATGTATGTATGTATGTATGTATGTATGTATGTATGTATGTATGTATGTATGTATGTATGTATGTATGTATGTATGTATGTATGTATGTATGTATGTATGTATGTATGTATGTATGTATGTATGTATGTATGTATGTATGTATGTATGTATGTATGTATGTATGTATGTATGTATGTATGTATGTATGTATGTATGTATGTATGTATGTATGTATGTATGTATGTATGTATGTATGTATGTATGTATGTATGTATGTATGTATGTATGTATGTATGTATGTATGTATGTATGTATGTATGTATGTATGTATGTATGTATGTATGTATGTATGTATGTATGTATGTATGTATGTATGTATGTATGTATGTATGTATGTATGTATGTATGTATGTATGTATGTATGTATGTATGTATGTATGTATGTATGTATGTATGTATGTATGTATGTATGTATGTATGTATGTATGTATGTATGTATGTATGTATGTATGTATGTATGTATGTATGTATGTATGTATGTATGTATGTATGTATGTATGTATGTATGTATGTATGTATGTATGTATGTATGTATGTATGTATGTATGTATGTATGTATGTATGTATGTATGTATGTATGTATGTATGTATGTATGTATGTATGTATGTATGTATGTATGTATGTATGTATGTATGTATGTATGTATGTATGTATGTATGTATGTATGTATGTATGTATGTATGTATGTATGTATGTATGTATGTATGTATGTATGTATGTATGTATGTATGTATGTATGTATGTATGTATGTATGTATGTATGTATGTATGTATGTATGTATGTATGTATGTATGTATGTATGTATGTATGTATGTATGTATGTATGTATGTATGTATGTATGTATGTATGTATGTATGTATGTATGTATGTATGTATGTATGTATGTATGTATGTATGTATGTATGTATGTATGTATGTATGTATGTATGTATGTATGTATGTATGTATGTATGTATGTATGTATGTATGTATGTATGTATGTATGTATGTATGTATGTATGTATGTATGTATGTATGTATGTATGTATGTATGTATGTATGTATGTATGTATGTATGTATGTATGTATGTATGTATGTATGTATGTATGTATGTATGTATGTATGTATGTATGTATGTATGTATGTATGTATGTATGTATGTATGTATGTATGTATGTATGTATGTATGTATGTATGTATGTATGTATGTATGTATGTATGTATGTATGTATGTATGTATGTATGTATGTATGTATGTATGTATGTATGTATGTATGTATGTATGTATGTATGTATGTATGTATGTATGTATGTATGTATGTATGTATGTATGTATGTATGTATGTATGTATGTATGTATGTATGTATGTATGTATGTATGTATGTATGTATGTATGTATGTATGTATGTATGTATGTATGTATGTATGTATGTATGTATGTATGTATGTATGTATGTATGTATGTATGTATGTATGTATGTATGTATGTATGTATGTATGTATGTATGTATGTATGTATGTATGTATGTATGTATGTATGTATGTATGTATGTATGTATGTATGTCAGACTAATGATAACAATTTAAAGTTTTTGCAGTTTTAATTTCTTTTAAGAGTTTTTTAAAACAAACAATTAATTTTGCAAAAAAAAATTCGCCGGTAATTTCCGAAGAACTCCGAAACAGTTGGAAACATAAAAAATTATTAAGCATGACTGGCTTATTTATTCAAATCGAATAATCCGTTATCGCGTTAGGGTGAGATATACTGACGTAGCTATTTGAAATATTAGTCATACCCAATATAAAATAATATGTACATTATAGAAAAAAATTTTAAAATTATTTGAATTTAGCACATTAAACTTTGTATATGCCACAAAATTTTTTATCATCGAACATTCAAAACCATCTTGCAAAGCTGATGAATGCACTTCAATAAACTTTTATGTTAAAAAAGTTTCAAAATTATATATTATTTGATCCAAAGAACTATAAAAAGTAAGGCATGATATGTTTCAATAATTATTTATATGTATATCGTCACAGAAAATGCAGAAAGCCCTATCTAAAATTTTAAAAGTTTTACTAAAGAAGCATAAAACTTGTTTAAATGAAAAATATATGGACAATTGGTGCAAAATTTCGCAATAATATATAACTTTGTTGGTCCTTTTTTAACTATATTGTAAAATTTTGCACTAATTTTCAATATATATTTTTTAATTTAAACAAGTTTCATCCTTCTCCTGTAAAACTTTTAAAAAGTTAGATAGGGCTTCCATTTTCTCTGACGATATACATATAATAAGTATAAAAAATAATAATTTGCGAGAAAAAAAATCATCATTTGGGGAAAAAAATCATCAAATCATATTTTGGTTTAAAAATCATTAAAAATATGATAAAATCATCATTCTGGCAACGCTGAGCATGAATAGAAATAATACGTATGTATGTATGGATGTATATAGCTATGTATGGATGTATATATGTATGGATGTATATATCTACCCAGCAAACAATTTTTGCCGATTTCTGTCCGAAGTCGGTCAGAAATGTGCTTCTTCTCTAAACTTTTAAAATGTTAGATAGGGCTTTCTGCATTTTCTGTAACGATATATAAATTGTTATCGAAACATATCATGCCTTACGTTTTACAGCTCTTTGGATAAATTAATATATAATTTTCAAACGTTTTTAACATAAAAGCTTATTGAAGTGCATTCATCAGCTCTAAAATATGCTTTTGAAGGACAAAACTATCAATTATGTTCGATGATAAAAAATTTTTTTGGGATATACAAAGTTTAATGTGCTAAATTCAAATAATTTTTCAAATTTTTTCTATCGTGCAAAAAATTTTTTTTTTGATAGATATGACTAATATTTCAAATAGCTACGAAAGTATATTTCATCCTAACTCGATAACGGTTTTGTCGATTTGAATAAATAAGCCAGCTATGCATAATAATTTTTTTATATATCCAACTGTTTCGGAGTTCTTCAGAAATTACCGGCGTAATGTTTTTCGCAAGGTTTATTGTTTGTTTTCAAAAACTCATAAAAGAAATTAAAACTGCAAAAACTTTAAATTGTTACAATAGTCTGACGGCTAGGATAACTAGAAAAAAAGTCTTAAATCATGAAAATCCATGGCAAATGTTGATTTTATTCGCAATTAAGTCAAGGAGGTCAATTGATAAAAATCGCAATTTCCATACAACAGAAAAATTTAAATTTGTGTGTGTGTATTAGTTCCCTCAACTAATTGTGAATAAAATCGACATTTAATTTCGATTTTAATGGTTTATGGCTTATTATATTCCTAACATATCTACATAGCTTCCCTCTTAATTTTTGCTTGATTTTTTGAAAACGAAAAAAGTTTAATTTTGCATGAAAAATGCATTTTTCGCCGCCAATTTCTGTATAACTCCGAAGCAGTTGGAAATTAAAAAAAAGTATATATATATATATGACTTAAAGGTAATTTATTCTGCATTTTTTGGTGCATTTTTATTGAAATTGGATAAACCATTCTCGAGTTAGGGTAAACTATACTGATGTAACTAGTGAAAGTCTTAGTCATGCATATTAAAAAATCTGTACGTGATAGGAAAAAACTGAAAACGGATTTGTGCATTAAAGTTCATATATTCCACATACTTTTATTTAACAGCTGAAAAATGTTTTTCTGTATACCAGTACATACAGTTGTGTTTTCCGAATTTTGTTTTGTCGCGTTGGACGTGATTTTGTGGCATTTTTATATGTTCTTACAGTCATGGCGATATTTTATATACTTCGCTGATTGACTTTTTCTCGAATTTTTTACAAGTATCTTTTTAATATTGGTTGCCAAAAAAGTAGTAACTCTCCTATCTAGAACATGACATGAAGGAAATAATATAATCTTAAAGAACGCGGTTTTGTTTTAGTTTGCTTTAAAAGTCTCATTGTTCAGCTTTGTAATAAAAGTTTGTGATGATTTTTTATATCCAAATATGATTTTTATTTCGCCAAATGATGATTTTCTTCGAAAAGCTTCTGGCAACGCTGTTCAGAATGATAAAAATGTTTTGGTATTCATTTTAGAATGCGAGTGCAAAATAAAACTTGATACTCCTGTTCATTTGTGAAAAATTTACAAAAATGATGAACGTCAAAAATGTTCAAATGTGTGGAAAAAAAAGTCTATCTTATTATCGTATTTTTGTATGAAAATAAAAAGCAATGCAAATACATCAACGCGAGTGATAAATGAGTGATTATTTGGTACTCTGGCAATTAGGATGTGCTAAGCACGAGAAAAATAAAAAAAAAATCATTTTTGCCATTGTCCACATAACAGTACATTTGTGTTTTTCGATGTATAGTTCCCTTTAAAGCGCCATCCAGCGTCAGAAGCTTGTTCGAATAAAGTGAGAGGCTACAAAATTACGCGTCGAATAGTTGAAAATTGGCTTTGATCGGATAAAAAATAGCTGAGCTATAGGGGTTCAAAGATAAATTTGTATAAAATTTTTTGCGTTTTTAACCAATTTTTGTCTATTCGGAATTGGTTTTGTACCACAAATAATAACAAAATCCATATTTAAAAACTTTTATTGCATGGTCTATTTGACTTCCAAAATTTTAAGCCATAATGGACCGAAATCGGATAAAACTAAAAATGCTATAATAAGAAAATGAAAACACTAGCACTCGAATTTACTACCAAATCCTTTATTTAATATTTTATGTTTTTTTACTAGTGCTAATGTTTTAGAGTTTTCATGACAGCATTTTAATTTTTATCCGATTTCGGTCCATTATGGCTTAACATTTTTGAAATCGCATAGGCATTTTTATCCGATCAAAGTCTAGTATCCACTATTAGACCTGTAACTTTTTTGAAGATAGATGACGTTTTAAAGGGAAGTGTACATTGAAAAGCACAAATGTATCGTTATCTGGACAATGGCCAAAATCATTTCTTTTAATTTCTCATGTTTTATATTACCTTGCAAAAATGCATTAGAAACTTTATACCATCCAAAAATATGAATTTGTAAAGCAGTGTTATTTCAACCAAAATTTAAATAATTCTTATTTTACTCTTTTTAGAAAGGGCTTTCGGTGCGTAAATTTTTGACGTCAAAAGATCTAAACTTTTGATATCACTTGGTGCTATGCCAAAATCTTGGTCAAAATTAGTTATGTATGCATGTATCTATGTATGTATGTATGTATGTATGTATGTATGTATGTATGTATGTATGTATGTATGTATGTATGTATGTATGTATGTATGTATGTATGTATGTATGTATGTATGTATGTATGTATGTATGTATGTATGTATGTATGTATGTATGTATGTATGTATGTATGTATGTATGTATGTATGTATGTATGTATGTATGTATGTATGTATGTATGTATGTATGTATGTATGTATGTATGTATGTATGTATGTATGTATGTATGTATGTATGTATGTATGTATGTATGTATGTATGTATGTATGTATGTATGTATGTATGTATGTATGTATGTATGTATGTATGTATGTATGTATGTATGTATGTATGTATGTATGTATGTATGTATGTATGTATGTATGTATGTATGTATGTATGTATGTATGTATGTATGTATGTATGTATGTATGTATGTATGTATGTATGTATGTATGTATGTATGTATGTATGTATGTATGTATGTATGTATGTATGTATGTATGTATGTATGTATGTATGTATGTATGTATGTATGTATGTATGTATGTATGTATGTATGTATGTATGTATGTATGTATGTATGTATGTATGTATGTATGTATGTATGTATGTATGTATGTATGTATGTATGTATGTATGTATGTATGTATGTATGTATGTATGTATGTATGTATGTATGTATGTATGTATGTATGTATGTATGTATGTATGTATGTATGTATGTATGTATGTATGTATGTATGTATGTATGTATGTATGTATGTATGTATGTATGTATGTATGTATGTATGTATGTATGTATGTATGTATGTATGTATGTATGTATGTATGTATGTATGTATGTATGTATGTATGTATGTATGTATGTATGTATGTATGTATGTATGTATGTATGTATGTATGTATGTATGTATGTATGTATGTATGTATGTATGTATGTATGTATGTATGTATGTATGTATGTATGTATGTATGTATGTATGTATGTATGTATGTATGTATGTATGTATGTATGTATGTATGTATGTATGTATGTATGTATGTATGTATGTATGTATGTATGTATGTATGTATGTATGTATGTATGTATGTATGTATGTATGTATGTATGTATGTATGTATGTATGTATGTATGTATGTATGTATGTATGTATGTATGTATGTATGTATGTATGTATGTATGTATGTATGTATGTATGTATGTATGTATGTATGTATGTATGTATGTATGTATGTATGTATGTATGTATGTATGTATGTATGTATGTATGTATGTATGTATGTATGTATGTATGTATGTATGTATGTATGTATGTATGTATGTATGTATGTATGTATGTATGTATGTATGTATGTATGTATGTATGTATGTATGTATGTATGTATGTATGTATGTATGTATGTATGTATGTATGTATGTATGTATGTATGTATGTATGTATGTATGTATGTATGTATGTATGTATGTATGTATGTATGTATGTATGTATGTATGTATGTATGTATGTATGTATGTATGTATGTATGTATGTATGTATGTATGTATGTATGTATGTATGTATGTATGTATGTATGTATGTATGTATGTATGTATGTATGTATGTATGTATGTATGTATGTATGTATGTATGTATGTATGTATGTATGTATGTATGTATGTATGTATGTATGTATGTATGTATGTATGTATGTATGTATGTATGTATGTATGTATGTATGTATGTATGTATGTATGTATGTATGTATGTATGTATGTATGTATGTATGTATGTATGTATGTATGTATGTATGTATGTATGTATGTATGTATGTATGTATGTATGTATGTATGTATGTATGTATGTATGTATGTATGTATGTATGTATGTATGTATGTATGTATGTATGTATGTATGTATGTATGTATGTATGTATGTATGTATGTATGTATGTATGTATGTATGTATGTATGTATGTATGTATGTATGTATGTATGTATGTATGTATGTATGTATGTATGTATGTATGTATGTATGTATGTATGTATGTATGTATGTATGTATGTATGTATGTATGTATGTATGTATGTATGTATGTATGTATGTATGTATGTATGTATGTATGTATGTATGTATGTATGTATGTATGTATGTATGTATGTATGTATGTATGTATGTATGTATGTATGTATGTATGTATGTATGTATGTATGTATGTATGTATGTATGTATGTATGTATGTATGTATGTATGTATGTATGTATGTATGTATGTATGTATGTATGTATGTATGTATGTATGTATGTATGTATGTATGTATGTATGTATGTATGTATGTATGTATGTATGTATGTATGTATGTATGTATGTATGTATGTATGTATGTATGTATGTATGTATGTATGTATGTATGTATGTATGTATGTATGTATGTATGTATGTATGTATGTATGTATGTATGTATGTATGTATGTATGTATGTATGTATGTATGTATGTATGTATGTATGTATGTATGTATGTATGTATGTATGTATGTATGTATGTATGTATGTATGTATGTATGTATGTATGTATGTATGTATGTATGTATGTATGTATGTATGTATGTATGTATGTATGTATGTATGTATGTATGTATGTATGTATGTATGTATGTATGTATGTATGTATGTATGTATGTATGTATGTATGTATGTATGTATGTATGTATGTATGTATGTATGTATGTATGTATGTATGTATGTATGTATGTATGTATGTATGTATGTATGTATGTATGTATGTATGTATGTATGTATGTATGTATGTATGTATGTATGTATGTATGTATGTATGTATGTATGTATGTATGTATGTATGTATGTATGTATGTATGTATGTATGTATGTATGTATGTATGTATGTATGTATGTATGTATGTATGTATGTATGTATGTATGTATGTATGTATGTATGTATGTATGTATGTATGTATGTATGTATGTATGTATGTATGTATGTATGTATGTATGTATGTATGTATGTATGTATGTATGTATGTATGTATGTATGTATGTATGTATGTATGTATGTATGTATGTATGTATGTATGTATGTATGTATGTATGTATGTATGTATGTATGTATGTATGTATGTATGTATGTATGTATGTATGTATGTATGTATGTATGTATGTATGTATGTATGTATGTATGTATGTATGTATGTATGTATGTATGTATGTATGTATGTATGTATGTATGTATGTATGTATGTATGTATGTATGTATGTATGTATGTATGTATGTATGTATGTATGTATGTATGTATGTATGTATGTATGTATGTATGTATGTATGTATGTATGTATGTATGTATGTATGTATGTATGTATGTATGTATGTATGTATGTATGTATGTATGTATGTATGTATGTATGTATGTATGTATGTATGTATGTATGTATGTATGTATGTATGTATGTATGTATGTATGTATGTATGTATGTATGTATGTATGTATGTATGTATGTATGTATGTATGTATGTATGTATGTATGTATGTATGTATGTATGTATGTATGTATGTATGTATGTATGTATGTATGTATGTATGTATGTATGTATGTATGTATGTATGTATGTATGTATGTATGTATGTATGTATGTATGTATGTATGTATGTATGTATGTATGTATGTATGTATGTATGTATGTATGTATGTATGTATGTATGTATGTATGTATGTATGTATGTATGTATGTATGTATGTATGTATGTATGTATGTATGTATGTATGTATGTATGTATGTATGTATGTATGTATGTATGTATGTATGTATGTATGTATGTATGTATGTATGTATGTATGTATGTATGTATGTATGTATGTATGTATGTATGTATGTATGTATGTATGTATGTATGTATGTATGTATGTATGTATGTATGTATGTATGTATGTATGTATGTATGTATGTATGTATGTATGTATGTATGTATGTATGTATGTATGTATGTATGTATGTATGTATGTATGTATGTATGTATGTATGTATGTATGTATGTATGTATGTATGTATGTATGTATGTATGTATGTATGTATGTATGTATGTATGTATGTATGTATGTATGTATGTATGTATGTATGTATGTATGTATGTATGTATGTATGTATGTATGTATGTATGTATGTATGTATGTATGTATGTATGTATGTATGTATGTATGTATGTATGTATGTATGTATGTATGTATGTATGTATGTATGTATGTATGTATGTATGTATGTATGTATGTATGTATGTATGTATGTATGTATGTATGTATGTATGTATGTATGTATGTATGTATGTATGTATGTATGTATGTATGTATGTATGTATGTATGTATGTATGTATGTATGTATGTATGTATGTATGTATGTATGTATGTATGTATGTATGTATGTATGTATGTATGTATGTATGTATGTATGTATGTATGTATGTATGTATGTATGTATGTATGTATGTATGTATGTATGTATGTATGTATGTATGTATGTATGTATGTATGTATGTATGTATGTATGTATGTATGTATGTATGTATGTATGTATGTATGTATGTATGTATGTATGTATGTATGTATGTATGTATGTATGTATGTATGTATGTATGTATGTATGTATGTATGTATGTATGTATGTATGTATGTATGTATGTATGTATGTATGTATGTATGTATGTATGTATGTATGTATGTATGTATGTATGTATGTATGTATGTATGTATGTATGTATGTATGTATGTATGTATGTATGTATGTATGTATGTATGTATGTATGTATGTATGTATGTATGTATGTATGTATGTATGTATGTATGTATGTATGTATGTATGTATGTATGTATGTATGTATGTATGTATGTATGTATGTATGTATGTATGTATGTATGTATGTATGTATGTATGTATGTATGTATGTATGTATGTATGTATGTATGTATGTATGTATGTATGTATGTATGTATGTATGTATGTATGTATGTATGTATGTATGTATGTATGTATGTATGTATGTATGTATGTATGTATGTATGTATGTATGTATGTATGTATGTATGTATGTATGTATGTATGTATGTATGTATGTATGTATGTATGTATGTATGTATGTATGTATGTATGTATGTATGTATGTATGTATGTATGTATGTATGTATGTATGTATGTATGTATGTATGTATGTATGTATGTATGTATGTATGTATGTATGTATGTATGTATGTATGTATGTATGTATGTATGTATGTATGTATGTATGTATGTATGTATGTATGTATGTATGTATGTATGTATGTATGTATGTATGTATGTATGTATGTATGTATGTATGTATGTATGTATGTATGTATGTATGTATGTATGTATGTATGTATGTATGTATGTATGTATGTATGTATGTATGTATGTATGTATGTATGTATGTATGTATGTATGTATGTATGTATGTATGTATGTATGTATGTATGTATGTATGTATGTATGTATGTATGTATGTATGTATGTATGTATGTATGTATGTATGTATGTATGTATGTATGTATGTATGTATGTATGTATGTATGTATGTATGTATGTATGTATGTATGTATGTATGTATGTATGTATGTATGTATGTATGTATGTATGTATGTATGTATGTATGTATGTATGTATGTATGTATGTATGTATGTATGTATGTATATGTATGTATGTATGTATGTATGTATGTATGTATGTATGTATGTATGTATGTATGTATGTATGTATGTATGTATGTATGTATGTATGTATGTATGTATGTATGTATGTATGTATGTATGTATGTATGTATGTATGTATGTATGTATGTATGTATGTATGTATGTATGTATGTATGTATGTATGTATGTATGTATGTATGTATGTATGTATGTATGTATGTATGTATGTATGTATGTATGTATGTATGTATGTATGTATGTATGTATGTATGTATGTATGTATGTATGTATGTATGTATGTATGTATGTATGTATGTATGTATGTATGTATGTATGTATGTATGTATGTATGTATGTATGTATGTATGTATGTATGTATGTATGTATGTATGTATGTATGTATGTATGTATGTATGTATGTATGTATGTATGTATGTATGTATGTATGTATGTATGTATGTATGTATGTATGTATGTATGTATGTATGTATGTATGTATGTATGTATGTATGTATGTATGTATGTATGTATGTATGTATGTATGTATGTATGTATGTATGTATGTATGTATGTATGTATGTATGTATGTATGTATGTATGTATGTATGTATGTATGTATGTATGTATGTATGTATGTATGTATGTATGTATGTATGTATGTATGTATGTATGTATGTATGTATGTATGTATGTATGTATGTATGTATGTATGTATGTATGTATGTATGTATGTATGTATGTATGTATGTATGTATGTATGTATGTATGTATGTATGTATGTATGTATGTATGTATGTATGTATGTATGTATGTATGTATGTATGTATGTATGTATGTATGTATGTATGTATGTATGTATGTATGTATGTATGTATGTATGTATGTATGTATGTATGTATGTATGTATGTATGTATGTATGTATGTATGTATGTATGTATGTATGTATGTATGTATGTATGTATGTATGTATGTATGTATGTATGTATGTATGTATGTATGTATGTATGTATGTATGTATGTATGTATGTATGTATGTATGTATGTATGTATGTATGTATGTATGTATGTATGTATGTATGTATGTATGTATGTATGTATGTATGTATGTATGTATGTATGTATGTATGTATGTATGTATGTATGTATGTATGTATGTATGTATGTATGTATGTATGTATGTATGTATGTATGTATGTATGTATGTATGTATGTATGTATGTATGTATGTATGTATGTATGTATGTATGTATGTATGTATGTATGTATGTATGTATGTATGTATGTATGTATGTATGTATGTATGTATGTATGTATGTATGTATGTATGTATGTATGTATGTAATGTATGTATGTATGTATGTATGTATGTATGTATGTATGTATGTATGTATGTATGTATGTATGTATGTATGTATGTATGTATGTATGTATGTATGTATGTATGTATGTATGTATGTATGTATGTATGTATGTATGTATGTATGTATGTATGTATGTATGTATGTAT